>NDFZ01005209.1:46978-246386 GCA_002192655.3 Mamestra configurata
TTGAAAGGGAACCGCTTATCTTGGTATGGTCATGTGAAGAGGAGGGATGAAATGCACGTAACTAAAAGAGTTATGAAAATAAATGTGGAAGGATGGACAGGGAGAGGGAGGCCAAAGAAAAGATGGATGGATTGTGTTAGGAGTGATATGAAAGAAAAGGGAGATAGTGATAGCGTGACGGTTGACAGGACAGAATGGAAGGAAAAAACGTGTTGCGCCGACCTCAAGTAACATGGGATAAGAGCAGGAAGATGATGATGATGATTTAGGAAATAAGAATACCTTTTATAGTTTTCATCTTCGGAGCTTGGCCGTTTGCTTTCCTTGTGACGTTTCTCTCGCTCGGCTGACATTCTGTAAACACAATTTTACTCATCTTTTCAAAGGTGATCAATTGGGGTTTGATTTTCGCACTTAGTCCCGATGGTGCTGATGTTGGACCATTATACAGACGCCAGCACATCAAGCTAAACGAAACTGTCAAATTTTCCCAATCAACCTTGAACCTAATGCTTTACCCATAAAGTTATTATTTATTTATTACTATATTATCTCCTTTATTCATTTTATATACATACAAATTACATTTTTAAATATTAAAATACAATGATATAAAAATATTAAAAAATATAAAAAATAGTAGCCCACCGGTATCGGGAACAGGGTCCAAGCTACCGGTGGTCAGGGCCCCTGAGAGAGGAACCTCCTAACTATGCGCGCCGTGTCCAGGAGTACTGCTTTCTGGATCAAGCCCTTGATCCAGCTGCCCAACGAGAGCCTCTTTAGATGTTGGTCGAGGCTCTTGGCAATTATGCCATTGGCCGTCACGACTATCGGCACAATGACTGCTGTGTTCACATCCCACATGTCGACAACCTCGCGAGCCAAGTCAAGATACTTCGTTTGTTTATCTTTCTCAGTCTTCACGAGGTTCACGTCATGAGGGACTGCTATATCAACAATCATTGCGCGACGCTCTAGTCGATCTATCACCACTATGTCAGGCTTATTGGCAACAATTTACTATATTTATTATTATAACACCATTACAGATACATCCAAGGCGATCTGATAACTTAGGTACATGTGAAACATATAATTCAATACATCAGATACCTAATCATTATTTTTATGGCCAAACCTTTTTACCAAAAAAAAAACAAAAAATACAATAAATAAAAAATCCATTAAAGAGATTTGACTGATCGTTGTAGCTTGATGTGTTGGCCATCTGTACGTGAGCCATGACGGCCGTCATTCCATCCAGCAGACCTTCCCCCAGAAGATTAGACCTCCCCCAGTTTACTCAGGATCTCTACAAAGAGAATTTGGCGTCAGCTGCGGCGCCTAACCTGATGCAGCTGAGCACCAGTATTTTTAACGGACTTAAAAAAAAGGAGGTGGTCCTCAATTCGGTTGTATTCTTTTTAATTTTTGTAACCTCATATATCTCCGTCATATATGAACCGATTTGAAAAATTCTTTCATTATTTGTAAGAATATAGGTACTTCCGATCCGATTGATCCCTTAGAAATTTCATCAAAATCGGTTTGGTTTTTGAATCAAAATAGCTGGAAAAAATATGTCATACTAGTAAACGTGTGCGTGTTTTGCTTTCCTGTGACTTTCCCGTGTTGTTTTTAGGTGTGGAGTACCACTAAACAGTCCAGTAAAACCGACTTTCAAACAAAAAACACTACAATAATAACTTAAAATTATAAAATAACAAAAACACCGACTTATTTGAAAGTAGGTTGTATTTTTTTCTCAAAAAGTTTTTACATGTAGAAGTTGCCTCACCTCTTTTCATTGCTACCATCAGCAGGAGACTTCGCCTGATGGACCTTGTCACTCATCTTCTGCACCACGCTCTCTATGTCCCTCATCCTGGACCCTATAGCGTCGACCAGGGCCTGAAGGTTTGAAGGCCTGTCCCCCGTCTCCTTCTTCAAGGATATATGTAAGGCTTCCTTAGGTTCAGAGATCTCTAAATGGGGCTGTGGTTCTTGGGCTTGATAGTTGTTGTTATGTTCCTGGGAAGATGTACTCAGTTAAGAAAATGCAGTCTCTAATTTACTATTCAGTTCCCTTCAAAATGGTTGAGCTGAATGGTGCTGATGCACGCGTCATGTCCGTAAACGGGCACCGTCAGTTGAGACTGGTCATCTCTTATATTAACTGACTCTAATTTTTTTTACTAAATTGTTCTCACAAACAGAAGCAACAAGAATATTGCTACCAGGATTTTTGTTACGTACAATAACATAATTTACAAAAGAGTCCGTGGAGTTTCTTGCACGTTCTTCACCATAGAAATCTACGCTTTTTTAAAAACCTGTACGCAAAAAGTGACAAGTATAAGTAGTTCAAATCTTTGACTTGTTTCGAGCCTTTTCTTACTTACTGGATGCTGGGATCAACCGGTACCAGGAATAAAAATCTTAGAAACCGAAGTGGCTCTGCAAACTCTTTTCAAAACCTAGTAACTGTGTAGGTACATATAAGCAGTGGCGGCCTTAGGGGGTGGCGAGCGGGGCAACCGTCCGGGGCCTTACTCTTACAGGGGCCTCGCGCAACCCGAGTTCAAAAAACCTTACATTTGAAACTTTTAGCAATAAAATGAAGTTAATTATTTAATTATATTAATAGTAATAAATGCCATTGAATTTGAGGAAGTCGATGACACGAGACCGGTTTTCAGTTTTGCAATTTTTTCAATGTAAAATTTCTCATTCTGATTTTAATTTAAATTTTAGTCTTAGGAAACGCCGCAAACAGAAATACCTACTTTCATATAAATTTCAAAAAGAACAAGGGCCTCGCAAAGATCTGTCGCCCGGGGCCTCGCAAAGGACAGCCGCCCGGGATCTCGCAGTGTCCCAGTATTACTTACTTCGATTTTGTTTTCTATAATTTCCGCGCCCTCTTTTGGTTCGTTCCATTGATTTTGAGGTATTTCAGTCCAAGAGACTGGGTTGTGGGTGTTCTAGAAACAAAGAACACATCATCAGACAAGCTAAAGCTATTAAGACGTAGTTTTAGAGTAGGATTTTGGCTAAAAGTAGTCAAAGTCAAAATACATAAACACACAAATTCACTCGATCGATTGCAATGCCTCTCATTTTTTTTTGACGAGGACCACTCGCAATTCAGCACACTAAGACTGGTTACTGCTTAACCGGACTATCCTGTGGTGGCCCCACAGGATAAGCAGTAACCAGCCTTAGTGTGCTGAAATGCGAGTAGTCATCGTCCAAAAAAAAAACCGACCGATTCAGTATTGAATTTGCAATACAAGTGAATACTTCGGAAGCGATTTTCAATTGCGGTTAAAGTGATCAGTAGTGAAATAGTGTTGTTAAATTAAAGTGTCATTTTGGTTATTTGATTGGCTGTTTTTATTGTCACGAACCCCAAGCTCGTAACAATACGTACATGTGACTTATGCGGCGCTTTCTCTGTAGCTGCAAAGTTGTTGGCATTTTCATCTTCGGTAGGTTCTTGAGGCTGCAAATATTTAAAAGATTTGAAGTTAGCTTCCTGATAGCTATCACCTGGGGATATTTAAGTCAAGAGTGAATAGGTTACTTCTAGGCAGGCTTCATCGTCGACCATAGCTTTTTGTTTGTTTTTGAAGTGAAAACTTCTTTGGGCGCGTTGAGCACTTTTTGGGTGAACAAAAATCATGGAACTCACTCATCGTCACCGAACGCTTTCCATGAGCTATATGTATACTGTGTATTTACATGTACTTTGGAATGAACAAAAATCATGGAACTCGCGTCATCATCACCGAACGCTTTCCAAATTAAAAAATAATAATCTAATAGCTCGACGATTACAATTCACAAGTTACTTAGTTTTCACTTCTATCGGCAGTCCCCAAAGACTGTCCCACATGTTTTTTTTTTAACGGTTTAAGAGAGTATGAGTCATTTGATGATTTATCATCAAATGACTTACTAACCGAAAACCCATCCGTGTTCCTTCTAAAGATCTTTGCGTTCCAGGGTCGCATTGACTCTTTCGAACAATTCCGCAACCCTAGCTTGGTCATAAACTGACTACTGAGAAATAAATGAAAAAAATCTCAGGGGCCTCGGCTTAGGGCGGGGGGAGGACAGCTAGGGACGGGCTGGATCGAACTAGGATTGGAGGTCAGGTAGGCAGCCGCTCCACATAAAATACTGGTATTCAGCTGAATCCGGTTTGACTGAAAGTCGACCCCAATATAGTTGGGGAAACGCTAGGCAGCTTGTATTATATTATTAGAACTTTTCTCATATTAACTCGAGCTTACTTTTTCAGTGGAAGCTGGTGGTTCTGGAGGAAGGTCCTCCATTTCTAGGTTTTTAGGCTCGGCATGTTTCTCTGTTTCCGTGTCCTCTTCAAAGTAGTTAGCTGGAGGCTGAGGATTTGCCTTGCGATGTTTGGTACGTCTAGAAGTTTTAAGCATATTTTAAGGTAATGTTAAATCGGCCTTTTTAGGGTTCCGTACCCAAAGGGTAAAAACGGGATCCTATTACGGCTATGACTAAGACTCCACTGTCCGTCTGCCTGTCACCAGGCTGTATCTCAGGAACCGTGATAGCTAGACAGTTGAAATTTCCACAGATGATGTATTTCTGTTGCCGTTATAACAACAAATAATAAAACTGGAATAAAATTAAAAATAAAAGGAAGCTGTACCCCATACAAGAAATGTAATACAATGTACAATAATGTTTTTCGGCTTATGGTACGGAACCCTTCGTGTGCAAGTTCAACTTGCACTTGGCCAGATTTTTTATAGTTTGGTATGGTTTATTTTGTACACAAATTGGGACGGGAACCGAGTGGAGGACATACACCTTGTATTTCGTCCACTCGGTTACGCTAATTTAAAAACATTGTGAGGGACAGTATATTTTGGTGCAAATGGACTTTATCATTGCAGCTGACGTGGAATAGACGCCTTAGCCGGCGAAGTGGTTATGAAGTCAAGACACTTACTGCAATGATAAATGCCCACATGTAACAATCGTCGTTTTCAACATATTTAGGTACTCTTAAATTAAAATAAATAAAATATCATAAACATAATATTTAGTCAACACTTTTCCGCACAAGTTCGAAATACAATTCATGCGTGCCTAAAAGCGGTGGGGTAGGGGCCACTTTTCGAGTAAGGGTGATGAAAATATCGTTACGCTATGATACATTTTATAACGTACATTGAACGAAGGACGCAAAGATCAATGAATTATATAATAAAGGTTTAAAATCACCTTGAATCATGTTTCTTAGTATGCGTCGATTCCTTTGCTTCATTTGTTGATAGCGCAATCTGAAAACGAAAACAATTCATTTTATTATTAATCTTGTAAAAAGATACATGTATTCGAAACATTCCAGTAGCTTTAATACGTAGGTAACGCATCGGAACATCAATTTCGTTCACTAGTACCTTAACTGTCAAAATGAATGTAATTGAACCATAATTGCTTTTTTGACAGTTTAATAGTGAACGAAAAATCATAATATGAGCCAATTCTACTCCTTTTTAAGCAACGTTCCCTCATTTGAATCTCAGTCACAATCCCGTCAAAAAAATATGAAAAAAAACTGGTCAAGTGCAAATCGGACTTGCACAGGAAGGGTTCCGCCATAAGCCGAAAAAAATATGTTTCTTGATGTAATTTTATTCATTTTTATTAGGTAAGTATTTGTTGTTATAGCAACAGGAAACATAATCTGTGAAAATTTCAACTGTCTAACAAACACGGTTCATGAGATTCAGCCTGGTGACAGACAGACAGACGGACAGTGGACTCTTAATAATAGGTTCCCTTTTTTACCATTTGGGTGCCTACGGAAAACGAGATATTTCTGAAAGATTGCGACCGATGCGAACGTTGCTTAAAAATAGTGGAATTGTCACTTTGTGCAAGAATAGGAATATTTAACAAAAGTACTTTAGTTTAGATTGCTAGTTAAATATGTGTGCTCACAGCTATAGCCCTGGTGCCAGGGTTGAAATTGTTCAAAAGAATGACTGCAGCCCTGGAACGCAACGGGTAGGTTGTACGGCCGGTCTCAATAACCTTTGACCAACTGTCAAATTAGCTACCGACAGTAGCTGAAACGTCGTGTTTGAAAGGCAAACAAGACATTTCAGCTACTGCTGTGTAGATACGTTATTGAAACCGGCCGTAAGTCAGTAAGTCTGACACTCCCTCCCGCTCCGTCCAGAGCGGAAGGAGTCATTTTATGACTTCACATCTAAAAATAAAAAGTAAAAATAAATATTTTTTTATATAATTAGGGTTTGCTCTTGACTCTAGTCTAGGTCATAGATGACAGAGACAAAGTCGACGATGGAGCGAGCTTACCCAGAAGAAGCCTGTTCACTCTAATTCATCACGATTATTGATTACCACGATATCCGGAGGCGGCAGCGCGGCCCTGACCTCGGGCTGGGCTTCATTGTAGTCTGTGTTGGCTTTCTTGCCGGAGCGCAGCACTTTGTCGTGGCCCCCCTGTTCTGTGTCGCTCTCTGACAGCTCGTAGACCGGGCCTTGGTCAGCGGTCCTAGCGGGATTGAGTTATGTTAGTGTAATGCCGTAGGTACCTATATTCAAAAAGTAAAACAGGGCAAGTGCGAGTACGTCTGACGCGTAAAGGATTCCGAATCGTATTTTTTTATCTTGTTATTTGAAAACCATAGACTTTTTATAGGTTTTTCTGTAATCTATAGGTAATTGAGGTTTTCCATCTATCGTCTTTATTAGCTTCGAAATTGTTTATTTTAAATGAAAAATAGTTATTTATGATTCTTGTGCGGTAAGTTGGTCTTACAAACGAGTAGACGAATGCAAGCCCGAGACGAATTTGAGGGCTTACCATTGTCACAAGTTTGTAAAAACCATTTTCCGCACGTGGGTCATAAAACGTTTTTCAACACATTTGGGAGAAAACAGTACAATTGGTAATGAAACAAACTTTTTGTTTTTAGATATCAGTCGGAAAGTCGCAACAATATTTGACGTTCCTTGTAAAAATTGCGCGAATATGCAAATGGCGCCACGTGTGCATGGTGAAAATTAGAACTACATCTTTCGTCTCAGTTTCTCTTTAGTATTAAAGTGATACAAACGTATTGAGCAAAAGCGCTTCCAAGGAGGTTCCATCATTCGATCATTCATATTTATTCTAGTAATGTGAAACTCCTTCGTGGAATTTTAAACAATTTTTATGGAAAAAAAAAAAAACCGTAGGTAAAGGATACGCACGGCGCTATACAACGAGGAGTTTGGGGCGATTTTATCGTACGTTCCATTGTATGGTGCGTAATTTTAAACTTTAGATCAATGTATACAGGCTTCGTAAATGCATTTTTTGAGTAAATGTGTTGAAAAATATATTTCAGCCCCTCATAATAAGCCGTTGTATTTGCTGTGACATAGCAGTTTAAAAATACTGAGCCACCATTTTAGACTTACTTGGGAAGGAAAGTGGAATCAGCCGGCGGTGGCTTCTTCATCTTGTACATGTGACTCCAGGGGGCGGCGGGCAGCACTTCCCATGGCTGACCCAGCACCCTGGTCCAAACCTCCCCACGGACTACCACCAGGCACCTGGGGAAACACAGTTTGTAAACATACCAGAAAAACAGAGGTGAATGATACCTACTCTCTCTTACACTTCGGTAATTTTGTATAAATAATTCGGTAATAATATTTATAATGCGCACAGCAAAGGAGTGGAACTCTCGGCCTGCGTCTGTGTTTCCGAACGCATACAACCCTAATATCATCAAAACTAGAGTGAACAGGCTTCTTCTGGGTAAGCTCGCACCATCGTCGACTTTGTCTCTGTCACTAGAGTCAATGGCAAACTCATCTCAAATAAAAAAAAAATAGATTGTTCGCAAGTGTTACCGCGACCCTAGAACGTAAAGGGCTATTGAAGAAACACGGATGGGTTTTAGCCAGTAATAGTCTGACAGAGTACGAGGAGTCATTTTGATGATTTCCTATTTTGAAAAAAAGGGGGAGCTGATTGCTATCAACCAGGCACAAATGTAGACTCAGGGTTGCTACGGAGAACTTCTTATCATATCAACCTGAAAATCCTTGCTTGACTTTGGGATCAAACCAGGGGCCGATCCAGGATTGTCGTTTGTGGGGGCTTGACCCCGCTGAGGGTGGGTTTTAGCAAAATAAAACATTTTATTTTGCTTAACGCCTAATTAAACTAGCCTCCTTCGCTTACTTTTCGTAAATTCCTCATTTACTTCCTTAGGTTGTAGACTACCAGTGTGGGCTCTCACATTGAAGGGGCGACCAGCCTGCCAACTCAATTCGTCCCAAAGGGTCATGGCCATCCGGCTGGCCCGGGGATACCGCACGGTCTCCTGCGAGGCGGCGAGCCTCCTTGCCGGATTACCGCCATGGGATCTGGAGGCGAGAGCCCTCGCGCGCGTCTACGCGTGGCGCATGGAGGCGCTTCGCCGGGGCGAAACTCCGCTGCCGCAGCAAATTGCGGCGCGGCGGACGGAGCTCCGGCAGGATACCATGGCGGTATGGCAACGGCGACTATCGCGACCCAGCGCTGGGCACGCCACGATTGCGGCGGTAAGGCCCCTCTTTGAGGAGTGGCTGGAGAGGCGCCACGGCGTCCTCACCTTCCGCCTGACGCAGGTACTTACCGGACACGGCTGTTTCGGGAGGTACCTGTTTCGGATTAAGCGGGAGGACACGCCCGGGTGTCAGCACTGTGAGGATCGCCCGGAGGACACGGTGGAGCATACGGTGGAGGTCTGCCCTGCTTGGGCGGAGCACCGCCGTGTCCTCATCGAGGCGATCGGCGGCGGCGACCTCTCGCGTCCGGCCCTGGTTGAATCCATGGTCCGGAGCGAGGAGGCTTGGGAAGCGGTCACCTCCTTCTGCGAAGCAGTCATGCTAGCGAAGGAGGAGGCGGGCCGCGCGAGGGAAAGGCAAGGCCTTCGCCCCAACCGTCGCTACAGGAGAAGACGCCCCGGGCATCGGGAGTCGCAGGGCGATCCCCGGCCACCATAGGCGCGGGCCTGCGGACGGCGAGCGTTGGGTGGCTCGCTGTCCGATCACCACCAGGCCCGGGTCGATGGCGCGTTGTGTTTCACGCGCGCCTCAAGGAGATGTCAGCAGAGAAGACGGGGCCCGCTAGGGCCAGAGCCTGCCAGGGTTGCGGAATTTGTTCGAAAATCATCAAATGACTCCATCCGCTCTGGCCGGAGCAGAAGGGAATGTCAGACTCTCACTGACTAAAACCCATCCGTGTTCCTCCTAATGCCCTTTGCGTTCCAGGGCCGCGGTGACTCTTTCGAACAAATTCCGCAACCCTGGCAGGCATTGTCCGGAGCGGGCCCTAGCCCATCTCTCTGGATCCGCCAATGCAGGACACGGTTAGCAGTCGTGTTTATACTATTTAGCTAGACTAGACCGACGAGACAGTTCATCTAAATCGATAAGAAAGTGTGATATACTATGGACCTGGATTGAGTCGTAGGGCGATACATCCCAATAGTAAGTTCCTTTGGGAAAACATTTTCAAGCCGCCGAAGCAAGTTATTTATACAGATCTTACCTAAGTCTTGTGCAACAGAAAGGGAACTGCATGTTGGTATCCTCCACCACTTCCTCACACTCGATGGCAGACTCCGGTGCTTCTACCCGCTTACACCTGAAATCATTAAACATTTAAGCTATTGATTTTTTAAAATTTTAAAGAAAGAAGCCCTTGAAGGAATTCCTGCGTAACCGAGACGTAACAGCATGGGATGCGGAAAGTGTTGTGACAGCAGCCCTACTATGACGTGCTAATGCCATCCAATTCGGATGATGTAAACGGGATAGTACTACTCGCTATGTATAACTCTGTCTCCCTCTTAGAGCGGCATCATGATCGTTTTAAGACTTCATAGTAGGGCCTCAGCTCCCATTTCTGAACTGCTTCCAGAACCGATTGTACTAGATCTTCAAGGTATTCGATAAACACGCATCAGTTAACAGCTGCTAGTATGTTTTACCAGATAGTAATAACACTTGGTGCTGTGAGCCACCAACTTCCAAATTCTTCACTATAATACTTCACCAATCGATCGACATTGATCGGCGTCGATCGATTGATGTGGTAGCTTTGGCTGATCGAAGAAAGAAGTAGAAATAATAGAAGTAGTCGACTAATTCATTCTACGATCGATCGATTGGTGTAGTAGAAACTATCGATCGACGTCGACTAATCCATTCTACAAAGGTAACACCCTTCTACAGAGAAATTCGTAATAGAAAGACCCTATGACACTTATAGTCCGACCTGGGAATCGAACCAGCTGGTCTGTTCTGTCAACATCTCAACGTGTAAACTAAGGTGGAGAGAGCATGAAGTGATCTGTCATTCCATCTTGTTTGTATGGATTGACAGCTCACTTCAGTTTCACCTCACCTTAGCTTACACGGTGAAATGTTTGCAGAATAGCGCTGCAGTCTTTACCATCTCGAATGTATTCTGGAGTACATACCCGACTGTGTATATAGCGAGGTTCCGGCCCCCAGGCTGACATCTGTGCCTGGTGCAGGAGTAGGCGTCAGCCCACTCCGTGTATGCGGGGTGCTTCTTCATAGTCCTGGGGTCTGTGCAATCTGAGGGCAAGGAATTGACGTCATGAAGTGAGTGGTTTTCAATGCTCAGCTGATGAAACTGGGTACCGACCTACAGTGTTCAGTAGTGTGGAAGTACATATTGGACAAAATTCTTATTGGCTGATGTATTTCAGCTCCTCAATTAAGCGACACATAATTTCACAATCGAAACGATTCCAGATTCATTGATTCATATGTTTAAAATTTGCTTGCTGGACAGTGTTTAGTACGCAATGAATAGAATAGGTACCTACTGTTGAAATAAAATATGAAAGAATATGCTAATGACCGCATAAATTTGCGTATAACGCAATTAGTTTGTATTTACTGGATACAACAAACACGTTTTTGCCAAAGTAACGTATATCTTATGGAAATTTAAGTGTCTACCTGTTACAGTTCCAAAGATACAGGTCTGTGACAGATCGATCGATGGACACCGGATGCTTACAAAATAAGGATCTGATTTAACCCTATTTTTTTTTAAGTTTGGGAAATCATCAAATGACTTCTTCCGCTCTGGATGGTGCGGAAGGGCCTGTCAGACTCTTACTGACCAAAACACATCCGTGTTCCTTCCAAAGCCCTCAGCGTTCCAGGGCCGCGGTGACTCTTTCTAGAGTCTGATTTAACCCTACGGGTCTAAAACTGATCTCATAACACGATTATTTCTTGACTTTTTAAATCGACTGTGCATTTGCACACTCGATTTAAAAATTCACGATTCATGTAAAACACACGAGCCTACTTGCAATGGTTTGTAAACAGAGTGCCTAATCAAGTGCTTGTTCAAAACAACACACTATTCGGTTGGCCCCAACAGTTTATTACTGCAATTCTTACTTTTGGATTGAGTTTATATTTTTTTTTTTGTGAGTGGCGTCTCGCAGTTCAACCTGTAAGGTTGTCACTACTTAACCGGGCTTGCCTGTGGTGACCTTAATATAATATTAAAGCCTCCAACCAGGGCTTATAAAAAGCTTACAAACTAAGCGACTACACGCTAAGGGCACTCCCTGTGGGGTATCGGCCTCGGCTTAGGGCGTCGCTGCCGCTGGGGGAGGACAGCTAGGGACGGGCTGGATCGAACTAGAATCTTGCCCATAGTCTTTGTAAATCTACACTAATATAATAAAGCTAAAGAGTTTGTTTGAACGCGCTAATCTCTGGAACCACCAGTCGGATTTTGTAAGTATTTGATAACCACATTCATGAGGAAGGCTATACAGGAACGGGAAAAATGGGATATGCGTGTACGAAGTCGCGGGCAAAGGCTAGTATAAAATATGGTAAAGAGTTAAAATGGTTTGTTTGTTTATGTTTGCAAGAGGTAATTCTTGAAAGTAATCCTCGCGACTGAATTTCGCTCACGGTAGCCACTCTC
Source organism: Mamestra configurata (assembly GCA_002192655.3). Classification (NCBI taxonomy): domain Eukaryota; kingdom Metazoa; phylum Arthropoda; class Insecta; order Lepidoptera; family Noctuidae; genus Mamestra; species Mamestra configurata. The sequence continues at coordinate 59,025 of NDFZ01005209.1, forward strand.
GAGGAGGATTAGCCAAGTACGCAGGAGATCTTATAGTGCATAAATGTGTGCGCAAACACAGATGCACTCTCTGTTCCTTTTCTCTCATAGTACGATGGGACGGCAATTCGACAGGACCGGGGAGAGATCAGGCGCAGGACCAAAGGTAATAGTGGGTCTATACGACACAGACTTTGTTACAGAGACAAAGGTCTATAGAAGTCAGACTTTTGTTTGCACCGATAGAAGTTTACGGAAGTCTGTCTGTGTCGTGTAGACGGTCCATTACGTGCTTTCCGAGGGACGGAGGTGTCACACCACCGACTTTCAAACTCCGGGATGCTACTGAAAGATTCCTAATGGTAAAACCCAATAACACTGCCCGACCCCGGAATCGAACCCAGAACCTCGCGCTCAGCAGTCATGGTTTACGACCACTAAACCAATGAGGATTTAAAGATCCGATCACAAAAAAATATTTCACTGATAGTAATATTTTTTTAATTATTGGAAATCATCAAATGACTTTTCCGCTCTAGGCGGAGTGGACTGACTAATATAATAATATATTTACATATATAATAATAATAAATGACTAAAACCCATCCGTCTTCCTCCTAATGCCCTTTGCGTTCCAGGGCCGCGGTGACTCTTTCGAACAAATTCCGCAACCCTGTAACCCTGATATAAGTTATCAGCCGGTCGATTCTGTAAACATATCGAAGTGAACGCTTAGGTGAAGTGATCACGAGGTGAGCTGTCAATCCACATCACTCAAGATTCACTTCGACGCGTTTACAGAATCGACTGGCTGAATCTGAATCTGTAACAGAATCATACGCCGGACGAATACTCGGTTTTATGAAAGGTCACTAAGAAGGGGCGTGAAAAAAAAAATTAACTAATGAAAACATAAAATCAATGATATCTACATTCTGTACTGAAGTTTTCATGTTTCCCCTTGTGTTTCCCCGCATGGCCAGAACTGCGAACTGTAACAATAAGGGAATATGCAAGTCAATTTTTGATCTAAAAAGTTAAAAACTCAATTGAAGACTGCAGTCCTACTATGACGTGCTAATGCCATCCAATTCCGATGATGTAAACGGGATAGTGATACTCGCTATGTATAGCTCCGTCTCCCTCTTAGAGCGAAATCATTATCGTTTTAAGACTTCATAGTAGGAGCCCAGAAGGATTTATAAAACAATCAAGTAGGAAAATAGGAGTACAATTTTTTTTAATATCAAAATTTTCCCAACTACCACTGCTGGGTAGAGGCTTGCTTAAATAAGCAATGTAGATATAAAATAGTCAAGAGGTTTTGAAGAACTTGCATATTCCCTAGATTCAGCAAGCGGCTTAACCCGCATAATTGTTATACCTAAAATAACCCACGAACTAGAAGCACCTCAATTTCATAATAAGTGTTCTTTTTCACAAGACATCCTGTGTTTCGCCTGAAACACAGAATGTCCTAGTTCCGGCCAATAACACGAGCGAACTTGACATAGATTTAAGCATAAACTATATTCATTGTTTTACCATTTAACTTCAATAAAATAATATTATTCTTAGAATTGAATGGAATTTCATAACAATTGCTATAAATGTTTAAAAATGTTGTCAATTCAACAATATCCATTTCGTGTTTAAAAACATTTGAAACAATTAATCAAGAATAATAGTGGTAACAGAGTACCTACCTACCTGAAACTTTTGGCACAAATGGCCCTTATTAAAAATACACTTGCATGCACTGTAAATTACACGTTTGATAAAACGTATCCCAGGCTACAGATTTAAATAAAATAAAATAAACTTACATTGATTCTTATAAGCGTCCTTGTTATCCGAGCTCGAACCAGCAGAAACCGCGGCTATTAGCCCCAATATTAATACTAACATGTTAGAGTTGACACATTAACTGCACCCAACGCGATGGTATCAAATGCCTGGCCGATTGTAACTACTGTGCCTTGAACGCATTAGGTACAGTGGAGCAGACATTGGTAGAAAAAGAAAAAGGTTTCACTGTTACATCCTTTTTCTGATCCGTCAGATTAATGCTGGCGATGTTTTTGTAAGAGTAGGTAGGTGTTTTCGATCTGCCTAGCTATTTCCCAACTATATTAGGGTGAGATTTCTGTAGGTAGGTAATACTTAGGCATATAATGGTTGTTTTCCTGCAGCGAAATGAATTTGTCTTTGTAATACATCGATTTATGAAAAATAATAAATTTAAAATCAAGAAATGGCAGAATAGCAATTGTGATAAACAAAACTCGAAAGCGACTTCGAACAGAGTTCGAGTTTCGCGCAAAGCGGCCGCGTTCGTTGCCCTTCGCATATGAACCAGCTGATAGGTATTCCTGATTTAATGAAACACAATACCGAATAAGTTAACATAAAAGGATGCTGCGCGCGATGCGCGGGGCCTTGACACTTGACTCTAACAAAAATTAGCGCTTTAAAGCTTAATATTTCGCAAACGGGTCTTTGGATGAATAAATGGTTGTACCACACCCTCAATATTTTGGCTTATCCAACGACATCCCACACCATTGGATAGAAATACTTAATATAAATAAAATATTTTTTTTTCAAGTTTTTCCACTTTGTCGGCGGTGTTTAATATGTACACCGGATAATTGCCAAATAAGTAAGAATACAAAATATCTTGAGAGAATGTAAGTAAACTCTCAATAAATTGTTAAATGAACATTTTGTTCTGCAATTATACGAATCAAAACTTTCTATACTATTATATCTCCGTGCGTTCCGAGAAATTGTGGACTGGCATAAACTGGCGACCAATCAGCTCTTGGCCGGCCCATACATAATGCCCAAAAAGTCCATAGATACATAATGCACGAAAAATCGCATCGTCATTATCGTGATTTTACCCTGAATAATTTGGCGAGTTTTTTTTTTGGGCATTATGTAGGTATGGTCTGGCCTACCCTTACTGTAGCCTACTGCACGCCCATGGTCCTCTGGTCTACAATTTAGATATCTGTTTTTGGTGTTATAGTTAAATTGGAAACTTGGCCACTCAATGGTCTGTGTTTCCTCTGAGTAGACCAATTAGAGCCTAGTTTCCAGATTAACTATCACACGAAACCGGATAAATTGTAGACTTGTGCTCATTTTGTGCGATTTTATGTCAGTCCACAATTTCGCGGAATTACTTCGACAGATTATCCAATTGTCATGCGTTAAAAGTATTCCAAATGTTCAGTTCACAATTTAACGTGAGTTTACATTACAATATCAAAAGATATTTTATATTTTTACAGAGTTTGCAATTTTCCGGTGACATGTATACTCTTACCAAATTCCAACTTTCTAGTACTAAACCACTCTAAGCCGCGGATGGACTGACAGACGGACATGGCGACACTACCTATAAGAGTTCCTTGTAACTACGAAACCTGACGTTAGGTAGTTAGCACTCGCAACCGGGCTGTTCTTTTCTGATTAATCTCGTTGTGGGATCCAATACAGTTGAATCGTTCCTCCGGGACTCGTCGAGCTACATTAACTCGGCGTTTTTCGGTGGTCGCCTCTGTTGATTCTAGCGCTCAGGAGTTGCAGTGGCTTGGATTACTGTAGCGGTATTGTCTCAAAAAAAAATAAAACCGCCTAAAGAAGTAACGATTTAACTTTCGTATAAAAAAGAAAGAAAGAAAAAATGTTTATTTGGGACTCGCACAAGACAAACAAACCAGTAAAATAACATTAATAACTAAACAGTATAATCAAATAATTATCTGTGCGAGGCCAAAATGGTCCCTGTCTCAGCTTAGCGTATCTGGCTGGTTACTATGACGTGCTAATGCCATCCAATTCGGATGATGTAAAAGGGATAGTGCTATTCGCTATATATAGTTCCGTCTCTCGATTTGAGCAGAAGTATGATCGTTCTAAGACTCCATAGTAGGTCCAGATCGCGTCTGTATTTCTGCCAACCCCCATGGAAAGAAGGCGCGAGTTTATGTTTAAACTTAAAGACTTATAATATTAGTAGAATAAGGTAATCGTATTCTCTTATGATGTCGACTGTACTTCGATTTGAGAACAATAGTACTGTTTGATATTTACAAATTCGAGAGAGCGGTATCCGGTACCTACTTTTGCAACTGAAAAGTCGAATAAAAAACCACTTCGATCTACACCAAGATGCGTGTGAAAAACTCGTTAATTTGTAAATGAAACCGGAAATGTCTTCATATTGTTTTGTTGAATTCAGTTTTCTCTAAAAGCAAATAACGGTCGCGGTTCGAGTCCCAAAATCCTACTAATCTTACTACTATTATTTTTCTTACTTCTTTCTTTTAAATGCGAAAGTTTGGATGGATGGATTGATGTTTGTTACGCAATTACTCCAGAACGGCTAAACGGATTTGGATGAAACCTGCCACATGGGTAGACCATTATCCCGGTAGTAGGAAAATATTTTTTTATTACCTTAGCTTAGGGATCGTCCTCTATCATCGCGTTTATTTGTACTGCAAACCGCACTGACAGAGGGCGCTTTCCTGTTTGACCAAACAAATTAACCTTTTGAATGCCATTGTCACGTATACATGACAAGCAAGCGCGTGCTCTGTACGCCAAACGTCACAAAAATGTGACAAAAAGTACGACAAATTTGTGGGTTGGCGTCGGGGGCACGCCGATGCGTTTATGTTGTATGTGTGTTAAAAGGTTAACACGACGATCGCTTTGTACCTATATGACGACACCTTTAGGATAAAATATATTACTGACTTCAAGAAACGACAACGTATATTTGATAATTCGCCGTACTTTTTGTCACATATTTGTGACGTTTGGCGTACAGGACACGCGCTTGCTTGTCATGTATATGTCACCAGAAAATGGCAAACGCCGTAAGATTGTAAAATATCGCGTGAAAAAAAACAATTTTGTTCATAAAATATTACGGAGTCTGCAATTTTGTGGTGACATATACGTGACAATGGCGTTCAAAAGGTTAAGCAACGCTGGGGCTGTATTATTTTGCTACGAGCTCCTCTAAAAGGGGTAGGAATAAAACCAATAAATTCATCAACATTAATTTATGTACACTAATAACTAATAATAACTCTTATAACATAATTATTACAAATAACAGAAATGCATTGTATTAATACATAGAATTTTATGAGAACATAATACACACGGAAGTTTTTTAAACGGTGCTATATAAAATGCAAAATCAGTGTTCCGGATGAGTTATTAAAATCTATAAGATAACTGAGCAACAAAAATAAATGGCAAGATTCCCAGGCACAAAATGTATTATGAACTCACATTAACGTTCATGCTAATATGAACATTATTCACCAAAAAATAAAATTCACATTCATATAAATCGTTTGCTGAAATTCTTCTATACGAATATGAATACTATTTTCTTAAAGTTAACATTCATTTTTGTATGAACTTTTTGTAAGTAAAATCAGTGTTTCACGCAAATATGAACCTTATTTCTAACAAGACAAAATTCACATTCAGATTTTTAGCTCACATTCTACTACGAATATAAATCCTATCATGTTTTATATAAGGTTCATATTCGAATGAAGCACTAATTTATCAAGTACAAAGTGCAATTTGTAAATCTTGCCTCAAGAAAAGCTTACTTTAGATTCGTCTTTAAAGCAGCCAATAATTTCGAATACTAAATCTAAAATTGTCTTAAATTTTGTTCTTAAAATCTGTAATACCATCTTTTTAGTTAAATTTTAACAATAAAACAATTAATTTTTCCTTTAGAATAACGTATTACATACAATAATATTTGAGTTAGGCTCGCCCCCTGTTACACGGGACTTATTGGCGAAATGTATTTTCGTTCAAGTAGGCGTGGATGGTCAAATCCGATACATTTTTTTTTTTTTTAACCTTTGCTCCACACTAGGAATTTCTCCTGTATTCGTGGGTGCGTTTACAAACAAACAAATTCACATACACAAACAGCCAGACCCGGAACAACTATCTGTAGGCCATACAAATATTTGTTCCGTGCGGGAATCGAACCAGCGACACGCACCGCAGCAGTCAACCGCTCAACCACTGCGCCAATCGTGTCGTCAGTGAAGGATAGCTAAAAAATACTCAAAGCTCTGAACTGTATTATTGAATATCTGAATATTCTAAGCCAGGAATCTAAACTGTTGATTTTAGAAGGTTTATTTTTATTTTGCATTGTCCATAAAGGTCCCATTAAAATAGATGGACAAACTTTTTAGAAAAAAAAAAATTAGAAAAACGCAACAATAAAATAAAACTGCTAACGGAAATACTCTAAAAATGTTGGCAATTTATTATTTAAGGTCAAAATAATTAACAACTTTAATCAGTGTTTTTTTTTGCTTGGATATCTTTGGTTAGATGTACTGAACGCTGTGTTAAAATTTGTCCATCTAATTAAATGGGAGCTTATATAAACAATTAGGATAATGTGACCAAGATTTTGTAATACATAACAGGATTTAAAAGTGTCCGTGGAGTTTCTTGCACATTCTTCTCCATAGAGATCTACGCTTTGGAACGTGCAAATAGCTTCATGGTTTTGACAGACCAACCTTGGCAATTCAAAAGTGCCTGTAAACGGTTTTTATTTGAAATAAATGCTTTGAATCTTGAATCTAGGGAAAATTACACTGTATTATTACAACATTCAATAGTTTCTCTAATGAGGATCAAATTCTTAGAGGCAAACAGTATTTTTTTGTCGTCAATTCATTTATTTCAACTAGACCATTGAAAGGCACTTTTGAGCGTCAAATTAACAGTTGGAAAATAAAATATTATAGTGACTCTAGTTGTCCATTCGCAAAAATTAGATTCTTATGGAGAAGAACGGACAAGAAACTCCATAGTACTCTTTACAAATAAAAGTTTTACAATATTTTTTATGACTTAATCAATTTATTATATGTGAGGACAATGCACCCAAAATAACACTAATATACTAATAGGTACAATACAGCAATACCAGCTGCGGTAAAATTAAGTTTGCTAGCAAGGGACATGGTACTCACATACATATTTACGGTTAAATGGTTAAGACGTCGTCATCTTACACTTTTAATAGGTACAAAGTAAAATAAGTTTGCTAGTTAGGGACATAGTACTCACATATTTACAAATTTTGCGATTCCTTCTTACAGTTTCGGAAAAGGCCATCCACGCCCATTTAAAAAAATCACCTGTATAACTCTGCCCGACCTCTTAGGGGAATATATTGGCGTGATGAGTAGAGAGAGGCTAAAAATATGGGTGTAAGCGCCATTTTAAATGGCATGCTGATGAATATTATAAATGCGAAAGTGCGTATACTTGGATAATAAAAATAATGGCAGTTACCACTATAGTCTAATTAATTTCCTCTACTCAACCCAACTACGACATTAATCGAAGGTGTTTTCTGTTGACGTAGCAACTGAGTTGAGTTGAGGGGAGTGGAGGAAGTTTCCTTCACTTAGGGCCGGTTTCTGAATCGAGTATTTGTAGTTACGAATGTGTAACACTTACTTTAATGGCAAAGTTGGACAGGTCAGATCGGCTAGAGTTGGACCAATGCTCAAATTCTGAAATCAGTAGTAAGGGCTGGTTTCTGAATTGAGAATTTTGAGGTAAGCACTTGCCACATGTTGAGCTTTTAAGTAGATCTGAGTTGAGCTACACGACTACTGACAAATACTTGCATTGACTGGACAGGCCCACGAAGTCTGTGTGGTCCTTTCTTCTAAAGACCATCTCAGACACTAATCTGCATGGTTCTTAAATGACGTATTGTAAATATGAGGAGCATGTAGGTGGTTATATCTAAGGGTTGGTTCTGTCTGGCAGTTAGAATACACTATGCGGCCTGCCCAAATGTCTTTACTTTGGTATTGTTCGTCGGGTCGTTGAGATCCTCAAAGTTCTGAGTTGAGCTGCACGATAACTGACAAATGCTTGCACTGTCTGGACAGGTCCATTCAAATCTGTGTGGCTCTTTCCTCAAAGGTTCACCTCAGATATAACCTACATGGTTCTCTTACGGCTTGATATTTGCATTGTATAGATTCAATCTCTCAATGTATAGTAATACCATATTTTATATGAATGAATAATTTCAACATGTAATCATTATTAGTAACTATTTACTGATTTAAAAGTGTCCGTGGAGTTTCTTGCACGTTCTTCTCCATAGAGATCGACGCATTGGAATGTGCAACTATCTTTATGTTTTTACCTGACTGACCTTGACAATTCAAAATTGCCATTAAATGGTTTACTTGAAATAAACGCTTTGACTTTGACATTATTTAATGACAGAATTTGGCAGGTTTTTAGGATAGAGTTTAACAAATACTCAACTTCAAATTCTTAATTCAGAATTCGGGGGTTACAAAATAGGTGTTCATCAAGGACTAAGTGAGAAATGTACATTAGTTTTAGGCCCTAGTTGGTACTTGTTTGAATAAGTGAACAGTAAATTATCTCTTGAATACAGTTGTTATAGATGATGATCCTTAAGCTGCATTGACTCGATTTGACCAATATTCTTTTTGATACCGGTTGATATATAGTGTGCTTGGATCAGTTTGTTCACTTATATTCGGAGATGCCATCGCGATCCTTTTTAAATCGACACTATTTTTTTACATCAAAGTTGCTTTAAAAAGTAGAACACGATCCAAGTCCACTTTGGTTTGACCACAGATTTCAAAGTGCGCTTTGATTGCTAGAGACTTTGAGCGCGTCAACGCAGCTTTAGAAATAAGGGTTTCCTGGAAAACTCACGCCACCAGATGGCGCCACATAGGCGAGAGGTCCTCTTCAATTTAACAAATGTCAGAAAACATTAGCCAACTGGTGCTCGTCGTTTCAGGAAACCCGCATTGCCATACATTGACACCAAATTCAAATATACCTTTTTCAGTGGCGGCCTTAGGGGGTGGCGAGTGGGGCAACCGCCCAGGGCCTCGCTCTTGCAGGGGCCTCGCGCAGCCAGAGCTCAAAAAGCCTTAATTTTGAACCGTTTCATATTCAATGATGTTATTTTATAGTAAGTGCCATAGATTTGAGGATTTCGATGATACAAGATCAGACTTTTGTTAAGCAATTTTATCAATTGAAAATTTCGTAGCTCATAGCGATTTTATTTAAAATTTTAGTCCTGGGAAAAGCCGCAAACTTAATCAGAAATACGAATTTAGTAAATTTAAATAAAAAAACAAGGGCCTCGCAAAGCTTTGCTGACAAGGGCCTCGCAAAAACCTGTCCGGACCCGGGGCCTCGAAACGGTAAAGGCCGCCGCTGTACCTTTTATAAGAACTATTCCTCACTACATCCTAAACTGTTACAAAATGGCGAAAGTTGGAACGTATGTCTCTTCCTCAGCTTAGCTTTGTCTGTGATGTTGTTTATATAAAACATATATATTATCTGTCGTCTCTTATTGTTTGTTTTCGATGACGAGTTTGTCTGTACGGTATAGATCTCCTACGATGATCTGAAAACAAAAATAAGAACATACAAATAAATGAATAAACTCAAACTCTTGGTCCCATCGAGTGTTAATTAGTTCTTTTGCATTTACAAAATATAAATATAATAATTAGTAATAAATTATTGTGAGGATGCGTAGCGATCGATGTGTTTGTTAAGAACCAATAGAATCACTTCATTTACCTAGCCTCGCTTTTCGCAGCTCCGGTGGAAACGGCTTAGCGGCGCGAGGTTTTATGTACGTACAAAACAAGCGAAGGATGGGTGCGAGGGTTGTGTGTGTGCTTGGGATGAACGCGAGCGAGAAACTGAAAAGAGTCCACTACACATCCTCGCACCGGTCTGGGGAGTTTGTTGCGCCACTTCTTCTTCCCAGCTAAAACACTAGGAAGTGGTGACGGGCGGGCGTTTTGGGGGACTGTCTTTATGTAGAACTTTGACGTTCAAAAATTTGAATAAATGACTTTTGACTTTGACTTTTGGTCACCTGCGCACCGTTTCAGAGCATCGCTACGCATCCTCGCGCCACTCATTTTCCTCGCTCATCTTTGGTGGTAACGCAGGGTACACAGGGTGCGTAAAGCGGTGAAGTAGGAGACAGTTTTCGAGTGTTTTGAAACTAAATAAATGAACCGGTTCTTCAGGCTGACAAATTCCAGCTGTCCAAATAGACATTTTATTAATGTTCTCGACTTTATATCATAGACAGTAGAGTTAATTTTTGTTTGCAAAAACCAGCATAATTCTTCAGAAAGGTGCCTTACTTTAAGCGTAATAAATCTTGAATTTATAATTTGAGATAATTTAAATAAATTAATAAAATAAAATGATCTTTATTTTGGATAAGCAACATCCATATGGGTTAGTAAAGAAAGATAACTTATTCCTATATTAGTAGACTTATTATCTATTTAGAAACTTGGCTGTTGTTGGAAATGCATCTCCGAAAAACATCGACTAACAAAGGAGAATCGTACATCCCCCTATGGTTTTCAGGATGGAGTTGGAGCTGACCCGTACTCTGCAGAGCATAGAGGCAGATTTCTGTCTGACAATGGCATGGAAGCCATCGACGTGTTCTTGTGCAAACATACCTGCTATACTGCAGAAACGGGGCAGCCCCATCAACATCCTGAAACCATTATTATACTGGACCCGTGAGTGTGGTCCACAGGCAGCATGTGTAAAACACTTGGCAATAAGCTTTAAAACGCGTTATTTAACTGCCTTGCTACAGCATGCAAACCTGCGAGCCAACATGTTACACCAGACTGCCAGCGCCCTACATTCCCTCTCAATATCCACTTGGTCATTAAGGTTGTCGGTTACATAATTCCCCAAGTATTTGAACTGGTACACTCACAATATGTCATTCCCATTAAGTTTAATCGGGGGCACACACTCAGGACATTTAGCACCATCAGCTTTTAAAGACGAAGAACACGCTGTTCTTGACATTATAAACTGGGCCATGCTGTTGATTTGAGTCCATCGTCATCAACTTAAATATTGACTTTGATGTTGTATATTTTGAAGTTGATTTTTTTGGTGAACATTTGTATCAAAAAGGCCTTAGAAAACTATTCATTGCAATCGAATTTAACTTTTTCATGTATGACATAGTTTGTTGTTCCAATGTATGTAGACAACTATCTCAAATTCTGATTACAATTTTAATGTTACATGTGTATGTCAACATACTCCATAAACAGTTGGACTGATTTCAGTGTTTTTTTTTTGGTTTTTTGAGTAGATCCCTGGATCGTTTACTTTAGATTCAAAATTGGACCTGGTAGCTAGGGTTTTTTCTAACAAAGACCCTATTTTTAGTTAATTAAAAAGGATTGCGTCCACGATGCACAAAGTGCGTGGGAGCATCAACGGCATTCTGGTGGTCATCAGTAATAAGTAATGTTGCACCATCATGCATTGGGTGCGTCAGGTGAGTGCAACAGATATATGAATTAAAAATCTTTTAATATCTTTGTAGCTTATAACTTTGTATAATACTAACACCATATGGATCAAGATCTGAATTAAAGTATTTTTATTTTAGTCAGGACAACGTATACCTGGACCGCTCGAATAGTATAAGGTGATGTGCATACCTGTCTCCTAATAATAGCAAGGTTCTCTCTAGCGAAGTCATATTGTTTCATAATTTGTTTCGGTTCACTTAGCGTCTTGTTGTCTCTGAATCCATCTTTTACTCTTCTCAGTGCGTAGGCTCTGAAAATTGTAGCAGTATTATGATTAAAATATAGGTTAGGATATAAGAATCATAAAAACCGCCAGTGTTGGGTCTTTAGATCACACAAAGAACAAACATTCATCATCATCATCACATCAGCCAACAGACGTCCACTGCTGGACATAGCCCCAAAGGGCGGGTTTGCCATAATCGCCACGCTTGGGAGGCGGGATGACGATCGCAGTGTAGCTGTTGCAATGTACAGAGAATGCTGCTGCCCATTCTCTGGTGAGTTCCTTAGTCGCCTCTAAGACACCCATGGGAAGTGATGGGATGGTGCTATTCTTTTACGTCCAACACCATACATATTAGTCGAGTATACTTCTGCTGAGACCTTCACTGAAGTCAAAGCCATGATGGAAATAATAATTTTAGAGGTCAAACAAATAAAAAAGGTTATCACAACCTTGGAATTGGATGCTAATTTGTCCGAAATTACTTCAAAATATTTTTTGATAACATTATTAAAACAAATATTATGACATCATGATAACACATCTATTTTTGTATGAATCCTCTTAAAGTGCACTCTTTTACAATAATAATGCAAGTTTTTTAGAACATTCTTTAACTCGGTAAGATGAAACACAATCAACGTTAGGTAATTTTTAGATCTTTGGCAGTGGTAATGGGCCAAAGGCCTAAAGATTTGACAGTCTCTCTGCATGATTTTAATATTTCGCCATTGATAATAGTGTTGCTGTGGAACAAAGTGTACTGAAACTGAGACAACAACAAAAAAAACGTGTGCGTCTCGGGACGTCTCACAGGAGTGATAACTTAAACTAATCAAAAAAGGCCGGTTGACATAATAAACAGCAAGAAAAAGTTTCCTGGATGCATACAGCAAAGGAAGGGAAAGGTGGAAAAGAATGGAGAAGGCTTTTACCCGCACAGGGGCAAATTTAGATAACAAAGAAATGGAAAGGAAATAATTATTACCTGTAATTGGTTGTGTATTTGTAAGAATTGTTATGTGGAATTTAAAGCTGTAATAATAATAAAAAATAAGTAAGAAAGCTGTTGGAGGCATCATGTACAGAGCGGTCCACCTTGTAGAAGACCGCATGACCTGAAGACGCATTGTACTAAGTCGCAATCCACAGCAAAAAGTTTCAATGTTTCGCAGCAACTGGGATACACATTCAGTAAGATAGGAAGCCGACCCCGATAATGTGGTTGTTTGTTGACCACAAACGACCGTCGTTAAGATAAAAGACAAGTACTTACTTAGAACTTGTAACTATGTGTCACAAAACATGTTAAAAAAATTTTAGCTGTAAGAACTTGGTATGATAAGATAATGTAATAGAGTCGCAATAGGACTTGCGTATTTGAATATTTCATTAGTCTATTGCATGTTATTAACGTTTTTCTAGCTAACAGTAATTAGTGCTTCGGTAACCTTATTATTTTTTTATGCCGAGTGAGGTTATGTAATTTGAATTAATTACAAAGAATTTACCTGAAGTTATAATTGGAAAACTTATCAGCTTCTCTCAGAAGCAACTTGTACAGGGATAAAATTTCCCGCCTTGACACTCCTGAAGACATTTTATAAATATTTTTCTTACTCAATTTCACAAGGAATTTTTACCGAAACGAATGAATTTGTAAATACGAAAACGTTACGTTTCACTTATAGAAGATATGGAAATTTGTCAATCTAAAAGCTTACATTTTTTTGAAGACTAAGGAATAGCGATGAATCTTTCCGAAAAATCTTTTTTTTTAAATTGTTCATTATTGTATTTCAAACAATTTACTTTTCATCTCATGTAAATTTTTTTTCATCTCTTGAAAAATCACACACTCACATTTTTGCAAAATGCGTGTAATGAAACGAAATTTTCAAACAGAGTTGCCAGGGAATTCAGTTTTAGTAGATTAGTTTTTTATGAATTAATCCCCCTCAAGACCAATTTTTAGATCATCTGATGTTAATAAAATTCATTAAGGCAAGAAAACAAAGAATTGAGCAAATGTTTGTAGTAGCTATGGTAAATTAATGGTGGTAACATAGATGTGACACATTTTTGTAATAACATTTTGGCTATCACGAAACCACTAAAACTTTGACAAGTAATTTGGTAGAGAACAAACCGTCAAGGTTTGGCAACCCGGCGAACTTTTTACAAATGGCTGCTGCAGCTGAATCAAACTTAATGTGATAGTCTGTTTTCATAGTAAAGAAATAATTTAATTAATTGTTAATAGTGTTAAAGTGTTTGAAAATAGTAACATAACCCGTAATTGTGTGATTCTCGTTAATTCTAGTGCCTAGTGGCTAATAAAAGGTGAGTAAAAGGCAGAAACGAGACATTCTTCTCAATATTGTTTATTTATATTTCAAATTTTCATCTATATTAGGGCTGCACGACGTCCTCGATTTCAGAAAGGCTTGCTAATTTAATTATGTACCTATACCTATGGTGTTACCTTGCGTCATTTATGAAAGTTGGTCATAAACATCGAGGTTAAGCATGTCATTATTAAATCATAATATTTGTACCTGTGTTACGATTTTTTACGTTTTTTTACTGCAAAGTCATGTAATACTTCGTCTATAATAAATACCCTTATTTATGGAAATCTCTGAATTGCTTACCTGCTGACCAGCAGATTGCAAATTCAAATTATGTATTTACTTATACTGAATATCGAATCTGTTATTCGCAAAAAATAGTCGCAAAGGTTTATTTAAAAAAACGCGCAAAATCTACAACATTCTACAAAGTTACTCAAGCAACAACTAAACTTGTATTTAATTCTGTAATATCCATTTCAAACAATCTCTTCATAACATACAAGTTAAACTCCCTTCTTATAAGAAACTTTATTACCACTTAAACAGTGATAAATTACACGAAATTAGGCTCAGCATTTAAAGAGTTACACACATAACGTATGCATAATAATAACTTACAAGCTTATTTGTAATTCTAATTGGATTTCATTCATAATAGGTGGAAGAGCCACATGATAAATTATTCATGAAAATATGCTATACATTATTCTTAGACTGGGCCACCATTGTAATTCGCAACAATTAGATGTTTAGAAAACTATAAAAACATTGTAATTGTACTTAGAAGACAATGAAGGTTTCTTTAGAAAATTATGTTTCTTAGAATAGGTCTTTTGTAGGAAAAAATAGTCTGTAATACCACTTTAAGCCCTAGAACTGTACCCATCATAACATGGATACTAGAGTTACCACAGGGTTCTGGAGTACCAAAAGATATAAAACTGTTTTTAGGTTTACTTTTAGAATGTCAAATGCCAAATGTAATATAAAAAAATAAAAAGAGAGTGAGTGTGATGTGTGTTGATGTATGTGTCACACCTGAGTAAATTATGCAATTTGTGTGTCACCCTAATAAAAAAAAGTAAATAAATAGAATAAATTCGGGCGCCGTGGAGGTAGCACACAGTATAAAAAAATAAAGATTGCTGGAAAAGTTGAGCGGAAGAGACAGACCTTTAATCTGCTGGTGGGAGGCTAAATGAGAAGTAAAACAACAATTATTTTGTCCCTCCTCTATTTAATGGCCTGTAGCCCCACAGTAACACCGTTCACTAAATAAACCTTATTTAGACGGTGATACAAACTTTAAAAAGATTTAAAACAAAACAAGTGTACTTAAGTTAATGTTTTCGATACTAATATTTTCTTTGCAAGTTTAATCAAACAATTGACACGCACCCCTAATCTTGTTTTTGATGTAATGGGTCTGTTAGATATCTCAAAAGATGAGGATGTTTTTGAAATAATTGGTTTGCTCAGTGTAAACATTTGAAATAATAATAATATCTTGGGACAACTCACACACGGTCATCCGATTCCAAACTAGGCAGAGTCTGTGCTATGGCAATCAGACAACTGATAAACATACTTATATATTTCTAAATACATACATATTATAGACAAATTACACAGAACAAATGATCATGCTCATCACACAAAGATTTGTCCTGGGTGGGAATCGAACCCACGACCTCCGGTTTAGCAGTCAGGATCACTAACCACTCGACCAACAGGCCAGTCAAATATTAAATTTAGTTATTTTAAAAGAAATATTCCTTTTTTGAAATACCTTGCTTATGGTTTACCTCTATGATATTCTTAAGCAACAAGTTTTAATAATTATTTTGTTTGGTAGTTCAGTATCAATTCGTAAATGTCTGGTAGTTCCAAATTTCAGAGTAACAGAAAATGTTCACCTTATGATCAAAACCTTCAAATTCAAAGTAATCAAAGGGTGTGTGAATTATGAGATAAATGCAAAATGGGCACTCTTGGGTACTTCTCTAAAACAATGAAACTTAAATATTATCCAAAAGCCTCCAACATCCTGTCAGATATTTATTTATTAGGCTCACCAACAATTCAATACATGTATACAAGGATATGAGGTACATCAAAGAAACTTAAAGACTAGTGTACAGTCAGCAAAAATATTAAATTTAACACTGCAGTCCCAATATTTACTTCTAAAGTGTGCATTATAACTTTTTAAGCTACCTGCATACCAAATAGCTTTGTTGACTATACCTATTCCTTACAGGTAAGCACATCATGCAATATACTATTGTTGATTAATATGAATTTGATTGCCCTGGACATCCTTTTAAAAAAAACTGGCCAAGTGCAAGTTGGATTTGCACATGAAGGTTTCCGTACCATAAGCCGAAAAAAACATGTTTCTTGTATGGGGGCGCCTTATATTTTTAATTTTATTTCATTTTTATTATTTGTTGTTATAGCGGCAACAGAAATACATCATCTGTGAAAATTTCAACTGTCTATCTATCACGGTTCATGAGATACAGCCTGGTGACAGACGGACGGACAGCGGAGTCTTAGTAATAGGGTCCCGTTTCACTCTTTGGGTACGGAACCCTAAAAATGGTCCAAATAGGAGTTTACGAAGTCGTCAAAACGGGTGGGGAAACCCTAAAATTTCTTAGCCAGATTTGATGGGCCCCTGACGGCCCTGACCTCTTATCTAATACTATTTCTGGGACCTCTCAGCAAGCCACACTTACTCAGTTATCAACTACTACTGTACATGAAGATAAAATATTGAAAACCTTTGAGATAAAAAATATTATGAGTAATAATATAACATGAGTCAGAGAACATTTGCACCAAAATATGAAAGGAAAAACTTGTTTTTTAAAAGGTCTTGCCATCTTAATATCACAAACGATGTCATAGTCAATCATAATTATTTTAGTCTGCTGCAATTAGTGCAATTTTGCGAATAAAACACTTATTAGCTATAGTAAACAATTATGAAATAATTTTTAAAATATCTTCATCAGCGATGAAGTTATAAAGAAGTCCCATACAAACTAAAACGCAAGTCATTGTTGTCGGTAGTTCCCGGACGGTCTCTAAGATCGACTGGTCGAAACTGCCCCAGGTTTCTTTTAATAACACCACCATTCCTGAATGAATTTTAACTGAACAATGTAAATTATATTATGAAGCTATCACAGAGATCTGTAATCTGTGAGCTCACACACACAGTGCTTCACTTCAATTATTTTTTTGTGAACATGTGGACAATGGTGTGGGTTGCATGTTTGAGATTTTAATGTTAAGAATTCCTTGTTTATTTTAAGCATGTAACTGTTTTTTGTCCCCAATAAATAAAATAAAATAAAATAATTCCTGTAAGTCACGTTGTAAAGAACTTGGGGATTTATATCGACAGCACTCTTTCTTGGACTAAGCAACTGCAGGAAGTAAGTCGTAAACTATTTGCTTCAGCGGGCTCCCTGAGGCGTCTTCGCAATTTTCTTCCCATCACCACTAAAATTGCGATAGCACAATCTCTTCTTCTCCCTATCCTGGACTATGCTGATGCCAGCTATCTTGATCTCACCCAAGACCAATTGGACAAGCTTGAGCGACTTCAAAATCTCTGTATCAGGTTTATATTTGGCTTGCGCAAGTATGACCACGTATCTGAATTTCGTACTAAGCTCAAATGGCTTCCTATTCGTCTTCGTCGGAATGCCCACATACTTTCTCTACTTTATAATGTACTCTTTAATCCTTCTACTCCTTTCTATCTTAAAGAACGCTTTCAGTTCCTCTGTGACACACATTCTAGGTCTTTGAGATCATCGGAGAATCTAAAACTAAGTATTCATATGCATTCCACTTCCTTCTTTGACAAATCTTTCAGTATACAAGCGGCTCGTTTGGGGAATGCATTACCCATAAAAGTGATGCATGCCCAAACGCTACCAGCGTTTAAAAGGTGAAGGAGCATTACCTTTCACTTTAATTTTTCCGCTCCTTCTCAATTATATATTTGATATTTAGTAGTATATAAATTGGTATTGTATCTATGTATTTTATATTATTATATCCAATTATTATTGTGTAAAACGTTTGTACACTGACAGCCCTAAATCTATCTCCCTTCGTTCAATCCATCCAAAGGTTGTCTGGAAGAGATTGCCTTGTGCAATAAGACCGCCCATTGTACACTTATTTTATGTTTGATTGTCCTGTTCTTATTATGAGGTGTACAATAAAGTATATAATAAATAAATAAATAAACTCTGACGTCAGATACTATGAGCTATTGTGAAGTGTACAATAAAGTATATAATAAATAAATAAATGACACGTTTGTTTTTCATGAATTTTGATTCTATATTCATTGTTAGTATTATTTTTTTGTATATTTCATGATAAATTGTTTTGATAATAAATGTTTTTTGTGCCCACCCTAGAATGGTCTGCTGCCCAACCCAGGATCTTTGGGGACTGATTAGAAATTCTAGGCTGGACAGACACTTATATATTCTACTACCGAGAAACCTAAAAACTAATTTTACCTAAATAGGCCAGGTTATTAAAACATCTGAGGCCGCAATAAATTGGTCTGTTCTGAATTTTTGGGATGTTGTTAGCATTGATGCGAATAGTTTTCCGAGCACCACGCAGTGTACCTGCGTGCTGCTCGGAAAACTTAAAATAAATCCGCATTTTTTTAGATTTTGGCTTATCACCAGTGATTGGATAATCAGGCGCTACTATACCTACACTTCACTTTTATTCCCACGAAAGTATAATACGGACATGTCTTTCATGGCCTAATGGGATGGGTTATTTTGATTTAGAGTCTTTATTTTATTCAAAACATATGGAATACCGATAAAACATTATTGTGAGAGTTCACAACGAGTTCTAACTATATTTTGTATGCGGGCATTATTAGCAATCTCAGGAATTTCGAACGATTCCGGGATCCGGGATTCTGAAAAGTATGTCCGTATTATACTTTCGTGGGAATAAAAGTGAAGTTTAGGTATATTAGCGCTCGATTATCCGATCACTGGTTATAAGGTGCCAAAATTTCAACAGTCAACAAAGTAACTTGTATTTAAGTATGAATAATGAATTAAACCCTGGAGTGAATACAGCTTTATTGAGACCGTAGCATAAGGAAACCTTAAACAAATATTTATAAGATCGGCTCCGGGAAAAATTCATAAAAAAGTTTTGTAGTTAATTAATTACCTAGTTTTTTGTTTAATCGTATTTTGAGATGTTTTATTTTATGCGCGACTTTACCATATTGGGCGTCGCAAACCCCCCCTTGGAAAAACCCCTAGATACGCCAATGAGCACTCCTAATCTTTTTTTAATGTTATAGGTCCGTTAGATATCTCGATAACCGTCAAGATCTACAAATGTCGGTCGAGACCAACGGCTTACGGTTGATCCACAGCCACACATATCAGGGTCAGGGCCGTGCCCGGGTCGTAGACGGACCGTTTTCCGATACGTCCGTGCCAGGGAGCGGACTTGGAGACTCAGACGTGAACGATTTTATATAAAAGGTACGGCACCGGTATTTTATTAGCTCCAGACGGACCACGTCCTGGACACGGCCCTGACATGTGACGATTAGCTTTGAGTGTGTTTTCCGGAGCTCGAGAAGTGTTTTTTGAAGATTTATAAGACACTAGCTGCCGCCCGCGGCTCCGCCCGCGTTAATGTCGAAAATAATCCCAAGGGAACATACTCCCGGGATGAAAAGTATCCTATTCCAGACTATAATCTACCTCTGTGCCAAATTTCATCAAGATCCGTTCAGCCGTTTTGAGAAAGTGTAACATACATACATCCATCCAAACTTCCAAACTTCGCATTTATAATATTAGTATAGATTGCTAGCTTTTGCTGCGACTTCGTACGCGCATCCCGTTTCTCCCCATTCGCGTATTAAAAAGAATTTTCCAAATCCGACTGGTAGTTCCGGAGTTTAGCGCGTTCAAACAAACAAACAAACTCTTCAGCTTTATTATTTTAAGTATACATAAGTATCCAGTATATTAACAGAGATCGGAATAGGTAGATTTTATTTACCTAATTTTCGTGGAAGTAAGTAACATAGAGTTGATAATACCTCCTGTAAAATCCCGGAATCATAAATGGAAACATGACAATTAAAACCCGGGATTATAAAAACATGAACTGGTCTTTGAGTATAGTCACAAATTATTGATATGAAGAATCAAAAGAAGAAAGAGTTGTGCGAAAACAAAGCTATTTAATTTAACAGTATTAGTAGGTACGAAACTCTAAAAACATACCTAACAAGATTCTTCAATATAGTAATTTTGTTAAAATGTATTCAAAGCGCAATAAGTAATTTGCAATTACTTAAATCCTTGGATACAATCGTCATGTTTATGATTCCGGGATTTTAGAGGAGGATAATCAACTCTATGTTACTTACTTCCACGAACATTAGGTAAATATATTCTACCTATTCCGATCTCTGTATATTAGCATAGATTTAAAGACTTCCTTCGCGCCGCACTAGTCTATTTAAAGTGCAGCGTTAGCAATGGGTGCATGACGATTCGCATCCCACACCTATTTGATCAAGCACATCTCTTTTATTTTTCGTTCAGCATATTGTCTGCGACTATTTTAAATAAATCGAACATGTTTTTTTTTTGCAATATTTTTAGCCGTGTTATGTTTAATTGTGTCAGCTCACTCGAAACTGGCGCAAAGCGAATTGTTGGTACAAATTCTTTCAGTTTATTTCTGTGTTCTGTTTTTAAAGTAGTTAGCTATGAAACGCTGCGCTCATTTTGTTTAAAATTACAATAAAACTGGGTTGTGATTGGCAGATAAGCTGTCGCTCTATGTCATCATCATCTGCCTAGCCTTTTCCCAACTATATTGGGGTCGGCTTCCAGTCAGACCGGATTCAGCTGAATACCAGTATTTTATGTGGAGCGGCTGCCTACAATTTTTTTTTTTTTTTTTGATATCGGGGGGAAATCCTCATGGAAATCCTCCACCCTGGGGCGGGTGGAGGGGTCTGTCAGACTCTTACCCATAAACTGGGTAACACCGTAGTTCTTGGCAAGACTGGAGTCAGATTTACTGGCTTCTGGCAATCCGTAACGACTGCCAAAGATCTTTAAATAACAGCCAGGACCAACGGCTTAACGTGCTTTCCGAGGCACGGAGGATACTCCTCGGTATGTTGTGATGGTCACCCATCCACAGACAAACCTTGGCAAGCGTTGCCAGGTCTTCAAACCGAAAAGTCGGACAGATCAGCCAGTTTAGCCGGACATTTGGGTAAAAAAGTCGGACACCCTTAATTTTTTTAGTCTTGGTATAACCCGTATTTATTTTGGAAGTAAAAACGATAGGCCTTGCCATACACAACGTGGCAATGCAGCCAGTCTTTTGGGCTCACTTCCAGTCGACAGCGATGCGGACGAATTTTTTGATGCCATATTTTAGTTAGGAGTTTTTATTTTTATTTTAAGTGTATATAGTAAAACTCGTATTTAAAATATAAAATGTAAATACATGTTAATTAATAAATATTATGTCCCTTTAAAGTACCTGTAGACCTGTTTGGCCTATTTTATCATTTACCATAATATTTTCCTTAAATTTTAATGAAAGAACAATAATATTGAATGAATCAGTCTTCCTCATTATTAATCATTAATCATTCAGTATTCATAACTATATTCATTTAAATAATAATTGCAATAGTGGTAGCACGTAGCTAGCGATACAAGGTCGATATTATGTCGATATGTCACCGGAAAATAGCAAACGCCGTAAGATTGTAAAATATCGCTGTTGACTATTTTTTTCTAAATAAGACACGGATATATTGGAAACTATTGAATATTGATGAAATTTATTGTATTAGAAAATATTTCTTTACCACCAAAATAAGGGAAATGTACCCTATGCATAAACACATCCATGTCTTTGTTGTCATAATTCTGATAGTACAAATCGCATGCTTAATCATATACTGACATAACTCAAAAAAGTAGTTTTTCGGGAAATCGCAAAAAACGATTTAGCAAACCTGACTTACCTTACAAAATGGCTTATTACTCAAAGAAAATAGCTTTATATAATGAAATAATGTATTGTAGGGATAGTTGATAAAGTGAGTATTAATGTTTGAATATAATTTTAAAGAAATTTAGATTTTTTTCTATAAATTTGTCGGTTAAAAAAATTGTTCCTCAAGATGCGTCAGTTTAATATAAAAGATAAAGTTACATTGATTTAATACTGGTGACACATTTTGAAATGATTCCGTGTTTTATTTAATATATAACTAAAGAATACTTATTATTAAGATATGGGTCCATAAACTATTAAGAAAAAATTTAATACCGGTGACATATTTTGAAATGAGTCCGTATTTTATTAAAACACGTGATGTTCACGATCTTAGTCCTTGACGCATGCTGATATCTGTCTCTGTCTCGTAAAAATTTTTGCCGAAACGTTTGTGTGTGAAAGAGACAGATATGGGTTTAACTCCGCCTTGAAACAAGATATCAAAAAAAAAAACCGAGATCGGCCGAAAGAGGGCGTTAAAATAAACTTCTTGGTATACTTAATTCAATTTTGACCGAAACACTAATCGGTCAGTATATTATTAAGCATGCGAATGTGCGCACGTGACCACGTCAAGTACCCAGTAATAACCCTCCCCGACCTTTGATTACCGAGCCAGCCCGCGTCGCTGAGCCAGTAGTTTTAAATCCCCTAATTAATAACGATATGACCCAGCCTGTCCCTTGCTGTCCTCCCGAAATGACGCCGCTAAGCCGCAGGGGATGCCCTAGCGAGCGGTCATTTATGATAATTAGCTAGTTTGTAAGCCCTGGCTGGGGGGGCCTTAAATTCATTTGAGGCCACCACAGGATAGTCCGGTTAAGCAGTAACCAGCCTCAGTGTGCTAAACTGCGAGTGATCATCGTCTAAAAAAAAAACGTCAAGTACCTACCCGTAATGGATGTGTTTATTCTAGTGTGCAGGAAATTTATTATTTTAGGTCAAAATAAAATCACTTTAATCAGGGTTTTTTTTTTCTTGGATATCTGGTTACACGTACAATTTTCGTCTTGTTATTTTATTTATCCTTTTTCTAAATGTGTATGTATAATGTATGAGAAACGCGCAGTAGTGGGGTATCCATATCGTTTTTTGAGTAGGTACCTACTTACCACATAAGTGGAGCAGTTTTTCGCTAAATAATAACAGCCACACAGGTCGATCTTCAAGGTTAAGCAACGCTTTCCAAGGTCGGTCTTTGGATGGGTGACCATCTCAACATACCGAGACTCCTTCGTGCCTCGGAAAGCATGTTAAGCCGTTGGTCTCGGCTGTCATTTGTATAATTTGTCCATCGTTACGGATTGTCAGAAGCCAGAAAATTTTACAACAGTCTTGCCAAGAAGTACCGTGTTACCCAGCTACAGTGTTGTAGAGGTCTGGTAGGCAGCCGCTCCACGCAAAATACTGATATTCAGCTGAATCCGGTTTGACTGGATGCCGACCCCAATATAGTTGGGAAAAGGCTAGGCACAATGGTTGTCATAATGTATTCGAATGTTTGGTTCTAGGGCAAGCCGGTTTCTTTTTTCACGACGACGAAACACGGATGGGTTATAGTCATTAAGAGTCTGACACGCCCTTCCGAGAAGCCTGTTCACTCTAATTTTGAAGAGATTAGGGTTGTATGCGTTCGGAAACACAGCCACCCAATTTTACAATCTTTTAAGGATGGGTAATCATCAAATGACTTCTTCCGCTCTGGGTGGAGTGGAAGGGCGTGTCAGACTCTTACTGACTAAAACCCATCCGTGTTCCTTCTAAAGCACTTTGCGTTCCAGGGTCGCGGACCGCGGTGACTCCATCGAACAAATTCCGCAACTAATTGCTACACTTAGATTTGTTTTTTGGGTTAATGCAACGGGTCCGGTTTAGTTACATCAGGCAATATTTGTCTCTACAAGATGTATCTTAATTCTGATAGGATAGGATTAAGGTAGAATGCGGTACTATGAAGATCGACCCGTGCGGCTGTTATCATTTAGCCACGAGCTCCTCCGAACGTACTTCACTACATTTTATTAAACAAAGTCAAGAATACCCACTGGCCAAGTCCCCCTGTCTGTTCGCGATAAACTCAAAAACTGCTGAACGGATTTTCATGCGGTTTTCTCCAATGAATGGGGTTATTCATGGGGAAGGTTTAGGTGTATAATTCGTCCCGAAATTCCAACGGGAACGGGAAAATGTCCAGGATAAAAGTATCGGTCAATCTATCTCTGTACCAAATTTGACCAACATTGGCAGTTTAGAGGTAACGTTTACCGTCAGCGAACGTTACTGTCACATTTATAATATTAGTGTGGATTATTAATTAAAATTTAAATAATAATCTTATCGCTTCGCGGTTCATTATCATTCGGTACGTGGTTAAAAAGAAACCATTTCGCTATCGTATTTAATCGTTAAATACTGCTCGAACTATTAACTGTAAATATTTTAATATGTTAGTAAAAAAATTGGCCGGATTTTTGCGTTGTGTCTATTTTCGGGTGAAAAGTTATTTAATAATTACTTATGAAGGTATGTATCAAATGGAGCAGCTTCCTTTTTTTTTATTATTATTGCCTTAATACTATTATAACTGCGAAAGTTTGGATGGATGGATGTCTCTTACTTAATTACGCCGAAACGGCTGAACGGAATTGTATGAAATTTGAAACAAATTTGACTTTATTAGTGGTCAGTTAACAATTTGGAATTAGTCGGTAAGATATCTAAATTCGAACAACAATCAATTACGACATTCTAACCTCGACAACGTCTGATTTGTCTGCAGGGTTTATAACCTTAACTGAATGGTATGACGGGAGCTAAGTTCGCTCGCTGACTCTAGCTCCCGTCATACCATTCGAACCTAACCGCCCCATTCCCGAACTCGCTTAGCTCGCTCTTGCATCCAAGTTCTCCTAGTAACAGAAGTAATATTGTATTTCAGGGAAACTAAATTTGGTGAGCATTTATAGAAACAAAGAAAGAATAATATTTATCTATTTATCCATTTTGATAGGCAATATAAATACAACACGTGCAATTATTCTAATGAGTGGTCCGGGTCGGGGTGCCCGAAGCTCCCTGTTGGTCCGGATCGGGGTGCCCGAAGCTCCCTGTGGCCTGCTGTCTATTCCATCGTTAAACTGGCCATTTATTTTTTTCAACTGATCGTAATAACATCCGTAATGTTTAAATAACAGTTGTAAGTACAAATTATTACTCTAAAAATATCATAATTCACAACAAATGATAAAGTTTATCAACCTTTTAAAGTTGCCCTTTTTTCTTTTTTTTTATGATGGGAAATCATCAAATGACTTCTTCCGCTCTGGGTGGAGCGGAAGGGCGTGTCAGACTCTTACTGACTAAAACCTATCCGTGTTCCTTCTAAAGCCCTTTGCGTTCCAGGGCCGCGGTGACTCTTTCGAACAAATTCCGCAACCCTGGTTAAAGTTGCCCTTGCAAGAATAATTTAGTTTCGTCCGACGCGGCTCGTATTTGAATTGTACCCGTTTACTCATTGTGTGCAATTACTTGCGAATAATAAGTAGGAGCATAAGGGTTGCCAGGGTTGAGGAATTGTTCGAACGAGTTTCCGCGGCCCTGGAACGCAAAGGGCAATTGGAGGAACACGGTGGGTTTTAGTCAGTAAGAGTCTGACACTCCCTCCCAATGTACCCAGAACGGGAGGAGGCATTTGATGATTCGCTCACGTGTGACTTAGAAATATTATTGAGCAATTGAGTTGTTTGTGGCGCGATGTTCCCGGCTAGGTACAATGACGTCACACCCGAGTCAGACAACGCAATCGTTGTGTATTATTTAACTTAAATTATTAATTTCTCAGTAATTTATTGATTGATTTTAGTTTTTGAAGTGAAATCTGCTTTAGGCGCGTTGGGCACTTTTGGGTGAACAATAATCATGGAACTCACGTTATCGTAACCGAACGCTTTCCATGAGCTATATGTCTACTGTGTATATATGTGTACTTTTTAATTGAATAAAAATCATGGAATTCGCGTCATCGTCACCGAACGCTTTAGCTTTCGCTTAGTTTTCACTTCTATCGGCAATTCCCAAAGACTGCACCGCATGTTTCTTTTTTCACAGATCTATTTGTAATCTTTTTTTATTTAATATGGGTTTGCTCGTGACTCTAGTGTAGGTCATAGATGACAGAAACAAAGTCGACGATGGAGCGAGCTTACCCAGAAGAAGCTTGTTCACTCTAATTTTGAAGAGATTAGGGTTGTATGCGTTCGGAAACACAGACGCAGACAGAGAGTTCCACTCCTTTGCTGTGCGCATTATAAAAGAAGTTTGGAAACGTTTAGTGCGATCTATATTTCAATCCCATTGCGTTAAATATGCCATTGTCATGATCGAATGAAGTACCGCAAGGGCATTTGGAGGAGCACGGGTGGGTCAGTAAGAGTCTGACACTCCCTTCCGCTCCGCCCAGGGAGAAAGAAGTCATTTGATGATTTCTTATCCAAAAAAAGGCTTTTTACCCGACTGCGCGACGTAATGGAGGGTTACGTGTTTATCAGCTTGGTATGTATGTTTGTTCCTTTCTGGTGCCCTGGAGGCCAAACGCATTGGCCGATTTGGATGATTCTTACATCCCAACCGATTTGTATTAATCATGCGTGTGTCACTGTCACCGGAAAATTGCAGACTCCGTAAAATTGTAATAAATCTTTATTAGATTATAATTTCTCGATATATTATGAAAAAATCGTTTTGTAAATAATAAATCCCATCCAATTATCTTATTAAGATAATATTGTTTCCAATTTCACCCGATGTTTTACAATCTTACGGCGTTTGCAAATTTCCGGTGACATCACTAAAGACAAAAATTCAATATGGCGACCACCAGACGCCATATTGAGAAAAAGAACAAAATGAAGTCTGCGCACGGCGAAAGTGGGATATTATTGAAAAATTATTTGAAAATAAGGTTTATCTCTTTTAATTTTTCATTTCAAAAGACCGTTTAGGATTTATAACGATTTAAAATTTACATTACACTTTCTGAGTTTTATTATTTATAAATATTTTTTTTTATATTTTTATAATTTATGTTGTGTGTTTGTCCACAGTTAAATCTATGGATGGCGATAAACATTGGTATGACGATGATCGATTGTACCCCTCTGTGTCAAACAGTGATGACAGCCCCATACTATCTCACAGGTCAGATATTTTGTCTATGATGTAAGCGCCAGGGTAGCCCGCGAAATTTAAATTTTCATTAATTTTTTGCATTTTGCAGGTCAGTGTCAGGTTGTATGTTGATAAAAATACGATTGGCGACCGTAACAAATATGGGTTTACTGATTTATATTAATTAAAATCATCAATACAGGTTTTATCATTCATGTAACTCGATTGAATGACTTTTTCGTGAAATAACTAACCATTCAATCGAGTTAAATGAACTTATGAATGATAATCATTAAAATCATCAATACAACCCGTATTGATGATTTTAATGATTATCATTCTGTAAATAAATACGTGTTACGGTCGCGAATCATACTTTGTTCAACATACAGCCTGACACTGACTTGCAAAAAAATATAAGCTAACTTGAATTTCGCGGTCTACCCTGGCGCTTCCACCTTAAGTTATACACTTGAAGTGGAGCTCGTGGCCAAATAATAACCGCCGTATGTGTCGATCTTCAAGGTTAAGCAACGCAAAGCATCCCTGGGGGCCTTGAAGACAAGAGTGAATAGGATACTTCTAGGCAAGCGTGTTCGACGTCGACCACATCATCGCTTACCGTCAGATGGGATATGGTCAAAAGCGAGTCTATTAGTAATTTAAAAACTAATTTAAAAAACTTGCCAAGTGCACGAACGAATCTCAAAGTCAAAGTCAATTAATTTATTTCAACTAGACCATTAAAAGGCACTTTTGAACATCAAATTTACAGTTTAAAATGAAAATATTAGTGACTCTAGTTGTCCATTCGCAAAAAGTAGATTCTTATGGAGAAGAACGGACAAGAAACTCCATAGTTACGCTTTTCAAATATAAGTTTTACAATATTTTGTATACACACATTGATTATATTATGTGAGCACAATGCAGCCAACATAACACTAATATACAGCACACACTTATATACTAATAGGTACAAATATCTTTGTGTCTCATTTTTGTAATATGTTACTTTAACACTATAAACTTCTTTTAGGTTTTTTATTTACGTAAGCGTCCCTGTTTGCGTCACAGTTCATATGTGTACAAAATTTCAACAGAATCTGTCCAGTTGATTCGGAGAAAATTGGCTGTGACAGACAGCCAGACAACCGAGTGATCCTATAAGGGTACCGTTATTTACGTATGTTCGGAACCCTTAAAACGCTTGCCGAAATCGGTCTGTAGATGGGTGACCATCTTAACATGCCGAAATTCCTTCGTGCCTCGGAAAACACGTTAAGCCGTTGGTCCCGGCTGTCATTTGGCAGTCGTTACAGATTGTCAGAAGCCAGAAAATCTGATACCAGTCTCTCCAAGAAGTACCGTGTTACCCAGGTATATAAGGCATATAAGTTAATATTTGCACGTTTGCTTGCAGGCAGAATACAATAACTTTTAGGATATTTATTGTATACAAGCTGTGCCCGTGGCTTCGCTCCCGTCAACTGTTACCTACCCTACAATACCTACCCTACCTACCTATCCTACCTACCCTCCCTACCCTACCCACCTCCTACCTAATTTGTTTTTTATTTTTAAACCTTCCCTGTAATCTGGCGAACAAAAAAAAGCAAAGAATTAACCAAATCGGTCCAGCCGTTCTCAAGTTATAGCGTGACCAGGGGAAATAGGGGTTCATTTTATAAGGATGTTTTTTTTTTCTCAAAATTTTCTTTCATTAGCACCTTCTCCTGACAGTAACAAACACAACAAAAAAAGAATTAGCGAAATTGGTCCAGCCGTTCACGCGTGATGCTGTGACCAAGGGAAATAGGGATTAATTTATATATTATGGACTAGTGGGCCGCCCGGATGTATATATTTTTTCATTTTTTTTTTTTTGCATGAAAACCTTCTCCTGTCTAAAATAAACACAACATAAAAGAATTAGCGAAATTGGTCCAGCCGTTCACGCGTGATGCCGTCACCAAGGGAAATAGGGATTAATTTATATATTATGGACTAGTGGGCCGCCCGGATGTATATATTTTTTCATTTTTTTTTTTTGCATGAAAACCTTCTCCTGTCTAAAATAAACACAACATAAAAGAATTAGCGAAATTGGTCCAGCCGTTCACGCGTGATGCCGTCACCAAGGGAAATAGGGATTAATTTATATATTATGGACTAGTGGGCCGCCCGGATGTATATATTTTTTCATTTTTTTTTTTTGCATGAAAACCTTCTCCTGTCTAAAATAAACACAACATAAAAGAATTAGCGAAATTGGTCCAGCCGTTCACGCGTGATGCCGTCACCAAGGGAAATAGGGATTAATTTATATATTATGGACTAGTGGGCCGCCCGGATGTATATATTTTTTCATTTTTTTTTTTTGCATGAAAACCTTCTCCTGTCTAAAATAAACACAACATAAAAGAATTAGCGAAATTGGTCCAGCCGTTCACGCGTGATGCTGTGACCAAGGGAAATAGGGATTAATTTATATATATGGACTAGTGGCCCGCCCGGATGTATATATTTTTTCATTTTTTTTTTTTGCATAAAAACCTTCTCCTGGCTAAAATAAACACAACATAAAAGAATTAGCGAAATTGGTCCAGCCGTTCACGCGTGATGCTGTGACCAAGGAAAATAGGGATTCATTTTTATATAATAATATATAGATATGAAAAGAGTAACTATGGACTTTCTTGTCGGTTCTTCTCCATAAGAATCTACCTTTCCGAATGGACAGTAGAGTCACTTTATTAATGTAATATTATTATTTTACTGAACTGTAAATGCTGTTCAAAAGTGCCGTTTAATGGCCTAATTGAAATAAACGTTTTGACTTTTTGACTTTTTTTAATTTAAATAGTACACCAAGACTACCTACAGCACTGTCTTTCCTTCCCTCTTTAAAATCCATCATCTATCTTTTCTGTTACTTATATGGTGTACATAATAAAGACTATTCTATTCTATTCCATCTTTTCTTGTGATTTTTATGTATTTTCTTGCAAATAAACATTATGATTTATACAAGCCGGCCATTTCCTGTCTGTGCATGAGACTGAGCAGCTTTAAAACCATGAGATTGGCCGGTCATATTGTTAGCCATTCAAAAACATTTAAATTACCTTGTTCTCATTCACTCGATTGTTTACCAAATTTAAAGTATTTTTAGCTCAACTATTTTACTTGGTAACCGGTTTGCCCGATAATGAATGTATCTTAGGTCTATACTAATAAATAAAATTGAAGTGTCTGTTTGTAATATCAAAACAAAACCGGCCAAGTGCGAGTCAGACTCGCGCACGAAGGGTTCCGTAATCCAAAAAAACGCAAAAAAAATCAAACTCAAAAGGAAAAAAAAAATAAGTAAAAAATTAAAAGTAATCAAAAAGTTTGATATTAAATAGGTACGATTGCCATCAACCAACTTGCATGGTATGTGTATGTGTGTGAGTGCGTGAGATGGTGTGTCAGTGTGTTAGTATGTTTGTCAGTGCGTGAGATCGTGTGTTCAACTGACTATCTATTGCAGTTCTTGAGATACAGCCCGCTGACAGATGTACGTACCGACGGATGGACAGTGGAGGCTTAGGAATAGGGTTCCGTTGGTTACCCTTCGGGTACGGATCCTAGAAAAAATGGTCAGTAAATGTAGATAAGGCAATGACGCTATTTCAAATTTATTTGGCGTCAACCATAGGATAACAACAAAAAACTTATTTCTGGCAGAATAAACGAATTTTACAAAAAAAACTGTAACCGACTTCGAAATAAAACCACTAGAAAGTATAAAATTACTTTAAATTTCGGAAGTCGGAGTTTTAGGTTTTGTTTCTTCGTTTTTTGACACCTATTTTTTCACTTCTTAGTGGTGATACTCCGAAACTTAATTTACATTCACATGTGCTCACCCATTCACAGCGTACCGGCGTGGTGTTATGTTATGAACTGGTGTAAACATTGAAAAGACATGCGATTTCAGCAATCCAGGTCCATTTGCTATCATTTATTGAAGAGTTCCGTTGCCTTTGTCTGAAGTTCTTCATCAGATCTTCACCAAATTGAAATGGGACCATTCCGAGAAAAATCTTGTAAAAAATACCCAAATCGCTTCAAGTGTGCCTATAAAACTTGGAGAGTTTCCTCGATTTCTCCAGGATCCCATCATAAGAACCTGACCGTCTGTCACCGACTTTGACTGCACAATCTTTGCGTCACCCTTTTTTAGTGAAGTTTGGTGTGTAAGCGCCCAGTCATTGTCCCTATATTTGCACACAATGTGTCCCACTTGGCAAAACATTAATACTTTCGATATCAATACTTCCATTCAAACTTTCAAACCATATATTTAAATAATAAATGCAAAAGTAACTCTGCCTTTCTGTCTGTCTGTTTGTTTTTCACGCCTGCCGCGTGCTAAACCATTTTTGTTTTTTTTTTAAAGTGAAAACTTCTTTGGGCGCGTTGAGCACTTTTTGGATGAACAAAAATCATGAAACTCGCGTCATCGTCACTGAACACTTTCCATAAGCTATATGTATACTGTGTGTATATGTGTACTTTTTGGGTGAACAAAAATCATGGAACTCGCGTCATCGTCACCGAACGCTTCAGCTTTCGCTTAGTTTTCACTTCTATCGGCAGTCTCCAAAGACTGCCCCGCATGTTTTTTTGTTGAGAGTTAAATTGGACCTTGAAAAAGGACAAAAACTTGTTTCTAATAAACAAGTCCTTACTGATAATATTATAAATGCGAAAGTGTGTTTGTAACGCTTTTACACTTTGACTTTTGCTACAGAGACAGATGGGATCCTGGAGACAGTTATAGGCTATTTTTTTTTGAGACAATCTATATTAAGTTGGTGTCATTCATTTTACTTCGACACAGATCTGATGTCACCAACTGCAACAAAATGCTTGAAAAGTGACTTGTTTGGAACTTTTTAGTCCACAATTTCTCGGAATGACTTCGAGATATTATAGACCAGGGGTGGCCATTTTGATTCGACCCATCTATCTACTTTTTATTGACGAAACCCTGCGCGATCTACCAATTACACATTTTTTTTCAATTAATATTTTAAATGAAAGAGCATAGTTCAGTATACCATTATGTAGTTTTATTAACCTAACCTATTTATACAGTTGCGCAGTCTGTTATACGAATTTATATTTTTTGCTTTGCCGCGATCGACCGGTTGGCCATCCCTGTTATAGACTATCAAACTTTGATGCGTAAAAAAATATTAGTATTCCAAATGTTCAGTTGACAATTTATCGAGGGTTTACAATATCTCAAGTTATTTTACAATCTTGCGGAGTTTGCTATTTTCCGGTGACATAAATATAAATTTTTGCATGCCTATTTCCAGGCAGAATGTACATGGCTCACTCCTATCTACTCCACCTGTTTTCTAATGTAACCTACATACTCGTTGCTTAAAACATACGAGAATAGTTTCCTTAACCTAATTGTGTAAAAAACATTAATTCCATTCATTAATTCATACTCGCTGATTAAAACATAGGTACGAGTTTTGTCAACACTCTCTGTTCATGACTAAAATTTTGTAAAGTTTCCAATGAGTTCGATAGATGGCGTTGGCGTCAAATTAGAAGTCGGTATGGTTTCGTTACATCGGTCAGTACTTAAGCAAATAGATTTTTTTTTTAAATGAGCTATCGCTATCGCATGAGATCAGTACACAGTGGTTTTATATTGAATTCCCGCTAGTGTACCTTCAGGTCAATTTTACTCCAATCCAAATACCACCCTGGTATTTAATACTCTCCTTAAACTAATTGTGTTGTAAAGGAAACCTTCAAGGGTGTTTATGAGGATATTTTGTTACGAGCTTGGGGTTCGTGACAATAAAAACAGCCGATTAAATAACCAAAATGACACTTTAATTTAACAACACTAATTACAACTTTAAACTCACTAATTATAAACCACAAAAACAAAAATACTATTTAAATAGGTACTTTCCTACCTTAGATATTTATCAAAGCTAAACCTGGCTGTGTAAATGGAACTACGTAAGTAAATACCTAACTATATTAGATGTTTATCCCTTCTTTTACTTGATTTGCACCCATCTACTGCACATAAGGCACCAGGCGTCATCGTAGGTACGCGTACAAACGAATCGAACGATTAAAATTGAAAAACGTGCGTGCGCTTCGCTTGCGAAAACCATACTGAATTTGGTCCGTCGGAGGACCGAGACCGGCCAGTCGGGCGGTAGGTAATTATAGCGCGCAAGTACATGGAGTGACGGAGGCCTGCCGCGACTTCGTACGCGCATATCCCGTTTTTTCCCGTTCCTGTAGGAATTACCCGTTCCTGTATGATATATAAAAATAATTTTCCAAATCCGACTGGTAATTCCAGAGATTAGCGCATTCAAACAAACAAAGTCTTCAGCTTTATTATATTAGTATAGATAATAATAATATCTTGGGACAAACACACACACGGTCATCCGATCCCAAACTAGGCCGAGCCTGTGCTATGGCAACCAGGCAACTGATAAACATATTTATATATTTCTAAATACATACATATTATAGACAAATTACACCCAGACACAGAACAAATGATCATGCTCATCACACAAAGATTTGTCCTGGGTGGGAATCGAACCCATGACCTCTGGTTAAGCAGTCAGGGTCACTAACCACTCGACCAACAGGCCAGTCAAATACGTGTAAGATAATTTTTTGTTTGCTTTGTGCGAGTCCTAAATAAACATTTTTCGCTTGTTCTTCCATTGCGGGAATAATATAGTTTGCTGTATTGCATCAGCGATCAATAGGTCAATTGCCTGTTAAAATATGATACGTCTTGTCTGCTCCTGACCTGGACGCTAGCGCTACTGCCAAGATGTCTTGAGTTTAATTCCTGAGTCGGGTATAGCGTTATTTGCCTTTTAACAAATAATAAACTGTATAAATTGGGGAGCTTAGCTACTTGAGCCCGTTCGATAGGGTATTTTATTGAAAAAATCTAATTAATCGTCAGATGGGTTTCCAAAACATAATGGACACGTATTTTTTAGATTTCCGTACCCAAAGGGCCGTACCCATTACTAAGACTTCGCTGTCCGTCCGTCTGTCACCAGGCTGTATCTCATGAACTGTGATAGTCAGACAGTTGAAAATTTTCACAGATGATGTATTTCTGTTGCCGCTATAACAACAAATAATAAAAAATGAAATAAAATTATAAATAAAAGGGGGCCCTACAAGAAACTTGTTTTTTTTTCGGCTTATGGTACGGAACCCTTCGTGTTTAAGTCCAACTTGCACTTGCCCAGTTTTTTCTTTTTTTACGTAAACGAAAAAAGAATATTTGTCGGGGTCGGCTTCCAGTCAAACCGGTTGCAGCTGAGCCAGATCTTTTCATGAAGCGACTGCCTTTCCGACTTCCACAACTCAGACGCTACTCCTTGGGTAAACTGGCGTCAGATTTCCTAGCTTTTGACTACCCGTAACGACTGCCATGATGTTCAAGTGACAGCCTGGACAAGATTGATTGAGATTTTCTAGAATAAGGGCTTCAAAGTTTATAAAACACCTTGAGGAGTAACTTTAATAGAATACGCTCCAAACACACAGAGTAAATGATAAATTATATTTATTTTGTAAATACACTTATACACGTCAATCTTTTATGGTCATTTTAAACTAGGTGAGGCCGGTAGTCTCGAGACTAATGGATGGTTAGTTCACTTCATCCATCCACAGACTGACCTCGGCAATCGCAGCTTAACCACAAAGTTCGACCCGTGTGGCTTTTATTATTAAATTAGTAAAAAAAAATATGATTCTACTCGTCCGTCAGTTAGATTATCAAAAAAATATTGGACACGTAGTTTTTATCTTATCAAATTAATGAAAATTTACGAAAATAAGACTAATCTAAGATCAGGAGTGGGGGCTGGTGACGTCACATTTGAGTAAAAAGTGTACTCAAATGTGACGTCACGCGATTTTGCAACGCACTGTATCGTCTTAATTTTTTTTTTACGTGAAAACAGAAAAAAGTGTTGTCCAATAATTTAGAAATCCATCTGACGGACTAATTAGAATTATTTTTGTCATCTACCCTTTTGCTTGAAACCATTTAATGACAGCCCTGTCTTCTTTCAGATACGAGAAAGTCCGCCGCCTCTCTCCATATGCCGCCCCTAAGGTGGAGGAAAGGGAGCGTCGGTCCACCCTCACCGTCCTAGCCAAATTCTTCCTCTTCTGCACGGCCATGATTCTCTTCTGCGTGCTTCTGTACATACCTGTATATAATAAGGCCAACGATCAGCTGTCCAAAGGTATGTGTAGATAAAGTTGGGATATCTATACGGGGGTCACACTTGAAACTTTTTAGAGTAGGTAGGCCAGTAAGAAAAGCAGCCGATGAAAAATTTATTTAAATTTCGAATTAAGAACTCTTTAGGAATCTGTGCATGTGTAATGAATTCATATGTCATTTTTTTTTACAAATTGGCGGCAATTTAAAAAGTGTGTCGTGCATCGAAATAGATTTGAGTAGAGAAAATTTTCGCTCATTGATTTATAACGACTTTCGTTGCTATCTTACTCAACAACAATTTTACGATTGACTTCGATTAGCATTTCATGACAAAGTCCCATTCCGTGTCACTGTTTAAAAGTGGTTTAATGAGTTTAAACGTGGTCGAAGAAAGAGTCGACGACTAAAAGCCTTGGAAGAGATCCCTCAAGAAGAGTGGGCCCACTGTTTCAGTCAATCAATCAATCAATTTTATTTGCATAAAATATGTTGTCTGGTTCCATCGCATACTACTTCGAAAATAATAAAAATATTAACAGGCTTCTACATCATTCCGTTTTTAAACCGACTTCACCAAGGGAAATAGGGATTCAGTTTTATATATATAGATTATATTCAAATCCCTGCTCCTTGAATCTCGACACCCACCATTTCTTTAGAGTTTCACTAGCCAATATAATTTGAGGCTAAATACATATTTTTCATTAACTTTAACCCGTGATTTCCAGGTCTTGTCGCGGGCTGGTCGATCCACACGAATCGCGACACAAAAATATACGTACAACCTAAAAACGTAACGACAATACACGCCCCTAAAAATATATGCCCTAGAACTAGCAAAGATAAACTTTTTTTACTGATAGTAGTGTGCTCATCCACCTTAAACTTCGAACAACGCATAGCCATAAGAGAAACCTGGGGTAACTACAAGAGGTACCACGAAATGTCCAAGTTATACCACGAGGTTACACAGAGATATATAAACTATAACTTTAAGTATGACCTTTATTCAGAAAAAGATGTCACTAATATATCCAGTGATAGGGTTAAACGAGACATATCCAGCTTTAACCGGCTATTGCCCGAATTGGCTAAAGCACTGCAGGACAATCTAGTGAATGTTAAGACTGAAGATGTACCTGAAAAGAGGTTTGAAGATGAAGTAATGTTGCCAGAGTTTGACATGAACGAGGAGTTGGGAGAAAACACGGAACCAAGTTACGAGTATTATGACACGAATGTGATGAAAATACCCCCAAAGGGGTACGAAGATAATCCAGATTTAGAAAAGGTATTAGCATTGTTAAAAGGTAATAAGAACTTTCTGAAGAGAAAGGAGCAAATAATCTTACCTGACGACACTGATCCGGAATATAAAGTCGTTTTTCTTCTGGGGTTGCCAACGAATGACAACGATTCTACCATTCAGAATAAAATCGAGGAGGAATCGGAGAAGTATGGCGATGTTATCCAGGAGGGGTTTATTGATTCGTACAATAATCTGACACTGAAATCTATTATGATGCTGAAATGGATCACCAATAACTGTAATGATAGTGGTGAGTTTATACAATATATAAATACGACATTTTAATGCCCTACTATGAAGTCTTAAAACGATCATGATTCCGCTCTAAGAGAGAGACGGAGCTATGCATAGCGAATAGCTCTATCCCTTATACATCATCCAAATTGGATGGCATTAGCACGTCATAGTAAGGTACCTTTTTTTTTTTGGTATCGGCGGGAAATCCACCCTGGGGCGGGTGGAGGGATCTGTCAGACTCTTACTGACTAAAACCACCCCGGTGTTCCATCTCCCACCTACGTCGGGGATCGCGGGAACGTAAGCGACTTCCGCAATCCCCGGCTGGTGCCGAGGCGAGGGGAGTGAGGTGTTTGACTCCCCTCGCTACGTCAAAGAGGGGCGCACGGGAACACCACGCGCCGCCACCTCGGGTCCGGATGAATGGGGGGCGACGGACATCCCCAAGTCCGCCGCCCCTGGACCCAGTTAGGGGGGCCGGAAGAGGGCAGCGTATGCCCTCCTCCGACGCCCGATGCGCCTGCTGCGGGCAGGGAGAGCGGTTGTGATCTCCCTCTCCCTTTCCGCAGCCTCCTTCTGCGCGATAACTGTCTCGCAGAAGGAGACCACCGCGTCCCAGGACTCCTCACCGCCGACCATAGCATGGACTACGGCCGGCAGCGAGAGGTCACCGCCTACAACAGAGATGAGGGCACGGCGCGGCTCCTCCCAAGCTGCACACTCTGCCAGCGTATGCCGTGCCGTGTCCTCCCGACAGTCGACGCAGTGGTGGCATCGAGCATCCGGCTCCCTGCCTATGCGACACAAGAACCTCCCGAAGCAGCCATGCCCCGAGAGGACCTGCGTCGCACGAAACGAAAGGGAGCCGTGCCTTCTCCCGAAATAGTAAGGCACCTGGGCTAACTTTGTCATTGCAGCCGAGGCGAAAGCGAGGCCTTTTTATGTTGCTGTGAGGCTGAGACAAAACATGTGTCAAACGATAATTTTCGACACACTTACTCGAAACATAGGTATTGATTTTCGTGGGCGATGCCCGGCTCGCAGCCGCACTTTTCCGCACGAGTGAGAAAAACTTTATGAACTAGTTTTTGAGTAAGGTGATGCCGAACGAGCTTTATTTTTTGGGTTCATACAAAAGTCCTGTTTGTGCCACACGGCTACGCAAAATGAGTTGTCTGCTGACACGTGTATTATATCTACCAAATTGCGTTCGGTTGAGTCGTCCAAATATGATATGGAACTGTCCACTCAGTATTCAGGCATAGCCCATAATTATCACATGAATACACTGTAAAATCACACAGCAAATAAATACAAGATAATTGGATATGGCATGTCAAATAAAATCAGCTCACAAATACATTGATTAATTCACAATTATAACAGTAGTCAGTAGTATGTCGTAAAACGTGGTATGAGATGTCAAAGTTTTTAGATAAATTAAATAATATTTTTATATTATATTATTATTATTAATGGTTCCATTGTACGAGACTTACAAACGTTGGATATTAGGTAACTGAAGTTACGTCCGTCCGTCTGGCAGCCTAACCACATTTTAGTTGAACGTAAATTGCGCAACTTAAAATACGCGATTCACGTCTCACAAAGTTACGCTCGTTTGGCCTCGCCCTAATGTTTTGAAAAGTAATGATTCATAAGGGAATATGCATGAAACAATATTTATTTTCTAAAAAGTTTTTCTAGAAATATCCGGTTAGACTGGAAGCCGACCTACACAATTGGTAAATGGCTTGGTTCGTCAAAAAAGAAAGAACCCATAGCGCATTATAATATCATAAACAATTTTATTTTTTTCAGTCCGCTACATTTTGAAAACAGACGATGACATGTATATTAATGTGCCAATCCTCATAGACAATTTGAGGAACAGATCTCATGAGTTCGATACGAAGACCAAAGGTAGGAATGCTAAGGAGTACATGCTGATTGGGGGCCTTATCTGTGGAGCGAGGCCTGTGCTGGACTCTACTGATAAATGGTATGTTTTAAAAAAAAATATTGATTAGCTTCTGCCCGCGGCTTCAACCTGACCCATTTTTTTTAAAAAAGAGGCTTTGTTTCTCCTTATAATATCAATTATCTGCCAGTGAAAGTCCCGTCAAAATCGGTCCAGCCTTTTCGGATATTAGCCAGAACAAACATAGACAGCATTAAAGCAATATAAAAAAAATTAAAATGTTTTTTTTTTTGTTAACAGTGTGTGTTACAAATAGACACTTCATTTCTATTTATTTGTACTTGTATTATTTATTGTTTGTTTAGAAAGTGTTAAACCTTTCTAGTTTAATAATTAGGACACCCCTGCCCACGGTTTTTAGGTTTCCGTATCGAAAAACGGAACCCTTATCGGTACCCTCGGGTGTCTGGCTGTCCGTCAGTCACAGCTAATTTTCTCTGAATCTACTGGACCGATGGAACTGGAACTGGGCCAGTCACCTCTTTCGATGCCTAGAGCTTAGCATATAAATAAATAATAAAATAATTTATAATTTTATGATTTTAATTTAATTTCACAATTTTATTCATATCACTTAATTAATTAAAAATTTAAACTAACTACCGCTCGCGGCTCCGCCCGCGTTTATTTCGAAAATTATTCCAAGGAAACCCCGGGATCCCGGGATAAAAACTATTCTATGTCCTTTCCCGGGACTCGAACAATCTCTATACCAAATTTCATCTAAATCGGTTCAGCCGTTTGCGCGTGAAGAAGTAACAAACATACACACACTCACAAACTTTCGCCTTTATAATATTAAGTGTGATATTTATATTGGTTAAAAAATAATTTTGTTTTAGATGTACCTACATCATATGATCTTAAATGGATTGAAATAAATGATAACTGTTTGATTGATAAACATTGTAAAAAGAGGTATAGTAAGCATTGAACTTCTGGCTTATCATATTTTTCATTGACAGGTACAGCCCCAAGTACATGTATGGGGGGCGCGTGTACCCCAAGTACCTTTCCGGTACGGGGTACGCTCTGTCAGCAGACGCCGCGAGAGCCCTCTACGCGGCCGCTTTGAGAACTAACTTCTTTCATTTAGAAGATATATATATTACTGGTGAGTTTATTTTGCCCAGGATTTTTTATGAAGTAACTGTTGTCCACTGTTTAAAAATACGGAACAATTCTGAGATTCCTTAAAAGTATTTTAGACATTTGTAAATAGTCAGAGATCGGAATAGGTATTTACCTAAAGACATCATTTTACCGAAAGTCAAAGCATTTATTTCAAAAAAACCATTTACCGATACTTTTGAATTGTCAAAGTCAATCAGTCAAAAACATGAAGCTATTTGCACGGTCCAAAGATCTCTATGGAGAAGAACGTGCAAGAAACTCTACGGACACTCTTCTGAATCATTTTATGTGTTATAAACATCCTGGTTACATTGAATATGGCCGCCGCTCCAAGATGGCGGATTATATTTTTTTCAACCCACTTAATAAATATGGGTATCAAACGAAATGAAGAGTAGACAAAAATAAAAAGATTGTTAAAAAAAATAATATAAATATCCTTCATATCGTACATTCCAGGCATGTGCGCGGCGCGAGCCCACCCGCGGATCATCCCCCGGGGCGACCCCTCGTTCTCGTACCAGAAGCTGAAAGGCCAGGGGGTCCTGCGCGCCTGCTGGGCGCACTCCCGGGCCACCACGCACAGAGTGCCCCCCGAACTGATGAGGAGGTTCCATGCCATGCTGCGGAAGCCGGGCTTCTTGGATACGTATGTTGAATTAATTTGTTATTCCTTTTTATAGTGGCTCCACACGATACAGACTTTTGTCTGCACAGATTTTGTTGCAGAGTCTAGAATTTTATGGAAGTCTGTATCGTGTGGACGGTCCATTAGGGTTCCGTACCTCAAAAGGTATCGGGACCATAGTCCAATCACTTAGGAGTTGAAACTCGGAATTAAACACAAGAAGCTGAAAATTTGTGCAAACCTTTATTTTGTACAAACTTTTATTTTGTACAAACCTTTATTTTGTATAAACCTTTATTTTGTACAAACCTTTATTTTTTACAAACCTTTATTTTGTACAAACTTTTATTTTGTACAAACCTTTATTTTGTACAAACTTTTATTTTGTACAAACCTTTATTTTGTACAAACCTTTATTTTGTACAAACCTTTATTTTGTACAAACTTTTATTTTGTACAAACCTTTATTTTGTACAAACCTTTATTTTGTACAAACTTTTATTTTGTAATTAACTCCTGCCAGCGGCTGCCGGTATGTCGGTAATTATACCAAGAGAACATACTTCTGGGATAAAAGTAGTCGGTATGTGCTATTCCAGACTATCTATCTCTGTGCCAAATTTCATCGAGATCTGTTCAGCCATCCATTATAATATCCGTATAATTCATCCGTAATAAAAGTTGTCCATAATGATGAGTACAATGACCCCTTAAGAGATATTGCGTTTATTCTGTTACATGTTCTATATGTCACCGGAAAATTGCAGACTCCGTAAGATTGTAACAAATCTTTATTAGATTATAATTTCCCAAAATATCATGAAAAAAATGTTTTAAATAGAATAAATCCCATCCAAATTTAATAGTTTCCAATATATCCGTGTCTTATTAAGAAAAAATAGTTTACAATTTAACGCGATATTTTACAATCTTACGGGCGTTTGCAATTTTCCGGTGACATATATACAATAAATACATCATTGCTAAAATATACAAAATAAATTATGAAACAAAAACCCAAGTAAAGACGATTAAGAAGAGAGATAGTGACTTTTAACCATAGTTTTAAAAGTGGACAAAGATTGAGCAAGCCTTAGCGACGCGGACAAAGCAGTCCATAACATGACTGGCCTGTTGGTCGAGTGGTTAGTGACCCTGACTGCTAAACCGGAGGTCGTGGGTTCGATTCCCACTCAGGACAAATCTTTGTGTGATGAGCATGATCATTTGTTCTGTGTCTGGGTGTCATTTGTCTATAATATGTATGTATTTAGAAATATATAAGTATGTTTATCAGTTGTCTGGTTGCCATAGCACAGGCTCTGCCTAGTTTGGGATCAGATGACCGTGTGTGAGTTGTCCCAAGATATTATTATATTATTATTATAACCACATTCTAACGATACAATTTCCTTTTCCAGATGCGAAAGAATGCGGTTAACAAAGGTAAGGAGGGACCGTCTCAAGCCCAAAACGCCCCCGAAGCGTTTAACCAAACATTAGTCATAAGCCATTAGTCACCATAGTCAACTCGTCCATGATAGTACATAAATAATAGTCACCCCGTCGATAT
This sequence comes from Mamestra configurata, assembly GCA_002192655.3. Lineage (NCBI taxonomy): Eukaryota > Metazoa > Arthropoda > Insecta > Lepidoptera > Noctuidae > Mamestra > Mamestra configurata. The sequence goes on from NDFZ01005209.1 coordinate 101,545, forward strand.
ACAGGGTAGGTTTATAGATCTCTCTTATTGATAGCGCGAGCCTAGCTTTGACCACAATCTCACCTGATGGTAAGCGATGATGTGGTCGACGATGGAGCACGCTTGCCTAGAAGTAACCTATTCACTCTTGACTTAAAGACTCCCAGGTTGTAGCTATCAGGAAACACTGGCTCCGACAGGAACGTCCATTCCTTAGCTGAGCCTTTTTATAAAACTGTTAAGGCATTCCAATTTGATCTAGCTTTAAAATGAATCTCAAAAGATTTTATAAAATGAAATACTATTTTTTTTACTTATTTTCCAACGAATTCCTACTATTATATAGGATTCTAGTATAATATTTATACTAGAATCCTATTTTAACATTATTCTACAAAACGAACCTACGTTTGTACTTTTGTGTCTACATATTTATAAACTATTTAATTTTTTATTAGCCCATTCTGTTCCACAGCTGAGCTAAGACTGCACTCATTCGACCATAGAGAATCTAAAAAAAAAAACTGTGATTTTGCAAAACTTATTTCTCTTAGATCTTAAATTTAAATAAAAAAACACCCTGTATATCGACTATAGGTATTTTAACAATAGTTTTCGAGTACAATATTAACATAGTTTGGTCTCAAAGAGTCGCCTTAGAATTATACAAAAGAATCGTCGCCATATATCTACAACAGTAACAGAATGAACACAATACCCGAAATGGGGTCATTGTACTCATAATTATGAACCACCTTCACTATGGGACTATACATTCTGTGTGCATAGTTCAACAAAATGTACTGAACAGCTGATTTATTTTCGCGATTTCGGGGTTAGTCCCATAGTAAAAGTTGTTCGTAATTATGAGTACAATGACCCCTTTTGGGGTGTTGTATTCATTATGGTACACGTTGTATATCTTACAATACATGACTTAATTAAAAGGAACCTATTGCTATATCTCTCTAGCTTTTGGAATAAGACAAAGATAGATGAATTTTCAGTTTAGTTTAACAGAATCAGCTTTTTTAAGAACTATATACATGCTGACTTTTAACTTCAAGGGATGAAAAGTGCTCCTGAAAAATAATTATTTTGCTATGGGATCGTTTCCGATATCTGATTCCGAACGTGCGTATAACTAGATAAAATGGCGGGAGCAGCTAATTTTTAGGGTTCCGTAGCCGAGGGTAATTAACGGAACTACTTAGCCTACGCTACGTCTGCCTGTAAGCGGGCTGCATCTCATGAACCGTCATAGGCAGACGGTTGAAATTTTTACAGAGCGTATTTCTTTTGCTGCTACAATAACAAAGAGTTAAAAAAATGTGTGCGAGTCCAACTCGCACTTGGCCGGTATTTTTTCTGCATTAAGAATTAGTACCTTACTAAAAGTTATTAATAAAGATGAGTTGGCCGGGTTTTTTCTGCATTAAGAATTAATTCCTAACTAAATATTATTAATTAATAAAAATGAGTACTTTTTCATCCTGAAATATTGGAAGATCGTGGCATTTTTAAGGGTCCTGTTCTGTATCTGAAAAACAGTAAAGAAAAAAATACTGCAAAAATGAAATACTGGTATCAAGAAATCTGATCTCAAAAAAAACCACTAAAAAGGTTTTTGAAATCATCAACTTCCTGCCCTTCAGAACTTGAGATACAGGACATAACCCTTCATTATGACCATGTACTTCGGAAACACCTTGCATATTTAAAAGGAAATAAATTACCCCTGTTTATTAAAGTAAATAATCTCTCAAAGTAAGGTTATTCAGCTCAAAATGTTTAAAGCAGCCTAAAAAATCTAAATAGCTTTGTTTTCCTTTACTTTTAATATATTAATACGAAAAACAGCATAATATTTCTCTTCATTTATTAATATGATTGAATCTGTTTATTTTTAACTATGGCAACTAATATTTTCTGCATGTGAATAGAAAAATAAGTAAAAATGGAGTGATTCGAAAATGGACATCTTTGCGTTCAGAATTTTATATTATTTACTTTAACACTAATCTTTTTTCTAAAATAAAAGTTTCGTCAAAATCGGTCCAGCCTTTTTCCTAAAAGGCTGGACTAGGACTGGATTAGCCGAAACAAACAAACGGATATACTATAACTATTATAGTTATTACCGGATACATTTCAATTTTATTTATTTAAACTTAATAATTACTCGTATCTAAGATTCTGAATTGCTCAGCGTAAATGAGGAATATTCATATGTGGAGTTATTTAGTGATAATGTCACTCCATTTTGACTTTACCGCAATAGTATAGCAGCTTTTAGCCTTGGTAACTTAATGGCTTACATAGACTCTTAAAGAGTATTTGCCTACCTCGTCCTCAGATTATAAAACATTAAACGTGGCAATAGATTTGCCACATCAACTTTTTGCGTCAACTGTCACTTCAACTTGTGTGACAATCTCTTTCTAAAGCACGACGTGTCATATTTACTTGGGGTATACCTGGTACCCCGGTACTTCGTTTAAACGGATACCCGGGTATTGCGAAGGGGTACCGGGGTATTTGAATCAATGGGTACCCGATATCTTCGGGTTTTATTGATGCTCGGATATTTTGGGTACTCCAAGTACCTGGTATTTCGGGTACTCCAAGTACCTGGTATTTCGGGTACACCAAGTACCTAGTATTTCGGGTACTCCAAGTACCTGGTATTTCGGGTACTCCAAGTACCTGGTATTTTGGGAACCCAGATAATCACGGACGAGGTTTTTGACAGTAACAAGAATCTCATACTTTTATAATTATATAAATAGTTTACAGTTGCTTTAAAACTTGTACGAAGGTGCTTCACAAGGCAAGTAGTTCACATTGGGAGATATAACACTCTTTGCAATCTATGCACTTATTTACCGTGACAATTTAGAAATAATCGTAAAAAAAATAAAGTATTCGTTTTTCTATTAGGTATTTGGATTTGACTTATGTATTATAGCTATAATGTCGTTTTAAAACATTCTAAAGTACATTTTGTTCATCTTGAAAACTTCAATCATGAAAAGAATACCAAGCGCCTGTATATTTTTAGTACTAGAATCTCGCATTTTTAATATCACCAAATAGAACAGCGTCGCTTTAATTCATTGGCAATTTTTCAGACGACAAGATTATTCGTGTTTATGAAAAACTTTTGGACCAAGTCTGAAATATCGAGAAGGATTAAACTGATAAATATTTATATGTTCGTATAACTCGAATAGGGAAGTGGACGGCGAATCTAAAAGAAAAGTTTGAATTTGCACATAAAATCGAGTTGAAATGTTCTCGGCATATCGAATTGAGAAGTCCACAATTTGTTTAGGCCTTGAATTGGTTTAGATGGATCGAAACTCGCCCTTAACTTTCCACGCTAAATGGAAAGAGTGGTCGGGACCGCTCGATAAAACAACGTCACACAGCCTTCATTGTGCCAATTGCTTGGAAAAAAACCGTAAATACGTAATCAAAAAACCTGTATTTGCGTCGAAGTTCATGCAAAACATTTTAAAAGACATTGCGATCACCTTAAGAAGACCGCTAAAGTTCTCAGTCGACCACTGCTTCGTAGATGTATAATATCTCGATATATCGCTCAGAACTGCAAGTGAGGCATTTATTGCGGAGACCGAAATTGAAGACACTAGTTCTTAAGGACACTATCACGATGGTTTTAGGAACTAGTGTCTATAAAAACAAGAGTCTGTGTCCTCACGATATTGACTTTGAACTCTGAATAAAAAAACATGCGGGGTAGACTGCCCCGCATGTTTTTTGGGGACTGCCGATAGAAGTGAAAACTGAGCGAAAGCTAAAGCGTTCAGTGACGATGACGCGAGTTCCATGATTTTTATTCACCCAAAAAGTGCTCAACGCGCCTAAAGAAATTTTCACTTCAAAAAAATCTATAACGGCTTTGCTCTGGGTGAGGAACCATCGATCGCGAATGAACTTCAACAAACGGAAAGGCAAATCAGAGATGGACCGAAAAGAAGTAGAGGGATAATACAAACAATAGTTGGCATGATGGCAAAGTGGATACAGCTGGAGCCCTAGGGTTCAAAGCGTCATGAGACTGATAAAATTGAGAAGCCTCTGATTGAAGTCTCCAAAGTGCTAAAGTTTTTTTTAAAGGTTAAGCTATGTATGTTGTTAGGAAGTTGATCAGTAAATAAAAGCTTTATTATATATCAATTTTATTTATATTCGATTCTGAGGTCAAAAGTGTAACTGGGTTATTCCATTAGTAACTTCTCAGTAGTCGGTTTTTTGTAGGTGTCACCGGAAAAAAACTCTGTAAGATTCTAAAATCACTTAAGAGATTGTAAACTCTCGATAAATTATCAACTGAACATTTGGAATACTTTTTTACGCATCAAAATTTGATAGTCTATAATCTCTCGAAGTCATTCCGAGAAAATTGACTGACACAAACATTGCCATAAAATGGCGACCAATCAGAGCACAAGCCTACAATTTATCCGTTTTCGTGTGCCTGACCTGGAAACAAGGCTCTCATTGGTTTATTCAGAGACAACAAAGACCAATGAGGGGCCAAGTTTCCAATTTAACTATCACGCCACAATGTACGGAGATATTATAGAATATTTTGATTCGTATAATTGTAGAACAAATGTTAATTTGACAATTTATCGTGAGTTTACAATCTCTCAAAATATTTTGTAAGCTTACGTAGTTTGCAATTTTCCAGTAACATAGCACTTGGAACCGTTGGTCCTGCGTCAGTTTATTTATTAATAGTACTTTACGCATACAGATGTACCTACAGAGGCGGACTACGAAAGCCTTTGTCATGTGAGTCATGGACTATTCTGCAGTTCTGAAATGCTTGGTCTATTCACTACCCACTACCCCACTACTATCACTATCTCACTACTTTTATGGGCCAAATTTTTGGGGATAGGAACTTGGCCTGTTTTATTTTTTTTGTTTTTTGGGGGTACAATGTTACTCTTACTAAATTTGTTTAACCGACTGTGCCAGAAGGAGGGTTATTAGATAATAGGGGTGACCCGGCTACGTCACAGTCTTATTGCTGACTTCGTTAAGTGAGAATCGCCTTGATAATTTTTCGCGATATCAGGATTGGTCCCATAGTAAAAGTTGTTTAAATACATAAGGTTTTTTTCCTCTAAAGCCAATGAATTAAAGTCACCATGTAACGATACTTTTCTACCAAAGCTGTGTTAGAAGCTTGCAAATGTGGGATAATACTGAGCAAAGCTGTGAATCGGTGTGTAGCTGATGACATGAGAACTAAAAAAATAGACCTGACTAAACAAATCATACATAGTGCCATTAGAGTTCTCCGCGGGATTTTAACAGATATAACAGCCCGACAACAACCACCGGGTAGTTGCCCTCCAGGGACCACACCCGTCTGGGCGGAGGATCCTCCTTTTTCAACGGAGGTTTATATTGCGAGGATGCGTAGTGGACTCTTTTCAACTCTGCGTGGGTGGCATATGGGTGCGTTGGCAACACATCCCTCGCTTTCTATGTATGTACAAATACATAGCAGCGAAGCTTACAGGCTAGAGAAATGACAATAGCATGATTGTTCCAACGAGTTACCGTGGCCCTGGAACTCAAAGGGCATTTGAAGGAACACGGTGAGTTTAAGTCAGTAAAAGTGACACTCGCTCCTCTAGAGCGGTAGGAGTCGTTTAATTATTTCACATCCTGAAAAAAAAAGGGTAGAGAAATGAAGTGATCCCATCGATGGATTATTTTCCCGCGCACCGCTTCACACATATTTGGCGGAAAATCACCCTAATTGTAGAATCTCGCGTTTTAATAATTGTCGCCAAATAATATATGCACTTAAGGGGACCGCTTTAGCTTGTCGGTTTTTTTAACTGAATCTAGATAAAAATTGGTAGTAAAGCTTTTATCCCTATTTTTCCGACAGATAGTATTTACCCCCTTACCCCTGAGTAAAACTCTGGGGTGGGGGTGAAGCACCCATAGTGAGAGTAGTTTACCCCATGGGGGTGGTAGTTTACCCCTTGGGGGTGTAACTAGGGGAACTTGGTTGCCTTTTATGTTAGTACAGAAAATAGGAAGGGGTAGTTTAGGATTGATGGTAGGTAGTTAAAATAGGTAGGTTTATAAATAAGTACAATATTGTTGATGATTTTCTCGTGATATTTAGTATAAGCTTAACTTTAGATTAGGGGTGTTTTCTAGAGAGGTGTTATCTAATCTTGCAACTCATAAATATATATAATGCTTGTAAAAAGGAGGAGGGAATTAATAAATTATTTGTAAAAAATATGGCTTTTTGTGGGGCTGCAAACTTTAAACATATTTTCCAGAGAAATAATAGTTGGCAACCCTTAGCAGCTGAAGCATTTAACTGTTGGCAACATTCTGAAATGCGATATATCCAAGGGTGGTAATGCTTGCTTTTATTAATGTTATTTTTTTTTTAACAATTCCTTGTTATACAACGAGCATAAAATGTAACTGTGGTTGTTTTTCCTATATCTGAATTAATAATTCGAAAAAAAAATCAATCCATGGCCACCAACTCTAGCCGATTCTTCAGCGTCATGTACCTATTTGACCATTTGTAAAAATACCCTTAAAAGTTTGAGTTGCAATGGAATTTGAATTTTATCTTGTATGTGAGTTTATTGTTCCAAACTTTAAAAACTATCTCGGCTTCTGAATCCTTATATAAATGCCGTCTCTGTATATGCTGTAATAATTACCGCTTAAATAATAATATTGCACCGTACACTTATGAATGTTTTATTGGCTACTAACTACAGAATATTTCAATTTATTAAATGCAACATGTTTGTAACAGGGTCAAATTTAATTACTAATATTAATAACAATATGTTTTAATGTTTTTTTTTGTTTTTTTAAGAAATATTTAAAAATGTAAAAAGTAAGTTAAAAAAAAATAATAAACGAAAAAACATTTTTTTTTTGTTTCAACAATTCTAATTGGATTAGCACATAGATACTTTCTTAGTACGAAAGCAAGTGAAAAGTATTTACTGTCAAAAAACTAAAATTATTATTATTATTTGACCCTGTGTATACATCATTTGCTTTACCTTTAAATGTAGTCCTTATAATGTAGGTACATAGAACTTTTTATTCACAATTTTTGTTTTGTTGATTTTTTTTTATTTTATCCTTTTCAGATAAAAGAGCAACATCATAGTTTTTATGTTATTTATAAGTTTATACGACTGCTAGTTACTACTGAATGCCAGTGAGAGCAGGGCCCCGAATTATTGAGCATTTATCATAACATGCTTTTAAAAGTATAGGCCAAAATGAACAATCTATTTCTTATGAGATTATGGAAACCGGTATTTATTTTAGTATTTAAGGATGAAAGTTATTGACGAAAAAATATTTATTGATATAGCTTTCAATGAATTGCTCAAGTGAATATAACGAATTTAGAATTTATTTATTAATTTATTTATACACAGGTCTCACTAAATCGGGGCTCTACTTACGAAATTACGAATTGTTAAATTGAAGGCCGATTTTTTTCGATCTAATGCCGAATTTCAACATCCGACAGCCGAAATGCTGAGCCGATATTGACTTGAATTTTTTTTTCAATTTTTTTATAGCGATAACGTGAATATAAATAAATAACAAGCCATAAAAATCAAGGCCTGGTTTTTTATCACCATCCTAATTTTTTTCGGGCGTTAGATTGATCAGAGACAGGATTTATGCTAAAGAAAACTTAACTAAATCAACAATTTGTTAGCCACATTTTGTTGATTTAGCCACATTTTTAATTCTGTTTTCTTTTTTTGTGATTAGTCACCAGGTTTTTAAATTGAATTTCTCCAGTTTTCGGCTTCAGTAAACAAAACTGAAATTGTTATATTTATATTTTTATGTTAACATTTGCTAAAGTAATTTATGGCCTTTAAAACTCACGGTACATTTTCTAATATAACTTTTTTTATGATAGTAAAATTTACGAAAAGGACGCCAGGTAGAACTCGTAAGCACCGCGTTTCATGATATTTCTTTCCACGTTTTGTGACCAAGGCTACATTTAACAGGTAGCCTATCGTAGTCCATTGGGTACATGTAGTATCAAAAATTACAAAATTTTCCGTGAGTTTTCAATGGCAGCTCGTTGCAATATTATTATAACCCAGTGCACATTTTATGCTTAGTCTAGTCAAGGAACATCACATATATTATTTTAAAACAATTATGTACTGTTGATTTTTTATACTTTGTCTATATTTCTGGGGGTGGTATTCATGGAATATGAAAAACTTACTATGACACGAAATCTGAGAACGCGAGAGATGTTCGTTACATTTTGTCGTGTAATACAAACATATACCAAACAGCTAATTGTTTTGTTTTAGAATTGACCCAATAGCACTTCCACCCCCAGAAATATAGCCGAATAATCAAGTCACCATAATATTTTTATTTATTTGCACAAAATAGCACTACTAAAATGTTTGTTTGTTTGTTTCTCGCTATATAGCACTGTTTTGAAGATATACGAAGGTGAAACTATGGCTTAACAGCTTTAATCTTGACCACTTATTGATCTTGTTACAGGCAAACCATAGTGGCAGTAGCACACTTATAACTGCATGTTATGCACGTGGTAGTATAATTTTCCTTATTTTTCATTATTTATTTTTCGTCTCACATAGGTTTATATAGTAACGGTCAAGTTCCCAGTTGTGAGGCTATAGTTTCACACTAATAACTTCGGTTTTTTAAATATTTTAATCGTATAACAATCACTATTTTATGTGAGTGAAGAACAAAAATAGTTTACTAGGAAATATCTTTTTTTAAATTTATTTAATGAATTAGCCTTTTTGCCTTCCCCTTAAGCGCATATATTATTTTCTTTAGAAATATATTTATTTTAATATTTTGCAAAATAGCTTAGTGCCTTCAAATTGTTATAGTAACTCGAAATTATACTTATATATGGAAGTTAAGAATCTTTAGAAGATCTCGGTTTTTAAACAATATATATACGTAATTTTTATTTATACGTACGCATTTTATGTTTTATAATACATATTTTGATCGAAATGTTTTATGTTTTACAGATTTTTTTTCTACTCTTTTTGTTATATTATATAAGGTTAGATGTATTCGTATAATTTGATTTATTTTATATTATCTATAAAATTATTTTTATAATTTTATTTAGAAAATAGGGGTAACCAGCAATCTCTAAATTATGATTGTCACAATGTGTATGTGCCATACGTACATATAATATAAAAATAAAGAATTTTATTTTAAAATATTGATGAACAAAATAATACGTAAGTATTGTAATTTTTTTTTTTTTGTTAATTGTTAAATAAACAACACCAATTAGATAATTATATTGAAACCAGTTAAGGAAAACTTCTTTAAATTAAGAAGTACTCGTTATTGAATAAACGCATATTTATAGTAACGTATTGACACGTATGTTATCAAAATAATGTATTCATTAAAAAAAAAAGGTTTCATCAAAAGATAATACAAAACACAACAAATACCAGTTTAAATATTAAATCCAGTTCCAACTGTAACCGATCCAGTAGTTTTCAAGAAGTTTCACATAAATATTTAACTTTTATACCAATCGTCCTGTATATACCCAAATAAGTATAAAAATGTACATAAAATGTTATTAGCCACAACGTGTAAAAGAATAAACGCAATACCTGCAAAGGGATCATTGTGCTCATCATTATGAACAAGCTTTCGCTTGCGCTGAGCGAAGCTAAGTAAATGAAGCGATTCTATTGGTTCTTAACAAACACATCCCCCGCTACGCATCCTCGCACATCTCTGGTGGAAACGAGAGATTTATTTTTCGCGATGGTTTGGTCTATTGTAAAAGTTGTTCATAATGACGAGTAAAATAACCCCTTTTCAGGTATTGCGTTAATTCTGTTACACATTATATAATAGTGAGGTCTTAAGTAACTAAAGTGGTTTTGTATGTGCCTGTACCCGATTTGGAAGCGGCGTAATATTAAAATGTACCGCCAAAATATGATAGCCAGTATTAGAAATTGCTAAAATTAGTTAAAAGCTGAAATGGACCGGGTGGAGCTGAGAATTATGAACTTTGCCCGTAGATTAAGATTCATATCAAGTTATTTTCATATCAATTGTACATATTTAATTTCTTATTTTTTAACCTTTTTTGGCCATATTTTTATTTAATCGAAATAAAAATGAATGATGCAAGTTTGTTTCAAGATAGGAAAATACTTTTGGTCACAAAATTAATATATTTTAATTAATTAAGGCCCTAGGTCTGTCTTACTTTTTGTTGATAGTACAATCAAAATAATTTGGCTAAACTTATCATTAAATATAAATATTATTTTTTTAATTTACAACGAAGATTTGTAATAATTTATTCGAAATTGGCTACATTCCATAAAATTGCTACCCAGTAGCTTTGTCCAAATTTTTCGCTCAAAATTGCATTTTTTAAGATTTATTATTTTTTTTATTCAAAATTATACTATAATTTATATTCAAAATTTTATAACTTATCTACTTTTAGAAACTAGACTCGTGTTTTTCTTAATAACTGTGACTGTGGGTAGCACTTCTGTCCATACAGTTAAGGGACCTATCGTTTAAAACATTGTTATAAATTGGTGATAGATATTGATTATTGAACGTTAGAATAGTATTAAATAAAGTTGTCAAAATTCCATATTATTAACATAAGTTCAAGTTTTTATTTAATAACGGCGGTTTTCAACATTTTCATTAAAGGTTGTAAAAATACGGAAAACAGCGGAAAAAACTGTTTAGCCGCTTTAGCAGAGGTAGATTTCATTTAAAAAAAATCTTAGTTTAGGCAATTAAAAGGTTTATGGGAAAAATAGATAAAAATGTTATCTAATTAAAAATTTAAATTAGACATTATCGTCGGTCGATAGAAAGTTAAAGTTTTTACCGTAAAAGATTTCGTAAAAAAAATAGGTTTTATAGTAATTTTATATTCCAAATTTTAAAAACAATAATAAAAATTATTTCATGATACAGAAGTAACATCTAACAATAAATCTGCTTATAAAAAGAACACCAAAATGGAAAAATTCAAGTAGAATCTGTCAAGGTAGCAACGAAACTCAAAAGTTCTTGGGATTTTTCTATCTGCAGCACTGTTTTATGTGGAAATCTTGATGAAATAACTATGAAATTATAAATCATTTCAAGCATCAATATTTACAGCCCACGCAACAAAATTTGTTGCAAGAAAAGTCGATTATACGAAAATTAGACGATTTGGTTGACGCTGCAATTTACAAAAATTGTAAAAAAAACAATTGAATTTCGTGTGTTCCGCTATCGCATACCCTTAAATACCTCGCTTTATAAGACAAAAAAAAAAACAAATATTAAAAGTTATGTGTAAAAAAGCAGCGATACAATAGGCGGTCCATTGTGGAAATTATAATATGAGAAAGAAAAAAAACATTCACAAAATTATCGACGGAAAAATTGTATAAATAGTGATATAAAAATAGTATAAAAATAAGACCTGGTGCCGTATTGTTGATAGTTGTTTAAAGTAAGCTTTTATTAGTCCTAAATAATAATAAAACATGTTCGAAGAAATACTGGAATGGTGTGTTTTCAAACAAAAATTTATTCAGATAATGTGTGTGAATCAAACGTCAACCAAACTTGTTTTACTTGCTGTATTTCGTGCAGTGAAAGGACACTTGAAAAATCTTTTTTTATTTATACTCTCTCTTAGTTCGTTAATATCTTTCGCTATTTCAGGGTGGCTTTCATTGTGAAAATTGTTATATTCATAAGAACTTTCACCTCCTGAAAGTATGCCTAAAACCATAGGGTCTTTCCTCAAAATAATATCATCTTGACGAAACAAAAATGAATTATAAATAAATAATTTAAAAAAAAACGTTCTGAATTAAATTTAAAAATGCCCGATTGGGTGTTGCTGATTTTGATGCTCAACAGTGCATTGCATCGCCATCTCTTAATAAACTTTGCTCATACTTAGCGATTCTTAAACCCGTAGTTTTTCTCACAAGAATCTCTAATAGATCTAATTTAAGAACAAAATTGTCTTGATTTTTTTAGTTAAACATTTACCTTCATTATATTTTGTGTTGATATCTTTGTATTGATACAAATGATTAAAATGAAACAAACAAGATATACCTCCAACCGGTTTCTTAATGGCTACCAACTTTTAATAATATTATATACCAATTTTTTTTTTTAATTTTATTTTTGCTTTTTTTAAATAATATTTCAATTTTGTTTTAGACAGGCCAATAACTTGTTTGTGTGGTTTTTTAAACTGTTAATTCAAGTTGGTTATTATTATAAATAAAAAAATAAAAAAAACAGCCAAAAAAATCATTTCACTTGATTTTGACAATCTCTCAGCTGTTTATTGTGTTCAAAAACTGCTCTACCAGGGAAGTCAATCCAGGGATCTGTTGTGAAATATCTACTGGAACAATTTAAACCAGCCAGTTCAAAAAACCGGGTGTATGTGTGTCTGTTTGTTTGTAATCTTGAATCTCGATTGCCGTCCAATGCTTGTGAATAAATTCACTGCATTTATAAACGTTTATAAACGTGTTTTGTATCGATACAAAAGATGTAATTTATTTTTAAACTGAAATTAATATTTTATATAAAAAATAATTTTGATTTAATCATTTTTATATTATTTATACCATCTTATCAAGCGTATACTGTAATCTGCATTTTAAAAACCAAAAAAGTTAAAAATGTAATTAGCAAAAACGGCATAGGACTACTGAAATGTGGGTGTTGTGTTCCCCTTTTTGTCTATTGTCTAACCCCTAAATATTTCATAGTCATGTCCTGTAACGGCCGGTCTCAATAACGGCAAATCCCTAAGCTACCCTTTCAAACATGACGTTTCAGCTACTGCTGGTAGCTAATTTGACAGTTGGTCAAAGGTAGATATTATGTTATTGGCACCGACTGTTAGTATACAATGTGGAGACATCGATATGACAATAAATGAAAACACTGGCAATACTGGTTCATAGGAATATTTTGAAACTATTATGAATCCTGTCACCGAAATTAAAAAATAAACCAATTGCATAAAACGTCAAAAAAACTCAAACTAGTCAAGGTGGCTAGTGGCTACTATTCTGACAAAATATTCCAAGCAGTTTGTTGCATTTTGTGACATCAAATCTGTGATAAAAGACAACATATTCGTATGAACTAGTACCTATTGCAAGTGTTTTGATTTATTGTCGTATCGTCGTCTCCACCTTGTATAAATGTTCAGAAAGGCAGTCGCTCCATGTATCATACTAGTCTATATATGCTGCATTAATTTAGACTGGAATCCAACATAGTTGGGACTCAGTCGATTGTATGACAATGGATACGACAGTTTTTGCAAATTTCAAAAGTGATTGCTATCCTTATTTTATTTAAAAACTGCCGCTTATATTTTATTAAAGTGTCGCAGGAGTATATTATCTCTGAATACTATTTCTATAATAGTAATCATTGTATTTCCTCCAATGTTTGTTGTATAGGTCTGTGATAATGCCTATTTTAAACACGTAACATAGAATTATAATAATATTTATAAAGATTCGAGGTGGCCTATTTCTTAATGATTTATTTTATTATTTTTAAGTCACCGGATCGATAGTCAAACGCCGTAAGTTCATAATAATGTCGCGTGATATTGTAAACTCAATTTTCTCATTAAGATACGGATAAATAGAAACTGAAGATCTGGATGGGATTTATTGTATTTAAAATTATCTGTACAATATTTTCCGAGATTATAATTTAATTAAGATATATATATTTTTTATTTTATTTTATTATGGGTTTGCTCTTGACTCTAGTCTAGGTCACAGATGACAGAGTCAAAGTCGACGATGGAGCGAGCTTACCCAGAAGAAGCCTGTTCACTCTAATTTTGAAGAGATATTAGGGTTGTATGCGTTCGGAAACACAGACGCAGGCAGAAAGTTTCACTCCTTTGCTGTGCGCATTATAAAAGACTTTTGGAAAAGTTTAGTGCGAATTGGTGGAATAACAACAAGGTAGTAATGGTAACTTGCTTGCTTCTTCGTTAAATTATAAACTTACGGAGTTTGCAATTATCCGGTGACGTATATTTTCTTCAAAGAGATCTGATCACTGGTTGTGTAAAAATTGTTAACAAAAACAAATTTTATGTTTTTTATTTTCATTTTTTATTAGGTTTAAGTATAAATATATATTTTTTTTAAGATAATTCTTTAGAGAGTTATTGTGTGCCTGATCAAATTATTTATGAATATCTCTGAAGAATTATCCATTGCTAGTTGTTTTAGTTTACCTATTTTATTATAGACATAAAAATATCCCTGTGGCTCTTATGAAATATTATGAACCATTAACTAACATTATTTAAATGTGTTTACTGAACAAATTCAAATAAACCAGAGCGGTGAATCTTCGCAAAAAAAATCCATTTTCTTTTTTCACAGAATGTAGTGCTGAATGACTGCTATGTATGCACATAGGAAATTAAAAAAAACTGCCGTTGTCTTGTAACCTTTAAATAATCTGTAATAACTTAACATTATAAGCTTTCATACTTTTTATTTTTAACTCATTTCGTAAAAGGAGGAGATTCTGAAGTTGTCTGTGTTATTATTATGGATTTTTTTTTTGATGATTTTGTTGCGAAGTTTTCACGAGTAAATTCATTTTCAACTACATATGAATTATGTTTGAATATATGAAGAGATTCTTCGTGAATCGTTAGATAATGGCTCAAAAACTGATTTAAAATAGGCTGCCTCTCAATAAGTAGTGAAATAAATAAAAAGTGAGACTATGTAAAGGAGTGTCGCAAGCGAATGATATTATTATCGTAAATTAATAGTTTTTCACAGATACTGAGTAATATGAGATGTTTAAGATATTGTTATAAGCTTGGCCTGTCCGATCGCGTAGCTCTAATGTCAACCAATTTTGATAAATAAAAGTTTTTGAAACTGATTCTTTGTTTTATTTTAATACAGGCAATAACCACTCTCTTGTCCTTTCCTCTGTATTCCAATGGACTGGTAAACCAGTACGGTCGGCAGAGGTTGGGATGCAGCGAAAGGCCGAAAACCACTATATGGACCAAATTCGGTCTAGCGAGTCATATTAGGAAGTAGTGTCACGGGGTCGCCGTTGTCGAAATCGGCAAGGAGGACTATATATATTCAGTTATATTCATCACAATGTGCTAGTTACTTTTAAGAATCATGCAGTAGGGGTTCTGTTAGCCCTGGCTCGTGGCTTAAATACACTCAGATTTGCTTCTTCTAAAGCTTGACAAAAATTAAAGACGCCAAAATCTTGTTTTTTAGGGTTCCGTACCTCAGTCGGCAAAAACGGAACCCTTATAGGATCACTTTGTTGTCTGTCAAGACCCTTTTTCTCAGGACCGCGGAAAAATTCTGAAAATTGGGAATTTGTAGTTTCGACATTCAAAAAAAAAAATTTTTTTGCGATTATAGACATATTTTTGATTAAAGAATTGACCATGATGTACATGGATGTATTGGAGAACCTTTTTTTAACAACAAAGTTAAGTTTGTCCTTCAATCTTACCTGCTATATTCTTGTTAGGGTAATAAGAGTGCTTTCATAGTTTATAAACATCCGTAAGTACCTAATGTATAGATATTCGGAAAAAATCAAGAGTCGACCGGAACCCTCGGTGCGCGAGTCTGACTCGCACTTGTCCGGTTTTTTTACTTTTTAGTCGTTTTTTACGGTCGGGTAAAGTTAATATTTATTTTTATTTTTAACCGACTTCATATACTTTGTAGTGCATTTTTTATTTGGAAGTCGATTGTATATTTTTTTATTAAATTAAAACAGACTTACAAGAAGACATTTTTGATTTATTGATAGGCTCTCGTTTGACCAGACGCGATGATGTGGTCGACGATGGAGCACGCTTGCCTAGAAGTAACTCTTAACTTAAAGGCCCCAGCCGGTCAATTCTGTAAACATGTCGAAGTGAAGGCTTGGGTGAAGTGATCACGAGGTGAGCTGTCAATCCATATAATTAAGATGGAATGACAGCTCACTTCGTGATCACGTGACATGACTCTCATACTCGTGACTCTCATAGATATTTCGATAAAAACAAAGTTAGGTGACGTGAAGCACTTTTTCGAAACCATACAAAAAACATTGTCTTTTGGCTCTAAAAATCTTTTTTCTATCTCAAATATTTCTTCCAAGTTAGCATTAAATTGCATTTGAATCACTTCTGCTTTTCGAACTCTTGCAGTTGAAGGTTCTATTTATTCAGCTTTTGGAAAATATTGCATTATACTTTTTTATACTCCTATACTTCGCGGACAACTTCAGGTCCTACCAAGGACCACTGGTTAAGAGTTTGTTTCCCGGTTCGGGAAAAGTATTATTGGATTTACCATTTGGAATTTCTCAATAGCAGTCCAGAGGTTGGATTTTGTGCCGCCGAAATGTGGGCGTACATCCTACAGGTAAGATTCCCGAGACCGTTTCAATGGCAGCATTTTTCGTCATTTTAAATTAAAATATTTCCAATGTTTCACACCTCAACACATTATTTTCCAACAAATATGAGGAAAAGAGAAGCTCGTGGCTTAATTATAACAGCCTCTAGGTTAGATCTTCTGGGTTAAGCAACACTTAGCGAGGTTGGTCTTTGGATGGGTGACCATTGTTAAGCTGTTGGTGCCGGCTGTCATTTGTAGATTTGACAGTCATTACGGGTAGTCGGAAGCCAGGAAATCTGAAACCAGTCTTGAAGAAGTGTCGTGTTCCCCAGTTACTGGGTGGTGGACGTCAGATAGGCAGTCACTCCATATAAAATACTGGTACTCAGTTGCTTCCGGTGAGACTTGAAGCCGATCCCAATATTAGCGGATCGCCCCCCCTGGATCCGCGAGGGGCTAAGGGTCTCAAGCTCCCCCCAAAAGACAGATTTCTCATGCAGTCTACAACCTAACGAAGTCATTGAGGAATTTACAAATAACACTGGTCTACACCAAAATTGCCTTTGACATGAAAGTGTCCTATATCTATATCGATAGAATGTTAGCTAACATTGACGCATTCCGCTGCGAATGTTACATTACGGCCCGTAACAACGGTCAGTCCCCAGCTTTAGGGCGAGTTTATAGTGTAGATATCGTTTTTGGACACGTTAAAATGCGTTGTTCGACCAATAAATTGTTGGTTTTTATATTAACTAGGCTCGTACTGGGACCCGATATCGGCCTCGGCATTTTAGAGACGGTCGGCCCTCCATCCTCATGAGAAAGGAAAACTACTCAGTGCCAGCGTGACGCCTATAGCCAATTTTACTAAACCTCGTAAAATGAAAACGAAAATTTTAAATTAAAATTTTAAGTGTAAAAGATGATACCTAGCTGATTAGGTGCGACTTGCTGAAGGAATACCGAAAATGTATAATCTGCAGAGTTTTAGATACGAGCCCTGGTTTTAAGACTTCATACGGGCCCTACTATGAAGTCTTAAAACGATCATGATTCCGCTCTAAGAGAGGGACGGAGCTATACATAGCGAGTCGCACTATCCCTTTTACATCATCGGAATTGGATGGCATTAGCACGTCATAGTAGGGCCTGTTGTGCGAGGCCTACTATGACGTGATTCGATTCGGATTTCAAAAAGTTCACTTTTATTTGATCGGGTGAGGCTTGACGCAAAATGACAAAAATAGGCAAATCTGACGAGGAAATGGTGGGGCCTTTGAAAACTCCGATAAGTACAATGTTTGACCGACTTCAAAAAAAGGAGGAGGTTCTCAATTCGGTTGTATTTTAAAAAGATGTTCATGGCGAAAAAAATATATATTTATTTTAGCCAATTGTGACCCACTGCAGGGCAAAGGCCTCCCTTTCTTCCTTCCATTACATACCAATCCTGCCGATAGGCGTCAAGCTCGGCCCGCCATCTTCGCCTGGGTCTCCCGCGATGTCGTCGGGCATTTTCTGGCAACCACATTGTGGTTGTTTTAGCCCATGAACTGTTCGACATCCGGCAGACGTGGCCAGCCCAGTCCCACTTTAGTTTGGCTGCTTTTTGTGTGACGTCGGCGATTTGTGTTTGGGAACGCAGCACTGTGTTCCTTACGCGGTGCGTTAATCGGACTCCCAGAATGACTAAACAGTTTGAAAACCTTTTTTTTGTAATTTTATAGTTCGTCCTCCATACTCCCAATTAACTTATTTAAGTAATGTGTCCATATTTGGGTCACAGAAATTCATATATGTACCAAATTTCAACAGAAGTGCTTCAGTAGTTTCTGAGAAAATTAGCTGTGACAGACGGACAGACAGAGAACCAAGGTTCCGTTTTTTACAGATGTTCGGAGCCCTAAAAAGGTATTTCTTAGGTAGGGTTTTTGTGTAATAAATAAAAGAACGTGTTGTTTTCTGTATGTTTGTTTTGAGTCAGTGAAAATATATATTTTAATTATAAATCTTAAAATATAAAAGTGCTAAAAGTAATAACAGTTCATTTTGTGCTGATTGATGCGATATTGTCTTATTATATTTAGTTTTTGAGGCAACATTATTAAAATATAGTTTTCTTGCTATAGATAAAAGCCTTGTATCAAATCAATCATTACAAATTGAACCTGGTAATATTGTCTTCTAGTGTTACCCCTATTCTCAAGTAGGCCACCTTCTTCCACTCGAGTCAGCCTCCCTCAATCAGTGTCAGGTAGGTACCTACCTTAGTTTGTTATTTATTGTCATTAATCGAGTGTTTTTTTTTTCTTCTTTTCGTCTCGATTGATTCAAATTACTTAGGGTATACCTTGTCCACCAGGTGACAAATGCATCTAGTGATAGCAGCAACGTAACATTTCGATTATTGTAATTTTAAATCTTATCGATTCGATACATATTTGTATTATTTGCTGCCAACTAAAAATGGTGTAAACTTTGTGACGCATGTCTTGAGAAGCTGTTCCACATTAGCACTGCGTTTGGCATGGTTCGAGGATGCCCCATTTGGGTAGATTATTTTTACAGCAACCTAACAGGTCCCCATATTGAGAAGGTAGATGGCCAGACAACCAAGTTGCGATCACGGGTAGAACCTGGATGAGGCTGGCACAGGAACATGGCTCAGCAATGGGCTAAGTCGGGCTGTGGATCATGATGATGTCTCGGCGATTGATTCGAGGTGGAGTGGAGGAAGTTTCCTTGAAAAAGACTTAGAAAAACGGTATTAAATCTCATTAACTAAAAGCTCGCTATAATGCGGCAGTACCCGTCTGTTACAGCCATAATCGCAGATCAGAGAGTCGACGAAAACCTTGGCGAGCCTGTCTCCCCCGTAGTAGAATGTTTCTCGTTCAAAAATCATGAGAGCTGTTAAGTCTCTAGATAGGTGGTTCTTCGTAGGTTTGTCTGTGAACAAATGTCTTGTTTAGTGAATGATAGGTATGCAGTGAATGATAGTGTGAGTTGGTTGTGAAAATGTTTCGTTGATAACTATCGAGTTAGTTAGACAACTGTGGAACCCACCCGCTTATTTATTTTTATTTGAGATGAGTTTGCTTTTGACTCTTGTCTAGATCATAGATGACAGAGACAAAGTCGATGATGGAGCGAGCTTACCCAGAAGAAGCCTGTTCACTCTAATTTTGAAGAGATTAGGGTTGTATGCGTTCGGAAACACAGACGCAGGCAAAGAGTTCCACTCTGCTGTTTGTTAATGAATTTTAACTCAGAAGTTTTACAGGTAGAATCAAAGCTCTTTATCGCGGCTTGAAACACTCCGCGAGTCGCTGCGCAGTACGGAGTAAATTCATGTGACAGCGGGGGTGAGGGGTGGGGTACTGCGCATCGATAAGAGAACACGACATGTCATTAAGTTCGAATAGATATACCTTCAAATACCACCCTTCGAACCCTTCAAATATATGATGTGAATATTTACAGATGTCTAATTAATTTGATCGACTAGTAGTTAATAATGAGTCACTCACAATTTGTGAGAGTTTCAATAAATATATTGAAAGAAGAATTAGTCGAATTGTAAAAGGTGATTGCGTGTTAGGTAGATATTATCAGCGAAGTTTATATTCTTTTGTCCACCACCACTGCCAGAAGCCACTGAATTGTTTTTCTCCGAATTTCACCACTGTGATTGTCCCACCCAGGACAAAAGCCTCTTCTCATAGACAGAAGATTTTTGGCCATCGCAGAGCCCAAAGCATAGATCGATAGGTATACATATTATGTGTCGTGGCCATATAGTAGAATTGGCGATTGCATAATGTGGCTGTGGTAGGTAAGGTTGAACTTAGGGCACCCGGACATGGATAGGTTAGGTTCGAATGGGATGAAATTGAGCGAGTGATCTTAGCTCCCGTCATCCCTTTCATGTTAGGTTCCTTTAAACCTTGCAAACAGAAATAGTGCCGAAGTTAGGTTTGAGGTGGCCATTTTATGAAATGGCCAAATTCTACGATATATGGCGACGACAAATGGATCACAATAATTTCTCACTGCGTCTTGACAATTTCAGACTGATACGTCTAAGTTTCCCAACTGTGCTTAATCACAGTAGGACACGGTTTCTTACTGTTACTATCTGTAAAGACCTAAGAAGATAACCCCTTACGGCCGGTTTCAATAACGTATAAATCTTTAACCAACTGTCAAATTAGCTATCAACAGTAGCTGAAACTCATGATGATTCAGCTACTGTTGGTAGCTGATATACGGCCGTTAGGCTCTAGGCAAGCTACATTCTGTCAGCGGTATTGTGGCGCAGGCGATTGTCAAAACGTCAACAGTGAATGGGATTGACAAACGCTGTCAAAATGTCACGTGATCAAACCCTTGTATTTTGGCACGCACTCGCTCATAGAGTGGCACCTTGTCTAGCGCCTCTGAAAAATTATACAAATACAAGATGATAACAACCTTTAGGATCGACGTGGAAGTAGGGAAGGTAAACGACTTCCGTGAACACGTGCGCCTTGCAGAGATCCATGTGTGCTAGGCTGTGCAGGTTCACTGTGATGCGGATCAGCGCTGGAAACGAGAGGGTTGGTTAGAAACTTTGCACACTATTCTATAAATTTAGGTTATTAGTGGCAGCCCGCGAATTTTTTTTTAATTTGCAGGTCAGTGTAAGGTTTTAACTAGATCAAAATATGGTCCGCGACAGGTATGTATTTACATAATTATAAACATAAGAACAATCAATACATCACTCGCAACTTAGATTTGACACTTCCCTCCGTACCGTCGCAGGTGTGTGCTAATCTTAAATCGCTCCGGTTTTTAAATTCGGAAATCGTGTTCCGTGTTTATTTTACGGCTTGTGAATTGTTTCTAGCTGTGCCCTAGTGTATTAAGTGCGTGTTTTGTCAGTTTTTAAAGGTGTCTGTCTATTTATTTTCTGGTAATTAATTAATTTCTCCGGCCTTCGGTAAGTGCATTTATTTTCTTTGTGTGTGGGTAACGCTAAATAATTTTATCGATCGTTATTTTTATTTTTTTACTAGTTTTTTACTTTTGATTTCATTCATCCGCGTTCTAATACGTTTATTTAGTGTTATCTCCAGCAAACATGATGTCAACAAATGATCCGACAGATCGAGGCGGAGAAATATTTCGTAGAAATACAAAAATTCAAAGGTCGCCAGTGGCGACCTCCGTTAATTCTAAATGCTTGTTTAGCGAAATGTATCCATCATACATTTCGCCCGATGATAGGTCAAAACGGCTTCATCAGACATCCGAAACCGTGGAAAAATCCTCGTCGACATCAGTGATGCGGGCAGTGCCGATTATTGCGAGTTAGTTTCCGAGGCGTATATTTGTACCACTAAGATACTGATATTTAGCTGCATACGGCTAACCGTTAATATAAACCGTAAACAGTCTACACTGGAAGCTGATCCTAACATAGGGTAATTTGGGAACAAGCTACGCAGATCATTAGGCCAGGAAACATTTTGGTTTCTTTTTTCCAATACATTTGCTCAAAAAATGCATTTAAAGTGAGACAAATGTATTGAGAAAAAGCGCTTCCAAGGAGGTTCGATCATGCAGCTTATTTATTCTAGTAATATCAAACGCTTTGGTGGAATTCTTATAATTTTAATATGGGAATAAAAAAAACCGTAAAGGATAGGTGCGCACGCGGCGCTATACAACGAGTGCGGTAAATTAGGTACTCAGATGCGAGTACCTATTTTACCGCATGTTCCATTGGATTTTGCATAATTTTTTACTTTCGAACAATGTTTATAGGCTTCTTAATACTAAAGAGAAAGTGAGACGAAAGATGTAGTTCTAATTTACGCCGCGCGCACGTGGCGCCATTTGCAAATTCGCGCTATTTTCATATAGAACTTCGAAAGATTGTTGCGGCGACTTTCCGACTAATATCTAAAAACAATAAGTTTGTTTCATTACCTATTGTATTGTTTTCGCGCAAATGTGTTGAAAAACGTTGTATGACACACGTGCGGAAATTGGTTTTTACAAACTTGTGACTATGGTAACATTCGTCTACTCGTTTGTAAAAACCAACTTACCGCACAAGAATCATAAATAACTATTACCTACTATTGATAGACACGCGTTTGTCCACTATCTCACCTGATGGTAAGCGATGATGTGGTCGAAGATGGAGCACGCTTGCCTAGAAGTAGCCTATTCATGCTTGACTTAGCTTCAGGTTGTAGCTATCAGGAAAAACAGACTCTGGCAGGGAATTTCACTCCTTAGCTGTACGCACAATGAATGTGTTCCCAAAACGTTTTGTGCGTTTGAGTGGGATGTCTTATGGTCCGTTGATGGAACGGGCTTGTCGGAATTCAATAAACATTTTGGATAACAGAAGTTACTTACGGTAAGTAGCACGAATATGGTAGTGATAGAAGATATCCTCCTTCTTGCTCCTGTGTTGGATCAGCACCCGGTCAGACTCCAGGTCCAAGTTCCGGCAGTCCATGGAGAGCACGGCCTTGTTCGTGTCGGTGTTGAAGCTGAAATAGGAGATTTGCTGAACCTCGTTCGTGTAATACGACTGCTGCTAAATGAGAGGTTTTGTGTTAGATTCATCGTGTAAGAGTCGAAATTTAAAATGAAAACTCGTAACTTATGAGTAACATTAAAATATGGCGTCAAAAATGCTTGGAATTTTTTCTATAAAATTAATTATTTTTTTGTATCATAGCCAAATTCATGAGAAATGCTATAATATTATTTGGTATTGGCTTGGCTTAATAAACCTTGGCACTGCCCCACCATCGAACCTTCGATCTTGACCATCTTCACCATCGACCTTGGGGTAAAGGAGGCTATAACACAGTTTCTGTCATTCATTATAAGTAGACCTACTATGAGTGGTACAAACGACACTACAAACTCGATGGTTTCTCTCGATTGAATTTTGTGGTCAATCTCAACGGAGATTGCCTAGTACACAGGAGAAGCATAGGTACGAAAAATCGCACAACCCTGCGTGTTCTCTACAATAATGCCTCCAGGGCGCTGATGAAGCTGCCTGGCTACTGTAGCGCATCGGGTATGTTTGCTAACGCAAATATAGATTGATATGCGGAAATTATTCGCAACAGAGTTGTGTCCCTGATGCGCCGCATACGAGGCAGTTCCGACAGCTGCCTTCAGCTGTTCGCTTAGAGGATGGATCTGGATCCTCTGGATTGCCCAATAATGCGGTACTGGATCAGGCTGCATGTTGAGCACTCCGGATCCAAAACTAAATTCAAGGTTCGGCTGGGAGAGACCAGACGAAGGAACAACGGAGCACGTGTAGGTACTCCGGGGCACGGGGGTTTCACCTACCTCTCAAACCCAGACCCTACTCTCGGCAGTACGAAACCAATTGTGCGGTTTACTCATTTTGCCATATTAACTTACAAAAACTCCGAAACGTTGCACTTATTATGGTTCTTCACGATTAGATTCCTGTCGATATACGAAGCGTTGAAGTAAGGGGTTTCGAAGCGGAACTCCTTGACCGTGTACTCTCTGGGGAGATATCCCTTGACTTTTCGGCTACACTGCGAGTTGGCTCCTAGGTTTTCGCCGATGCAATTGTAGTCTTTCAAGTTGCATGGCCGTACGATCTCGGCGCGAGCTGAAAAAAACTTATAATCACGAGTCTAGTACTTGGTACTTTTTTATGGGTAATCATCACATGATTCCTTCCACTCTGGGCGTAATCAACTAAACCCCACCCGAATTCCTCCAGATGCCCTTCGCGTTCCAGGGCCGCGGTAACTCTTTCGAATGAATTCCGCAACCCTGGCATGCACTAGACCAAGCGAGCCCCGTCAATTATGCTGACATCTCTTTGAGGCGCGCGTGGTACACAACGGTTTTAACAATAATGTACCTACATTCATTTCTTTTTTACATTATTCTTAATCAAATTAATTAAATTTTATTTTCTGTTTTTTAGTTGGATTTTTCTATAAAAGCTTGTTTTTTTAGTTTTTTTAAACTATTTTTTCTTTTGTCAAAGGTTATTTAATTTTAAAATAGTATCCGTGGAGTTTCTTGTCGGTTCTTCTCCATAGTAAACGACCAATTCGAACCGCGCACAACCTCTTGACGTTTTATAAGAGCTCATGTACCTAGGCCTGTCTAAACTAATATTATAAAGAGGAAAGGTTTATTTGTTTGTTACGATTTGGCTCAAAAACTACTCAACCGATTTTAAAATTCAATCGCCATTTGAAAAATACTTTATTAACTTAAAACAGGCTATATTTTACCCAAAAAAATAGAGATCCTTACGAAAATTGCAATAATGTAACCGAAGTGACAAAATGTTGCCTGATAAATTAATTATTTGGCGTGCGCTGAGAAAACAATTAATGAGACATAAAAATAATGCCTGCATGTTACCTTTAAAAAAGACCACTAGGCCATATGTCTGACTTTTATGGTTAAGTCACAGTGACCGCTTTTTATTCAAATTATTCAATCAAAGCCCGGTTGGAATGGAAAAGTGTTGATTTTGATATTATGATATTAATCCTTACCAATTTAAATGGTTTTATAATTAAGGTTTATTATGTACAGACGCCAGCACATCAAGCTGCAACAATCTGTCAACTTTCTTTAATATTTCAACTGTATCGGTAAAGCTTTAGGTTCAAGGTTGATTGGGAAAATTTGACAGTTTCGGGTAGCTTGATGTGCTGGCGTCCTGTACATGTAAAAAACACTTTAAATTATTCAAATCAAATGGGACCTATTTGAATAATTTAAACTGTTTTTTACTGCACATCAAGCTACCTGAAACTGTCAAATTTAAAAGTTACGACGGGTATAAAAATGCTCTAAGTAAGAAAAATGTTGCGGTTTGAGCGAACTGTGGAGAATCTTAATGCTTGATCCGATGAAGTTGAAACACTGCATTAATGATTTCGATAAAAAAATTACAATAAAAAATGTATGGACTTTTCGAAAATACCCAAATATAAACCAAAATAACCCTTAAAGGGGCGAAAAAGGGTGATGTAGTTTTTAGGGGAGGACATGGAAATGCATGCATGGAAATTTATCTATGTGTAACCCAAAGGGTTACATTATTGCAATTTTCGTTAGGATCTCTATGTTTTTCGAAAACAAAATATAGCCTATGTTTTAAGTTAATAATGTACTTCGCTTTCAAATGGCGAAAGAATTTTTAAAATTGGTTGAGCACTTTTTAAGCCAAATCGTAACAAACAAACAAATAATTCTTTCCTCTTTAATAATATTAGTTTAGATTTAGATACTAATAATAAAGCTGAAGAGTTTGTTTGTTTGTTTGAACGCGAACGAAAATTCTTTTTGTACCTATATGATAGCCAAATTCATGAGGAATGCTATAGGCTATACGGGAACGGGATATGCGATGCGTACGAAGTCGCGGACAAAAGCTTATATATTTTTTTTGTATCGAGGGGAATAATAATTCCACCCGAGCGGAAACTCGACCGGCAGCTGGTGCTTAACAAAAACTAAATTTAATATTACCTGTGGAGCAAATCGCGACCACCAAAAATATAATTATAATTTTCACCATTTTGCCAACAGCAGAGGCGGCCGTCGCAAAATATAACTGAACACCGATTAACGAAAAATGTAAGTACAAAGAACGAATAAAACTTATTTACTTAAGTACTAAATTATAAATATTTTCTAGAGCAACTTCGCTGAAAGAATAATTTATTAAGTTTGAACAGTTGGTCGAAATCTGTATTGTGTTAATCGATTTATTGTTAGTTTTCATTGTTTATTCTTCGACAAAATTGTGAGTTTGTCTCCTGTTGAGTTTAGCACGTACAACTAGGTAAGGTAGGGTTGCAAGCAAGACTTATGAGCATACGATCGCGAGTTCGAACCTCAAATCGGGTAGTTCTCATATGTTTTTTCCATTAGGAATTTCTTAATGGCCACTCGGGCTTTAGAAGTTGCTGGTGTGAAACTCCTGGTCCCATGTGCCTGCAGGACTGCTTTCAGGGGGTGCGTGATGCGTCCGCAGCACCCCGCCTCGAGTCGTTTTATTTTGATCATTCATACAGAGTTATAAATATGAGGTATGCGGTACAGAGAGTAAAGTCCCGCATACCTTCACTGAAAAAGGGATCCTCCGAACCAGGTTATTGTGTCTGGTGGGCAACTGCCCGATATAACTATCGGGCAGTTGCCATATTAGGACTGTTGTATATTTTCAAATTGTATGGAGAACTTTGCTTGCGCGATGCAGGATTTCGTTGGTAGTTTGCCGCTGACAGTATAGATGGCGTTGCGGTTCTTTTTGTTGCCGTACAAATTTCGCTTCTTAGTTTTTCATGTAGCAGCATTGATGCCGCTACAATTATATATGTCGGGTTATGCAGAAGAGTTTGGGGACTAAAGAACAGGACGCAAGAGCGAAAAATACGAGGTGCTTTTATATTTTATAATATTTTGTCCCGACGCCCGTGGGCCTCGGAAAGCACCTAAAGACATTAGGCCCGAGTCTGAACGCCAATTGAATGCATTCGCATCTCAGTCGCAATTTGTAAAAACACTTCTAAGTTCCCTACATTTTTGACAGATTGCGATATGAATGCGAATGATGCTTAAAATTAGAAGAATTAAATTGTCCCTCTGATCTGTCTGATCTCCGGTTATCTCATATCGCCGCAAACCGTTTCATCGCACTATGAGAATGAGGGAAGAAAGAGAGATTGCTCCTGTGCACTTGTACACTATGATATCTCCCGCGCCGATGGGTAGTCTCCGCTGAAAACTCCCCACTTCCCCAGCAACATTTCATTTCACTCGAAGTCATTCCACATAATGATAATGAGTAAAGTGACAATACATAAATCTACGTTCTTTGTTTTAATGTGGCTAAATATACCGACGTAGGAGTGATATTTGTTTCAATAAAACTGCGTCACACCGAAATGGGTCCGAGTTGGTAACAAATATTGACTCAGAACATTTGGCTGTTACATGTTTGTTTTGTTTTAAATACTTTAAATTTTCCAATTATTACTTATTAACTGGAAACAGAATTAAGGAAACAGATGTATAGGTACATACCTACGTTGTTATCACTTTGATTTGCGTAATTCGTAAAATAAGGTGTTTATCTCATAAGGATCAAACCCAAGTGCCAGTGTTTACCCGAAAAGTATGAAATATGCATATTCATATTCAGTTATAAGTAGCTAGGGTCATCTGCGCGTGAGTTTGATTATAGTTGATAAGCAGGTGCGCGGGTACAAGTCCACTCTCTTGTCCTTTCCTCTGTATTCCAATGGACTGGTAAACCAGTACGGTCGGCAGAGGTTGGGATGCAGCGAAAGGCCGAAAACCACTATATGGACCAAATTCGGTCTAGCGAGTCATATCAGGGTACGCGCTAGGAAGTAGTGTCATGGGGTCGCCATTGTCGAAATCGGCAAGGAGGACTAAATAATATAGTCAGTTATATTCATCACATTGTGCTAGTTACTTTTAAGAATAATGTAGTAGGGGTTCTGTTAGCCCTGGTGATAATAACCAATAAAGCTTTGACGACTCGGGAATCGAACTCAGTAGAGCTTGAGACTAGAGCAACGACATATCGCACTACAAGACGTACGGCGATGCGCCACCGGCACATGCTTTTTTTTATGATGGGAAATCATCAAATGACTGCTTCCACTCTGTATGGAGCGGAACGGCGTGTCAGACTCTAACTGACTAAAACCCATCCGTGTTCCTCCTAAAGCTCTTTGCGTTCCTGCGCCCTTTCGAACAAAGTCCGCAACCCTGGCAGGACCGGTACATGCTGGACATCCCATTTTGGGATTGCTTTCATAGTGCGTACAGCTAAGGGGGGAATTCCCTGCCCGAGTTTGTGTTTCCTGACAGCTGCATCCTGGGAGTCTTTAAATCATGTTACTTCTAGGCAAGCGTGCTCCATCGTCGACCACCTCATCGCTTACCATCAGGTGAGATTGTGGTCACACGCGCGTCTATCAAAAAATAATGAAAAATCGACTATTGTTCTTCAATAGGAGGGTAGAGTGATAAAGAAAATAAAACGACGGAATATAATTAGTTACAAGTTTATTACACGACACGACCACCATACATCTTACATCTAGCTACCGAACATAAACATTTAATATAATATTAACAAAATACCAAGCGATTTGTTTAAACAATAAAAATTAGTAAAAATTACTTTCCATTTGGTTTTATAAGAGATTTTATATATGTACTCAAGACATAGTTATATGTATCAAAAACTACAGTTTACGTGTGTACTATTATAATATAGTTATATTTAATTAGTATATTTATATATTATGAGTTTACAAGCGAAATTCGTTGCTCGGAGCGCTCAAAATGTTGGAAAAATCGACTTCAGGGTCTTAAAATTTTGGATAGCCGCCAAACTTTACATGGTAGGTAATAAATAATTTCGAATATTTAAAAAAATGCCAGATTTCTTAAAACTGAAACCAGACACCGATTAGTGTTGCCATGATAATAATTTATTATTTTTCGTAGAATGTCGGATTTTTTCAATAAATTCGACACGTAGAAAAATAATGGCTATTTGTTTTTTTTTTTGTGATAACTTTGAGCGCTCTTAGCGACGGCTTATAATAAGAGTATAGATTACAATAGTAAAGTATTATTAATATTAATAAGACACGATTTAGCCCGACACGAACTATCGCTCGTGGTTTAACGCCTTCGAATATATCTTTATTTAGCCTTTTATGAGCTAAATAAACTTCTATATGGCGTTTTTTTTAATATATTTCTAAATTATTATAATTCTGTTAACAATAATTAAATGTCAGCATACTATAGTGCTGATTTCATCGTTATAGTCAAATATGTTTTTAGTTCATAATAAATATTTCCGACCACAATGTGTGTTCAATTTTTGTAAAAACTTCTCATCAAATCTATACAAGAATAAATTACAATTTCTGTTTTTGACGAAATTTATTTTTCTAGTTTATAATGACGGATTTTTTATGTTGTTCCAATAATAATTTATATAGACAACGGCGTGTACTAAAGCCGTATGTCATATTAAAAACACTACATATTTATATCCTAAACTACAAGAATTGGTGTTTTGTTACCTTCAGTGGACGAATCGCTTTCGCGGGCATCTATCCTAAGACTACAATGTATAATATAAATACATGAAGCTATATTCAACTTCAATATCTGTATTTTAATGTTTACGTTGAATATATTTTACAGTAAAATGTTGTTTATGCTGCGAATCTTATAAGGCACGATATATGAAAAAAAGATGACATTTAATTTTTTCTGACAATCCAACATTTGAATTAATCATCGGGTTTTATATTATAACATTTATATTTAATCCCATTTAATATGAGAGCGAGCTACACTGAAAATTTAATGTTATTTTTATTTATTAATTTAAATTACATCTTATTTTAATTATGTTTTTTCGTAAATAATTTCACGAGACTTCTCCTGTCGACACCATCACTATGCTATAAAAATAAAAACAATCAAAATAATATTTTGTTTTATATAAATATTTCCATTTTTTTAAATGCGTTAATTTTTGCAAGCTGCTTTAACCATTTGGCCGATGTTTAACTGACATAACTTTGTTGGTCAAATGGTTTTTTCTTAGTACATTAGTATACAAATACTTTTTATGTTAAATATATTTTAGTATATTTGTAAAATAATTGCACCATACGATCACTATTGTGTTCACGACATCCTGCTCAGGAGGTAGGTAGAATTATATCATCAATTTAGCTGCTTTTTATAAATAAGTAATGGATTTATATTTTTGGCATTTGTTACTTAATTTTTCAATTTTAATAAATAACTTTGTTCTTTATATTAACAGGACGCCGTGAAATTTGTCAGTTAGTATAATTTTTAATAAAATGTATATTATAATTTATAAAATTAAATATATTTAGAAAATGGCACATCGTTTCATAAATCGGGCTGTATTTGAAGTTAGCTAGTTGCCGCGGATATTTTTTTACTGTTTTTACAATATTTTTATTGATGTCTGCAAAATATTTGTTAATATTCCCAAGTTTATTTAGCAAGAGTTATTAGCTGCTTTGGTATGTGTATTCATGTTTTTTTTTCCATAATACAGCCCTTGAAAACGTTTACATATAGGAAAGAAGGCACAAATTATCCAAAAACAATATAATATTATAACAATACAATACGTAATGGCACAGTCGGTCAAATAGAAGGCATCGTATATAAGGTCCCCGCGGGGCTAGCACTTTGTGAAATGTGGGCAATTAGCCCAGCAGTGGGACTTGGATTTAGTTATGTCAAAGAACAGGTGAGTTTTTTTTGCAAATGCTGCCTTGTTTGTGTGCATAATAAAAATATATTAATGACACATTTCTTTTCGCGAATGAGTAGTTTTTTTATGGAATGTGTGAATTGAATGTTGCTAAAAATTATCGATATTTTACATATATGATATATTATTTTATTAACATTCTTGTCTGGTTATTTTTAAATAAAGCTGCTAGACCAAAATCCAGTAAGACTGGAAGCCGACCTAACTTAGTT
The DNA here is from genome assembly GCA_002192655.3 of Mamestra configurata. Lineage (NCBI taxonomy): Eukaryota > Metazoa > Arthropoda > Insecta > Lepidoptera > Noctuidae > Mamestra > Mamestra configurata. Next base: position 132,705 of record NDFZ01005209.1, read on the forward strand.
GGAAAGAGGCAGATCAATTGATTCGAGCCTTAAACTCCGAAGACGATGCAAGCTAGTTGTCCGCAAATGTCATCATTAAAATTGCTAGCTTAACTCCTCCGAAGAACATTAACCACATTTGCTGTCAATAACACTATGGAAAAGTTTCTTAATTCTTAGTAATTTCTCAGATTATTGTTAAATTGCCTATATTGAGCTGTGGTCTTCGGATATCTTGATTTCCTTGACACGACTAAATCCAAGTATATTTAATAACAATAATAATTGAACTCCAAATCTCTAAGGCTGACTAAGACACCGTTAGTTTTAAATTAAATATTAGCACCTTACATTTTAATTTACAGTTTAAATAGTCGGTTTTAGTTTTAATTCGTGTTTTTCATCTAATATTTCTTCGTTTATTTACTTGTAACGTGTTAAAAAATACCATAGTAATATATTTTAATTATTTTATATAACTTTTTAATATTATTTTTTATAAATATTTTAGTATTTTTAACAAAAGGCTTTGTAAAATGTTAGATCAAAAACACAAAGAGAAACATTTAAATAGACACTCTTTCTTTTTTAAGTATATTTTCAATAAATTTTGAGATTTTTATTAATATACAACAACTGTACAATTTTTTTTGACGGATATTTTGACTTTTGTTAATTTTATTCGTAATTTTTATAAGAGCACATTAGTGAAAAAGTTGAAATTCTAAGCGACGACCTTACGATCGCAAAATGAACACTAGCCATTAGACTATTCGTTATATTTGTTTATTTAACTTGTCATATTAAATTTTGAGACTTCTACCAGTACCGATTAACCCCGTGATTATGCCGCAAAGTCAAAACATCCATCAAACTTTTTCGAGACTTTAGAAAACATCAAATTACAAACACTACTATTAAAATATAAATAATTTCAAAGTTATGTTTAAAAACGTGCATAGTCCTTTTAATTTCAACACTTAAATTACGAAATACCGCCAGAAATCACCGGTAAAAAACCTAATTTTGACCAAGTTATTTACCGCGGTAAAAACCGAATTTTACCGGGGTAAAAAACTTTTATATTATACCGAAAATATACTACAAGATTTCGGTAATTTCCAGCGGTAACTAAAAGCTTTTCCCACAAACACGCACCTTTAAAAGTTGCCGAATTTCTTAGTGACAGTAGATGAAGATTCTGACTTATGCGAACTAGTCATGACCGACTTCCTTTCGATGGTCTCTGAAGTAATAGTTTGTTTCGAGAATTTCTTGTCCAAAGCGTCAATTTCTTTGACCAATTCCGACGGCTTTTTGACCTTTGTCACATTAGTCGTAGTTTGATAATCCGAAGACTGAAACTCTGAAGGCCTCATGAAAGATCGACTGGTATCCGAACTCATTTTGGACTCTAAAGTGTTAAAACGAGAGTCTAAAGTGCTGTATTTCGAGTCGTTATCAAAGGACTTAGATAATTCGTCAATACCATCTAACCTGATTGGTTCGTACTTAGTGTTGGTAGTCGTCAAGTTGACAGGGGAAGAACTATATATTTTTGTGGTCGTAATTTTCTGGGTTCCATTCGGGATTTCTTTGACTTCAGTAGTAGTTTCCTCCATGTAATTCGGACCACCGTAACTAGAGCTCTCTTTGTATGGAGAAGCGATTCTATCATAGTCTGGGGTCACTGCTTTCACCAACTCCGTTGAACGATCGAATTTCGGCGTTGAAGCGAAAGGAGATTTCACTTCTTCACGGAATTCTGTCTTACTATATTCTGTTTTAGGGTAAGACTGGTACGATTCAGAATGGATTTTGAATTCAGAATGTTTACTACCTCCAGGGATAGCTTCCGTCGATTTCTGGTGCTCAGAAAGCGTCTGACCGACACCATCGAACGGTTTCTTCAAAGTTGAATAAATGGGTTCCTTGTCGTCAAATTTGAGTTCTCTGGCGTTAAACTTGGGGCTTAATGGAGTCTTGGGAGGTTCGTAGCCGTACTTCTGTTCCTTGTAGTCGTAGTGGGAGGTCTGTTGGAGCTCTGTCTTGGTCTCTAGGGTGCGCGGGGGGTCGTGGAGGGGTCGCGGGGTGTCGTACAGACGTGTCTCGTAGCTGTAAAGTTAGTGTATTTGGTTAGTTTTAGTCGGTTGATGAGTTTTGTTACTGGTCTTGGGTTTTTTATGGGTGCTGTGATGGCAAGGCATTAAGTTTTGAGGTAATTTTCTTTTTTTTATATAAGTAAAATAATGTGTATTGAAGGCAGTCGCATTCCGTGGAACAATAACGTTAAGCGTGTGGTCCCACTTCGTCAATTTGTTGCGTCATTGCGAATTTGTATGACTGACTTTAAATAACTGTATTTCGCTGGGAGAGTTTTAAATTAAAAGACAATTTTCTAAGATATCTGTGTGATTTTAATTATACCTTCGTGATTAATTTATCTTGGTTGCATTGAAAATAATATCTATTTTTATTTATATTTTTTATTCATATTTTTTCATTCGCCCATAAAAAACCCAAGACCAAAAATTAAATATCCAAATTAAAAATCCCACCCCAATCTTATAAGTTCCCCACTTCAATACAATAACCTAACATAAATAAGTTATACCAAGTTTGCTGAACAAGAAAGTGATGAAGTTAGCCCCATAGATAGCTCCCCAGAAGAGTTAAAGACACCAACACCGCCATGCCATGCCAGAAGAGTATAGAATTAGTTTCAGGCATAATTTTCATTAGAAAACACTATATTAGTAACATTTTTTTTTATTAATATTGAAGTACGACGGGTTTGTAGTTTTTACAGTACGCCGTTTTGTAAAATATTAGTAAAACAAATTATTTTTAAATGTAACAGCAAAAATGTTATTTTCACAAAATTATTAGAGGAGCAAGCTTGTCATTCATTCAATCATTCTGACATTCGTTTCCTCTTTATGACCGTATTCATTCATCACTTTACACTATGAATAAACTTACTTTATATTTACATTGTCAAGAATAGCCCTTCCCTGCAGTTTTCTTATTCATATTTTTGATGGGAAGCTTTTATTTCATTCATCATTGCACGAGATTCATTGAATATTCGTCATCGTAATTCATTCGTTCACAATCAAAGCATTCATCAATCTGTTTCCTCTTACCATTCCTTAGTACCGCTTTTCCATCCCCCATTATTTTACCACCTACATAAAGTATTACAGTACCCGGTAAAAAAATAACATATCGAGTTCAGCTTTGTACAGCGTCGTATGAGTATGAGCAACTGAACTTGTAACTGTGTAGCAGTCAGTTTGGTTTTCGAGGTTAAGCAACTTGCCGAGGTCAGTTCGTGGATGGGTGACCATATAAACATACTGAGATTCTTCAGTGCCTCGGAAAGCACGTTAAGGTGCTGGTCCTGGTTGACATTTGTGGATCGTCTTCGTTATGGACAGTCAGAAGCCCGAAAACCTGACAGCAGTTTTGCAAGGGGTATCGAGTTACCCAGTTACTGGGTTTTTATGGGTAAATACTTGGCAATTGATTGATTCTAAACTCAACTGCTTCTTCAAGAAAAGACCAAGCTGAACTGGTACTAAACTCGATACGTCACACCATCTACCGGGTACCGTCCCTACAGTAGCCTCCCCGTCTGCAGTCAGTGATGGTGTCGTGTGCCACGTATTAGCACGATGTGTCCCCATACCTAACCCGATGAGGTTGCCAGGTTCTGATGATGGAACTGATGGTGCCAATGAAATGATAAAAGTGGTGATGATTTTGTTTTCTACCGATACGACTGATACGAGAGTATTTTTTATGAGAATTTGAGTTATTTTCGATGGAGAGAAGGCTGAATTAATTATTTTTTATTGAAAATGTTTTGCCAGACGGTCGATTCTGTAAAAACCCATCGCGACAAGTTACGACTAATTTAAAAGAGCATGAAGTGAGCTGTCATTCTAATGCGTGGGATTGACAGCTGACTTCTAGTTCACTTTACCAGGATTTTTGTTCAGATTGTAAACATAAAATGATTTAAAAGAGTGTCCGTGGAGTTTCTTGCACGTTCTTTTCCATAGAGATCTACGCTTTCGAACGTGCAAATAGCTTCATATTTTTGACGGACTGACTGACAATTCAAAAGTACCTGATAATGGTTTATTTGAAATAAATGCTTTGAATTTGACTTTCACTTCGCCTTAGGTTTCACGGTGTGATGTTTGCAGAATAGTACTGTGTTGGGTTTGCGAAATTGTTTTATTTAATGGATTACAGAAGTCGCAATGTATTTTCCTTTTATGGAAAACCATAAATAAGATGAGATTTAAGGGCTTTGAAGCCATCTCGAAACGAATAAACCATTCTGAATTATCCAAAATGATTTGTTTAGTAAGTACAATGAAAAAGATGACAAACGTGTAGCGGCATCGAAATTTTTAACTTACTCCACACAGTAACTATGTGTTTTTAGTATCCAAAAATGATTTTTATTAAAACAAATAATGAATTGACTCGACAACCAAAATTTATACTCCCACCCAGATACAATTTTTTTCCTTTGTAATACGTATCCAAAATATTTTTTTATTAATATACAAAAAATGAAATAAGATGACAAACATATATAATGTCACCGGAAAATTGCAAACTACGTAAGATTACAAAAAGTCTTGAGAGATTGTAAACTCTCGATAAATTGTCAAATTAACATTTACTCTGCAATTATACGGATCAAAATCCTCTATTCTATAATATCTCAGTGCGTTCCGAGTAATTGTGGACTGACATAAACTGGCGACCAATCAGCTCTCTGGTCTACAATTTATCTGTTTTGGTGTGATAGTTAAATTATAAACTTGGCCCCTCATTGGTCTTTGTTTTCTCTGAATAGACCAATGGGAGCCTTGTTTTCAGGTTTACGGAATGACTTCGACTATCAAATTTTGATGCGTAAAAAAGTATTCCAAATGTTCAGTTCTCAATTTATCAAGAGTTTACAATTTCTCAAGACATTTTATAATCTTACGGAGTTTGTCATTTTCCGGTGACCTATATATAGGTAAGTACCCCACCCCCACCCACACTAAAAATGTTTTACAATTTCATCCTGAACCAAAATGACGTTTCATTAATCTACAAAAACAATGAAATGAAAACAAAACGAACCGAAATGTTCAACCCAAACACAATTACTAAAAATCCACCCCCTTTCTACCCTCACAAGTACCCTACCTGGCAACCTAGTGCAAAAATAAATCAAGAAAAGGAAAGAAGAAGAAGTAACATCACAAACCGCTCATCACTTAGTTTCCTCGCACCTAAGTAGCGACGCCCTGCGCGGCGGAGGGGGGGGCGCCCTCTCCCTCTTGTAGGGGATGCGGTCCTCGCCCACCAGGTGTGCGGTGCGGACCTCGGGCAGGGTCAGCGACCTCACTGTCACCTCCTCTAGGCTTGTCCTTCAGAAGCACCCCATGCAGGTTAGTGGACGGTTAAGATTAGTTCGTCAAACAGTATTCTAGTGGTGGTATAGTTTTTTTTTAAGAGCTATATAGTCGTGATTCCATATACGATAAAATATCGATGTCTTAAGAGTATGTACTCTGTTTAACGTTAGATTTCATTTGGATATTTGATTAAGTTCTTAGAAAATATTATATCACTTCAATTGGTGTATTTGTCAAAATATTCGCGTCACTTGTGCAATACAAAGTTGAACTTATTTTGAAAATAGCCATGTGAACTTTCTTTAATGCTGTCAGAATTAAAAAAATATGTTTAAGTTATCAAGTGTCAATTAATAACACAAGTATTGTCGCGAGACTCCTGGGAGTCATCAAACAAGATTTTTTTTTTAAGATGACAGTATTAGGCAAAAGTGTAAAAAAACTTATTTTCAAGTTTAATTTACAAGTTCATCGTAATTTAATCATTTCCTCATTACAAAAACTGTACCACCACTCAAACCTGGCATCAATAAGTAACGGAGCATGCTCTATTAGTGCTCTAAGAGTAATAATACACAAGTAGAGTACACAGTAATAATACACAAGCTAGTATACACAGTGTATTATGCACAGAACGATGGCTCGGTCCGCTTCGGTATATGTTAGGGGCGTTGGGCTCAAGCTGATAGTTTGTGACCGTCGGATTGTGATAGTTTGTAGTTCTAGTGTGAATCATTTTGATGATATTTGTAACTGAATGTTGAGTTGGTCAATCAAATTTTAGGTAATTGAGTTGGTAAATCGAATCTTCATAGAGGTGATGAGTACCGAGATCTAGTAATTAATCTCAAGTATTATGGTAGATTGCTAAATAAGTATATTTCGTCCGTCAGTTAGCTTACCAAAAGATATTGGACAAGTGTTTCTTATTTTATCACGTTAAGAGCACTTACTCCTCATGGTGTTTCATACAAACTTTCAAGTCTTCATTCTTGGAAATAAATGAACTGGTTTAAATGAAACTTGGTATGTATACGCTAGATATCTAGGTCTAAATAGTTAGTTGAACAAATGTTCGAAAAACAGTTTAGAGAGAGAGAGAGAGAGAGAGAGAGAGAGAGAGAGAGAGAGAGAGAGAGAGAGCGATTCAAAGTTTTCTATAGAAAGTGAAAAATCACTATCTTTCGCATTTCCAAGAATAAAGACTTGAAACTTTGTATGAAACACTGTGACGAGTAAGCGCCCTTAACAAAAACTGAAAACGATACAGTGCGTTGAAATTTCGCGTGACGTCACGTCTGCGTAAAAAGTGCACCACTTTAAAACCTAGGAGTGACGTTGCAAGTTCCCACTCCTGAACTTTGGTGTGTTTTAATTTGAACAAATTTGATAAATCAAACTGACGGAAGGATAATGTTTTGATAATCTAACTGATGCGGACGGACTAAAAAACAACATATTTTTTTAAGTGATAACTTCTTATGGGAGGGTAAACCGCTTCGTAACGTAACGCGTTACGGCGCCAGTCTGTCTGGCTTCCCTTTCTCTCACGCATACGGCAGCGGTAGGCAGGCTCTTCCTCTCTCACTCTAACCCACAGCGCTAGTCGTATTTCGGACAGACGCTTCCCATATTAAATAGTTCAACTTAGATTAGTTTATTTATCCAAGAATCATCTCTATTGTCAAAAGATTGTATTGGCTTTCAGAAGCCGGCGGTCACTGTGTACAAATTTTGATATCTCACGCTTACAAGTTCGACTTTGATTCCCGTANTTTAGATTAGTTTTTTTATCCAAGAATCATCTCTATTGTCAAAAGATTGTATTGGCTTTCAGAAGCCGGCGGTCACTGTGTACAAATTTTGATATCTCACGCTTACAAGTTCGACTTTGATTCCCGTACCGAACAAATACTTGTATAATTTACACAAATAATTGTTCCTGGTTCGTCAAACAAGAGAATTTCCTACTACAGGTCGATAATGTTTGGTATGTTTGTATAATAAATAAAAATAAAGCGAATATACATAGTGTTGCAGCAAACGTTCCTAGCATATAGCAAAGCGGAGTTCAAGCTTGAGGACGCTCACAAAAACTTATTTACATTCTGTTTGTTTATATTTATTTACATAATATTAAAGTTGATTTTCATATTGTTTTGTTGGCAATGTGAACAAAGACTCGTTGGTCTAGTGGTTAGGTCCTGGAGTCGATTCCTAAGTCGGGCAAAATGCTATTTGTTTTTCCTTAAAGAATTTCTCAATAGCTGCCCAGGGACTCCGCTACTGAATGTCGAAGTTTGAAATGTCGACGTATGTTAGTTCTAAAGTACAGGATCTCGATGTACGCCAGTTCGAAAGTTCACTGGAGCGAAGTATGCAAGGCCGACGTATCGTTAGTTAGAAAGCATACGAGTGCGATGTACGCCAGTTCGAAAGTTCACTGGAGCGAAGTATGCAAGGCCGACGTATCGTTAGTTAGAAAGCATACGAGTGCGATGTACGCCAGTTCGAAAGTTCACTGGAGCGAAGTATGCAAGGCCGACGTATCGTTAGTTAGAAAGCATACGAGTGCGATGTACGCCAGTTCGAAAGTTCACTGGAGCGAAGTATGCAAGGCCGACGTATCGTTAGTTAGAAAGCATACGAGTGCGATGTACGCCAGTTCGAAAGTTCACTGGAGCGAAGTATGCAAGGCCGACGTATCGTTAGTTAGAAAGCATACGAGTGCGATGTACGCCAGTTCGAAATTACCCTGGTTAGGTTAGGTTAGAACTGTGACCAAATACGCGCGAGCCGAGCGAGCGGTGCCGCGGCAGCGGCCGGCGAGCGCTACCTCGAAATTGGTCATGAAGTAAATTTATTTTTACACAAATTTGCTAATTATAATGTTGTAGGAGTACCAGTAACAGTACGGAGGCATTTCATACTTCGTAACAGGGTAATTTCGAACTGGCGTACATCGAGATCCTGTACTTTAGAACTAACATACGTCGAAATTTCAAACTTCGACATTCAGTAGCGGAGTGCTGCCCAGGGTCTGGATTTGTACTTTTGGTAGCTTATTCCTTGCTCGGCATTACCTGCTTCTGACAACTACTTATCGTTTGTTTTTATCTTTATAGTGTATTACTAACACTAGAAGGTAATACTAATAACATATATATGTTGTAAATTAATTTATTAAATACTAGCGGACGTCACGCGGTTTCACCCGCGTAGTTCCCGTTCCCGTGGGAATACGGGGATAAATTATAGCCTATGTTACTCGCTGATAATGTAGCTTTCCAATGGTGTAAGAATTTTAGAAATCGGCACAGTAGTTTTTGAGTTTACTCATTACAAACATACACACACAAAAATAGAAATTTTTCCTCTTTATAATATTAGTGTAGAAAATAAAAATGTTTCTCAATAAACTATATTAGTAGTATTTTTATGTACGATTTTAGGTAAATTATACAGAAAACATTAAACTTTTTCTGGGAGCTGGTCGGGTAAAACTTTATATGATTATCTTGATCGACATTGCTATATAAAAACACAAAAATCAACTATAATATATGCATAAGTGTATGTAAAAGTTATGTCTTTTGTTTTGTAACTTACTCTTGATTCATCGTTCTGTCATGTGAAGAAACTCTGCAAGGAAACGTACTTGATACTTAGAGGCATAGATCTAGGCATTAATCTAGGCTTAAATCTAGGTTCAATGCTACGATAAACAGATTTAAAGCTAGACCAGTCTGTGGTGGAAGTAGAGTAGTGTGGACAAAGTTGTTGGTAAGTGTTGATATTGGTCGGGTAAAGTTGCAAATACTGCGGTAAGTTTTTATTGGGCAAAGTTGTCAGGGAAAATTGCTTGAGTGTACAGTGAGAAATGTCATAAAACTGACTGTTCTAAAAATAATTTCAACATAGTAATTATTTAGTTTATAAATTATCCGGTCACTATCCACACTACCCATTTTTTAGTCTCTCTTACTAACTGTTACACTAAAACAGATATCTGAGTCAGTAAGCGAGCTAAAGTTTATAAGTATTCCACTACTAATGTGGTTTTATTTTCTAAAACTTATTATATAAATATTTTCTACATACGGCTGAGTATACATTGTGTGAAGCGTGAAGACATGCATGAAGTATAGAAATGTGTATGACAGTAAAATAAATGCTTAAAAACGAGGTAAATATTTTATCACCCAGTTTCAAGAAAGAAAAGTCTTTTGAAATTAAGAGTGAATTGGTACTTCTAAGTAAGCGTGCTCCAACCTCGACCACGTCATCGCTTACTATCAGGTGAGATAGTGGTCAAACGTGAGCTTATCGATTATAAAAAAATAGACAGAAAGGGCCATCGCGTCACAAATTAAATGCAAGTCAAGTTATACGATTGGCTGTAAGTTTTTTCAAAACACCTAATTTATTTTTAATTTTGTGTCAATTTTCGTTCCTGAAATTGGGCTTTTCAGCTTGTTTGTTACGATTAAATTTGTTATCCATTTATTTTACTGTTCACAAGGTTTGAAATGAAGACAGTGTTGAATAGTGTCATTTTAGCTTTAAACTAAAATATAGTACCATCAAAAAGCTGATATTTTGATTAATTTCTACTTTGATTACTATAATTACACATGTAATACTATTTTTACCGGTTGTTCTGCGAATCACCGATAATTTTCATTTTATCCGGATATTTCGAACTTTTATACGGTTAAATCGCAGAAAAACCGGTAAAAGTAATGTCTATATGAAAAATAATAATTCTAACCTTGAGTATGGCATCCAGAGTGTTTGTATATTTGTGTTGATATTCTTATAAACTATAATATATAGGTATAATATATAAATATAATAGTAGGCACATATCATAAGTCGTGAAGGCACTTGAAAACAGTAGTATTTGGTATAAAAAAGTATTAAATAGTTTAATAATTATCTGTGTTTCCAATGGCAGCGTGAAAAGTAAAAGTTTTGAGTTAGTAATTTGGAAAAATAATAATGAAAGAATCTGTTGTGCTGTTGAATAAATAAGAGTTGATTTTGGCAGTGAAACACTCGATTTATTAATATTGTAGATTCTAATAAATTAATTAAGTAAATGACAGAAATAGTATAATTGATATCTTTGTTCAAACTAATCATGTTTCATGTTATTGGATTCAGTCTTTAACTGCAAGCGGGATGAATTTCTCTTTATTTATAAACATGTTTTGCAGAATTATAAAATTTACCCGTTGAAAATATTTAGTTGCCTTTACTATGGCTTTTGATAAATCTTTAAGGTATTAAAATTTTCTTAACTAAGCCAAACTTGAGTTTCCTGATAGCTACAACCTGGGGGTCTTTAAGTCAAGAGTGAATCTATACATCTATACATATAATAAAATGTAACAGATCACTGTGTGTACATGTAAGATAGAAAAAATATTATTGGGACCTTTATCAACGCAAATAGCACCCAAAACAATTATTGTTAGAATTTTTATCTGCTTATCTGTGCGTTTGTGCACGCTAATCTCGGCTTATCCGATTTAGATGTGGTGGTGAAGTTATGCGTATTTAAAGAATCACGTCGAGAATTTGTTAAACTATCTATATCTATTCCTTCTCTGTTCCGTAGCATTGACTGAAACTTTACTAAACTTCATAATCTCAAAATAAAAATGTCTGCCCCAAGTAACTATTCCACGCGGGCAAAAGCTAGTTTCAAATAAAAATCTCTTCTATTAGTAGTTTCACCACCAAAACACAACGTCAAAATATGACCAAAAAAAAAATTTCCAAAAATAACTTACCGAGTAGTAAATCCTTCATAATTCTGTTTCGGTTCTTCCTGTGGTCGAAAACTCGAAAACGTTGGACTCTGAACCGTATACTGTTTCTCCTCTCTCAGCTGGTTGTAACCAGAATTATTCTGAGTGTACGAAGACTGGTTTAGAGAAGATTGGTTCAAAGTCGACTGGTTCAAGCTGAAGTTCTCCGGCCTTGCGGGAACAGTCGGGCTCTTGGGTGTGGTGTACCCGTAGCCGGGTGATACTGGGCTCTTCGCGGGTGTACCGTGTATCGACTGGTTGAGGTGAGAGATGTGCGAGCTGATATTGGTTGTGTTGTGTGTGGTTTGCGTCGTGTGCGGGGAGTATGTGCTGTTGGGACTGTAGGTCGTGTTCGCGAAACTGCTGTTGGGCGTTTTGAATCTGTGGAACATATAGTTTTTAGTTAATTGTGGTTAAAATAGGTTTGGGCACGTCAGAAACATGAACAGTTACCTCTGGGCAATTGACTTCACACAGTGGTACTCGAGGGTGGGCTAAAAACAGGTGGGGAAACGACCTAGTCGCCTACTGTAAGTGTTGGCTTGAAAAGATTAAGGATGAGACTCCCTAGAAGAATTTGTGGGAAGCCTTTACCAGTAGTAGGACAGTAGAGGCTGAATTAAACTCTGGAATATGTTACCCCTTGACATCAAGAAGGCTGAGTCTAAACCTGGCAGAGCGGCGGCGCGCCGACAAAGTGAAAAGCGATTCATAAATGTTCAGAGCAAAATAAGCTCTCGCGCGTAGTAATACAGCATTAACATGCCTCCAAGCACGCGGCGAGTGAGGCCCCTCGCGCGCGGCATCCTTTTATGTTATACATATAAGCTGGTTGATACGCGAAGGGCAACGAGCGCGGCCGCTTTGCACGAAACTATCTCTATAGAGAGTCTACAAAGACTTACTGACTAAAACCCATCCGTGTTCTTTCAGTTGCCCTTTGCGTTCCAGGGCCGCGATAACTTTCGAACAATTCCGCAACTCTGCACGCTGGTGCAGGGTGCTACTCACCGCTGCTGCGAGGCGTCGCTGTGGTAGCCGAGCTGCACGTCGGTGTCGTCTCCCGAGGTCTCTCCGGCTCGTACCTTGTACTTGCTGCAACCCTGGCAGAGGATGCTGGTGCAGGGTGCTACTCACCGCTGTTGCGAGGCGTCGCTGTGGTAGCCGAGCTGCACTTCGGTGTCGGTGTCGTCTCCTGAAGTCTCTCCGGCTCGTATCTTGTACTTCGCTTGTCGGATGGCTGTGAGGCGGCCTCTAGCTTCTTCTAGCTCTTTCTCTATGCGAAGGACTTCGGATCTGGTGAGAGAATGTTTTTGTAAGTAACCTGTAATATTCATATTCAAACATAACCTTGCAAAATGGAGTTTTATAGACCCGCCTGAAACCCAATGTGAGTGCGGTCAGTCATACTCTAGCTCAGCTACACTCAACCTGCGGCTCGCGGGCCGCATGTGGCCCGCCAAGCTGTTCCACTCTGGGTGGAGCGGAAAGGCATGTCAAGACTCTTATTGACTAAAACCCATCCGTGTTCCTTCTAAAGTCCTTTGAGTTCCAAAGCCGCGGTGACTCTTTCGAACAAATTCCGCAACCCTGGCAGGCTCTGGCCCTAGCAGTCCCCGTCTCCTATGCTGACATCTCCTTGAGGCGCGTGAAACACAACGCGCCATCGACCCGGGCCTGGTGGTGATCGGACAGCGAGCCACCCAACGTGAGCCATCATGACTCACATGCTGGAGTGTCCTCAATGTCCTTACTGTGAGGGCTTGAAGAACGCCATTCAGTGTCATTCATCAAGCCCCTGCAGGTGGCTGTCGACTTGAAATAAGAAGAACGGATATGAAAATTGACGCCACGGTTGGCGCAGTGGTTGACTGATTGACTGCCGCGCTGTGTCACGGGTTCGATTCCCGCACGGAACAAATATTTGTATGGCCTACAGATAGTTGTTCCGGGTCTGGCTGTTTGTGTATGTGACATTGTATGTTTGTAAACGCACCAACGATACAGGAGATATCCCTAATGAGGGGCAAAGTTAAAAAAAGTAAGATTCATTTCAGGCAGCCCCTACGAGGTGAAATCGCCCCACTCCCTCCCACAGTGAGAGTGAGAAAGTTTGACGACCTACAGTTGAGACAAGGCCGATTGTGTTTGTGGGTAGGCCTTTCAGAAGGTGCCCACTTAGTTCCTCAGGCCTATATCCAGTTGTGGACGTTTTTAGGCTGAAAAAATGACGATTCTGCGTACTTTGCATCGATCTCGCGCAATGCCAAGCGAAGTCCTCCGAAGGTAGCCGAAGCTGGCACATTTACCTAGCATCTTTTCCTTTCAGCATGCGTCTATTGAGTACCATACTTTGTATGAATGTACCTCCTTAGTTTGTATCGCTCTACGATGATAGCCGAAGTTCGACACAGATAGCCGAATGTTTACGAAGATGGCCGAAGCTGGTACACTCACCTCGCGTCGATCTCCTGTGCAATGCCTCCCACCATGCGCCTGTTGAGCACCAGGCTGCGTTCCTCCTCAGTCTGTATGGCATCCCGGGCGGCGCGCACCAGGTTATCAGTAGAACGAATGACTTCCGCTCCGGCCGATTGTAGGCGACGAGTCGATTCTGATGAGGGGTCGGCTTTCACCTGGGGAGAGAGAAGGACATTTTAATTATTTATTAACGATTTGAATTATAGAATAATGAGCATCGTATATGCAGAGTGTAAGAGAGCGGTAGTAGTAACGCGACTAGGTCGGGCCAATTGGGTATCAAAAATCGATTTAGTCCGTCAGATAGATTATCAAAAAATATTAGACACGTATTTTTCTCTTTTTTCAAGTAAACATAAAACGAAGACTCGCATGACGTCACTACGATATTACAATTTTTACTCTCTCTTGAACTTTGATGCACTTTAGTTTTATCAAATTTCTATCGATTTTAAATGGCAAAAAATACTTGTCCAATATTTATTTTAAATATAGCGGAGACTTAGTAGAATCATATAAAATACCTTATCAATTATTTATTCAGACTACTTAATGAGGTTCACTGTGTTACCTATTACATTGGTCATATCAAATAAACTAAATAGTGACAGATCTTGGATCTGGTTAGCGTGGTTTACCTGTGGGAGCGCTCTAAGTCTTGACATAAGACTAGTGTACAGTCTAACATACCTTGCAAGCCACCAACAGCTGCGCAGTGGACGAGGCCACCTGCCTCGCGCTGGAGATCAGCCGCTCCTCAGACCCTGCACCTTGGACTAAAGCGTTGGCAGCCTCCACCAGAGAGTGTGCTGCAGCCGCCACCAGCCTGGCGGCGGAGATCAGACCCTCGGACCACTGCCCGTCGTCTGATGATGAAGTGGGCCGACGAGCTACCTTGCCCTGGGAACAAGTAAGGTACAATGAGTTTCAGAACATGCCTTGGCATATTTATAGTAGTGATAGGCCATGGACTATGCCACCCATTCCTTCAAGAAAATGGTAAGTCCGTTTTGATTAAATCTGTCTAGATTAAAAAAATCATGGAGCCCAGTCTAACTTTAAAATGTATTTATTTATTGTTAAGGCACTTCACGACTTACTTACTAAAACATAAATCCCATAGAGTTTTGGGTATAGTGATTTCATTTGTTTAAAATTTTACTTAACGAAGACAAAATTACATAATATCGTTATTGCAATTATTTACAAGTTAGAAAAAAAATAGTTATCATTAAATCGTAAACGGCTCGTTGAAGACACAACACCTTAGCGCGAATAATTTTGTAGATTGCGTATCGTTAAAGTTGACGAACTTTTCGGCGAAAATAAAATATTCTACTAGTCTAAATCCATTTTAGTCATTTCTTTCAGCATGTATCATACATAAAAAATCATTGAAATGCAAAACTTTAATTTTATTAAGTGAGTAATTACCAGTGATCGGAATTAGGTGAGCTAAAATACCTAAAGTTGGAAAAATAACAGAGACAAAGTGGAGACGCCTTATGTCTATATATTTTTTCGGGACATTACATAAGTACAACTAAAATTCATATAGTAAAAGTTCTTTAACAAAAGAACAGTATCGACGTAATAGTACAGGATCGACGTACAAGTGCTATTTTAACAAGTTTACAAACAGAAAAAGACCTGTCAGCCAATTTACCTGATCAATAAGCTCCCTCTGCGCGGCAGACGCAGCCCTGACGAGAGCTGATGTGGCTGTGATGATGGACTTGGCAGCCTCCAGGATCATCTCATCGAAGTTCAGGCTCTCATCCGCCTCCTGGAGACAATGGAAGCGAAGGATTGAGATGATGTGGTGGCGATACAAGGGAATGAAAACTAGGCAATGTTACATCCATAGGTGCACAATTATAATAATACCTTTCTTCTTCAGATGACATGACTCAACTGTGTAAGTAACAATATTCCTTACCCCTGTGTTAGTATTCCTATTAATAATAAAAATAATATGGAGACATAATAACATTCACATACAATAGAAAATACTATAGTACTAGGCTGTAAATAGGGCACAATGTGCTTCAGAAAGAGCCAGTTAATGTGCCGTAATATTGAGCAATGGGCCAATTCTACTCATTTAAAAGCAACATAGAGCGAAAGAGAGTTAAGCGACGAATAAAGACATATAATAAAAACATGTCATGACATACAAAAGTTTAATGATACTGGCTAAATCTAATTATAGATAATACCTTTATTGTACACTTCAAGTTTCATGATTAACAATATCACCTGTTGACGTAAAATACATGTAACATTGTTATAAAACCAATCCAGGAATAACTTGATCGGATTTAGCCAAGAACATGACACATAAAAAAGACACGAAATAGATTTTAAAGACAGTCACACACAGAAAGATCGAACGCTGTAAGACAATGTTGGACAGAAGGCTACTCATACTAAGCCAAGAGAAAAATATAGACACAGAATAAGAAGATTAAATATCGCGGGCTAAATTTGAAGCCGGTTAAAACATAAGTGGAAATGTCGTCAATGTAAAAGCAGCATTCTCTGTATAGATAAAATTCAAAATTTTAATTTAGGATTCCGTACCCAGAGGGTAAAACGGGACCCTATTACTAAGACTTCGCTGTCCGTCTTCCTTATGAACCGTGATAGTTAGAGAGTTGAAATTTCAGATGATGTATTTCTGTTGCAGCTATTACAACAAATACTAAAAATATTTAAAGGCGGCAAAATGGGATGATGGCAATATGGGAGCCCCCATACAACAAACGTGATTTTTTTTGCCGTTTTTATGGATAATGTAAAAATAATAGGTACGGAACCCTTCGTGCGCGAGTCCGACACGCACTTGGCCGGTTTTTTTAACAACCTTTTTTTAGCGGCCATATTGAATTTAGTGTAATGTTATTAACTTTATTGTTTCAAAAGGTTAAGGGGGTGGAAAAAAAATGTAATCCGCCATCTTGGAACGGCGGCCATATTGAAATTATTGTCACCGGAACTAAAGCTGTATGCAAAATTTCATCTCAATCGGATACCAACAAATTGTCGATAAATACTTTGCAAATTTTTACAGACAACTTACAAACATACATGCGAACAGTGCAAGTTAAATTAAAGCTTGTAATAAGCAGTCATCAGCAGTGTACAGTAAATATACATAAATTGTTTTAAAATCAGACTCTCCTTTTGAATAAATTTAATAAAATTAAGACAGAAACAAAGCACACTAGTAGAACAACACAGATATTTAAAGACAGGCACACACAGATAATAAAATAAGAAAGTGCATTTAGAGACATCGTCGTTGATAGTCTTCGGTCGCTGCAGTTCAGTAGTTAGTACCGGCATCGTTGTGTAATATGTTTGATTCCTGGGTGACGCTAACGATACAACCAAGAATATCAAACATATCTCAACGACACGCGGTAAGCTCCCCGTAGATATGCTCTTCCGACGAACTCTTCTTTGATGAAATTTTGATGGGTTGTGCCAATTCAGAAGTTGTATTGTAGTTTCATTCAGAATATTTTTAAGTGACTTACAGATAAAGGACCTGTTTCACCAAGTCCAAATAACGATTTTTAACTGAATAAATAAAAAAATTGGCTGTCTGTAAAGTCGGTTTACGGACGATAGTTTAATGTGATAACGTCATAACAAAACATTGATGAAATGATCGTAACGTTACAATGAGTCATCCTTTTTCGTGCGTGCAGCCGGCGTTCATCGATTTATTAGATGTTGTCACGTTAAAAATGGATCGGAATTTCTATGAATCTGCCAAGTTTCGCAGAACTTAATCGTAGGTGGTGAAACAGGCCCTAAAATAACTACAAGTAGTGAGTAACTAAAATTTGTAAAGGTGTGATAAGCCAATAAGTGATATCGATTGGATACGGTAAATATTAAGAGTGATCATTTCTGTCTTTTGCATAAATATCACTTATAGACAATATTGACATACTACACAAGAAATACATACAATAAATAATTAATACATCGAATAATTAACTAATTTAAAAATATTGACGCAAGGGACATAAATCTTGACTATCGAATTAATTTATCTTTTTACACAATGGATACTAACTAAATAGTAATTAATATCCTTATTTTGAAAGATAATATTGTGTTTAAAGGGGGGTTCCACTAACAGAAAGGCTACACGCAGTAACGTATTTTTTTGTACTCGTGCAGATTGTAATAGGAGTATCTTCAAGGACAGACAAATAAGGCGGATTCAGGGTCAGTAATATTTTCAAAAAACCACCTATTTTTTGCCTTTTCAAATGGTATAAAGATGAAAGTTCAGGACTAGCGGCTGGTGATGTCACGCGAAATTTCAACAGACTGTACCATCTTAATTTTTTGGTTAACGTGACAAAAGAAAAAATACGTGTCCATTATTTTTTGGTAATTTAACTGCCGGATTCAATTACCATAGTAGTACAACTGGGATTCACGTAAGTAAAGGCACAGAAATGTCAAATATTTTTCCCGTGAAAGTTTCGAATGTGCAACACTAGATGGCACAGTGTTCCCTGTAGCCGGGTGTTCTGATACGGACCTGAGTTCCCCGTACTGACCTGCACTTTGACGCTCTTCCTGGGTCGGAGCGACTCCAGCTTCTTGGCGGCCGCGTCGATGGACGCGGCGGCGCCCAGCAGCTCGTTCTCCGCGATCACTGTCGGGTCGTCCGGGTCCACCCAGTCCGAACCTGGAGGGAAATAAGTTTTACAGATGAACTTGAATATGATGCCAATAGATTCGCCCTTATTGCTTGGGACTTTGAAATAACTGGCGTAATGTGCTTGTATTATAGGTCTGCCTAACCCTTTGAGAAAACAGGATTTTATGGTACGAGTTTAAACGTTTTGAACAAAATATGTTTAATTTTAATTTTTTAGTGAAAAAAATTTCTATACAACCACATTTAGTGGTTTATGCGATACGAGAATGTAAAAAAATATTAAAGTACTTAACTTTAATCTCATTTCGCAGCGAAAAGCAAAGGACCGATCTATTTAAGGCTTATGGCCAACAATGAGCGGCTGAAATGATGATGATGTTTCAATACAGCAAAATTTTTCGTCATCTCCTCGTTTCGAGCCTTTTTTACGTTGTCATGGCGAATTAATCGGGTGGGGTGGAAGAAATTGCCTCAACCTTATGCAGTAATTTGTATCACCTTTGAGAAGCTCAGCGGTGGCGATGATATCGGCCGTGGTGTGCGCCACGTGCCTGGAGAGCTCGGGCAGCTGGTGCCGCGCCGTGACGTCACCGCTGCAGGCCGCCAGCACGCCCTGCAGCAGCGCGCGGTAGGCCTGCGCCGCGCCGCGCCCGGCCTCCAGCGTGCGGGCCTGCAGCTCCGGGGTCTCTGCCGAGTGGGCTGCTCCCTGTGGGACAAGATCTTGGCTAACTTCAACGTTTTCCAAGTCGGACTTTTGTGACTACAGCTAAGGAGTGGAATTCCCTGCTATTTCCTGAAACACAGACTTCTGGTGAGGCATATCAAAGATCTCCAAAGCAGGACAACAGGGACATGGCTTGACGTGCTCTCGAAGGCTCTGAGAAATCTTGGTACTTTAACAGAGAACCTATCCACGGACCATCATGTTTGGGCAACTGCTCAATGGTTCATATTTGGACTGTTATATATGTTCAAATCGCTCGGAAAACTTTGATACCGCGATGTAGAATTTGTGTGACGTCAGGACTTTAGTGCTAATTTGTCGGTATAGATGTCGCTACAACGTCAGTTGTTTTAATTAGTGCCGATGGAGACACATACCTTGCAGACCAGCAACAGATCCACCACAGTCTTCCTGCCCAGGTTGGCAGCAGCAGTAAGCTGGTCCTGCTTGTTGGCGTTGCCGGCAGACACGGCGCGCGCGGTCGCCACCGTCATCTGACGGGTGACGCGGATCAGCTCCTCGGGGGAGGCAGCCGATTTGGGCGCTGAAGGAGACATAAGAACCTGTGGGGGAGAAACAAAGTAAGTCATAAAATATCATGACTGTTTACACCAACAGGCTTTAATAGTGAAGTTTGTAATACGGCCACATTTCCCTAGACAGTCAGCGAGCCTATTGAGGCCAACAAACGACCAACTTCGGGCTATTTCGGCAAAAGTTTGACACTAGACCTAAGAAACAGTCCATATTCATCATCTTACTTATACTTAAGAGCGAAAATGAATGTTGTTTTGTTCTTCTTTAAGTTTATGGGCTAGAAAGGGGCACAGGCTACAGAAACAAAACCACATAAGATGTAGGGCAGCCGAAAAAGAAGCCGGCTTATACTGGTTTTCTTATAATAACAATTCATTTATGCGTAAAACATGGTATAAAAGGTATTAACATGTTAAGTAATTTATGTTACAATTAAAGCTGAGTACTGACCGGTGTTACGAGCCGTAATGTAACATTCGCAGCGAGCATGTACCGTTACGCCGTGTCCTAAAATCCGTGTTAAACAAAACACATACCTACACATCATGGTCGTGCTCGTTTCCACGTACTGACTGCACGAATGCTCGTTTTGTAACAAGTTACATTACGCCCCGTAACACCGCCCAGTGCCCACCTTAATGTGAAGCCTACTTACTACTGACCTACTTACTTGATTTAAATATGAAGAAGCCGAAGTGAATCAGTAATCCTCTTATTATTTATTATATTATATACTTTATTGTACACCTCATAATAAGAACAGGACAATCAAACATAAAATAAGTATCTTATCGCACAAGGCAATCTCATCCAGCCAAGCTTTGGATGGATTGAACGAAGGGAGATAGATTTAGGGCTGTCAGTGTACAAACGTTTTAGACAATACTAATTAGATATAATGATATAAAATACATAAATACAATACCAATTAATATCAAATATATTATTGAGACAGGAGCGGAAAAAAATTAAAGTGAAAGGTAATGCTCCTTCACCATTCTTTTAAACGCTGGCTGGTTGGTTCTTACCTCAATCTCCTGCGAGATAGCTTCAATAGTGGACTCGAGCGCCCTGGTGCCTCGTGTATGTTCATCCTCCACCGCCTTCACAGTCTTCAGCAGTGACGTCACGTTGGTCACCATCACCTGTCCAACATGTACTGTTAGATGTTGTACTTTGAATGGGAATGGTGGTTCTCTGATCATATGGTTTAGGGACAGTATTGTGTTGCTTTTGCTAACTTGAAAACTGGACAAATAAGTTAATGTAACATTTGTTTTTTTAACTAAGGAGCAAGATATGTATTTGTACAGTTATATTTTTTAGTTTTGCAGTAATCAGGGCTCACGTAGGGAGGCTGATATAAAATTATAATATTCTAATTTTTCACACAGGACGACATGGACACTTACAAAACTTCACAAGCATTGGTCGTTTCCAATGGAAAAGAACCGGCAAGAAACTCCATGGTTACTCTCTCTTTACTAAAGAATTTGTCAAAAACATAAAAGCTGTTGTTTTGTTTCATTTATGAGGTTTTTGAAATAACCAAATAATGAAATTAGAATAAGAACCATTCAAATAACATACGTCTTTAAATATACTGCACCTAAAACATTGATCAAAAATTCACCAAAACATCCCAACTTTGCATCAAATAATAATTATTAAACAACGACAATGTTACTATATAAAATATTAAACTAAAAAAAAACATGAATTTAAAGCTTTGGGTTGCCAACTAGAAATTAGGATTTTTAACGAAAAAAAAAAAATGAGAGAAAACCCATTTGATTGATTAGCGAAACGACATAAGCGCCATGCTATAGCTGTAACCCATAAGCTTTCAAAAAAACACCATAAATTATAATAGAAAATAAACTTTAAAAAATACATACATAATTTAATATAAGGATACGACCAGAAGAGTAAAATACGTCGCGCAAAATGAGCTACCTAAATTACGTTGCAAAAAGTTTGTTTGACTCATTTTGAGCAGCGAAAATTACGCTCTGATCGTACCTTTTAATAGATATATTTGTTTGTCAATACTGGACCGAATGGCAGCTGATATGAAAGCTTGTGGTTTGTGTTATAGACAGGTGACAAGCGAGGCCCTCTTCAATAGGCACCATGAGCTGATGGCTACCATGACATGATTCCTACGGGAAATGTGTTTAGGGACGATGCATCTTCGATCCGACTGTCTTCTTGGCACCTAAGACTTGCAAATGAAGACTAAAGACGATGAAAAAGCTCTTAAATAAAACTGAAATGCCTTATTTACAATATAAAATTAGGTTTATTGAAACTAGTTGTCAAAATATGACACTTCTTTGATTCTAAGTACAAGATAAATTGGCAGTATACTGACCAAATGATTTCAAGGATCGTGGTCCCTCTTCTCTCAAAAAAACGAGCAAAAATTAAACATTGGATTGACAGCAACTTAGCAAACTTGGCATAAGAAAGTCCGTTTCCAAATCTGAAATAATGCGAATAACAATGCCTATTTTTCCCCAAAGGGCAGTGCTTTATTAAGAGTAGACACGATATTTCGCCCGTCTTCTTTAGCCCTAAAGCCAGCATGATCAACTGAAACAAATATGGTGTATGTACAAGCTAGGACACTTTCAGGTTCATGCCACACTAAGACATTAAACTAAACACATTTCGAACAAGTCTGACAATGATATGACTGAAGCGAGTTAGTTTGTGTGGCGGCCGGTTTCTGCAGCGTTTGACAACGTTGGCTATGTTTTGGATAATACCATCTATCCATTGCTTGGATACTTAATAATTGGTACGATAACCCAGTGTTTTTGCCCAGTAACGGACTTAAATCGTGACTATTTTAATAAAATATAAGAAAATATTTTTGGTTCTGATTTTGACGTCAAGTAAAAGTGGAATTTATTGTCAAACGAACCAAATGATAGAAAAAATCTGCCGGTCCATTCTGTTAACGTATCGCCGAGTAAACTTAGGTGGAGTGTGCCTGAAGTGAACTGTCATTCCATCTTGTTTGTGTAGATCGGCATCTCACTTTTTCACTTCACCTAAGCTTCCACGGTAAGGATGTTTACAGAATCCCACTGCTGTTCTGTGACCAACTCAAGTGAATTAAAGTCTAAATGTAATTTCTACACTATTTTTGATGTTATAAAGCTTGAAAATGACCCATAATAATGATAAGATCCCAGTAAATTGGTCAATGATGCGTGTTTTCGACCCCTGTACCGAAAACACCAAAAAACACGATATAAAAAGCTAGACAACAGCGTGCGTATAAAATAAACAGGTGCAATTGCAAAACCGTCCGCCACAGACAATGACTTGAACCAATGAGAAGCGCCACACCATGCCAGGCGTGCTCAGGAGTGATATTCAAGTATATCTGACCGATTCATCGTCGTTCCTCGTCACAGCTTCTGTCTCCTTAAACCGATCATTTCGTATCTCATCAAGCATACGCAATTGCTCCTCCATCCTTGAGTTTGGCCTCGAACGAGATTGACTGCGTATGAGACGATGAATCCTCTCAATATCTTCAGTTGTTTGAGTATTATTTAAAATCTTTTCGTAGACATTCCACCAGTTGTCGATAGAGCCGAATTGTTGCTCGCGACTTTTGAGCACGTCTTCGTATATTGTCCACCAGTTGTTGGCGTAATATTGAAGAGGGTATGTGCGAGTTAGGTCCAGTATTTCAGGAGTATTTGGTGATCTTTCAGGATTTGATTTTGTAGATTTTAACGTATCTGTATTGTATGTTACATGGTGGTTAAAATTTCGATGTAAACTGTTAGTTGTGTAAACATTGGTATTTGTCACTTTTCTGTTAATGTCGTGTCTGTTTTCTGGGATAATATTCTCCTTATCTCTTGAGTCTTTTTTATATTTCCTGATTATTTCTATATAATATCTTTCTAGTAAGCAGAGTTCTTCGTACGTATACTTGCTTGTGTCGATTTGTGAGTATATGTTTAGTATCTCTTGTATGTCGACCTTCTTTCTGCGATCGATTTTGATATTGGACAAAGCTTTTAATTGTTCTATGAGAGGATCAAAACCTTTATAAATGAAGTCTTTTTTGGCGAATTCTATTAGTTTAAGGACCATGTCTTCGTATTTTTTATTGTATTCTAAATCTTGGTTCACAGCTTTAGATTTGTCGACTTCTTCGATGAAATTCTGTAGTGTGTGCTTTTCGTTTTCAAATCTATCGAGTTGTGTTTGGAATTCGCCTAAGACTAGTTCATGTCCGCTGAATCGTTCTAACTCTCGTCTAGTTTCCTCCATTTTGTCTAAGTTCCTCTTGGCTAGGGCCTTCCACCATTCAGTGTCATCCTTGAACATTTTCCAGAATTCCATTCTGACTTTTCTCGTCACCGTATTCACGTCAGAGACGTTTTTAGTCACAGTTTTAGTCTCTGGTTTGACGAGGATTTCAAATGATTCTTCTTTTTGTCTCTCTTCTGGACTCAGGACTTGTTTGATTACGTCTGTAGCCTCGGGGGATGTCGTCTGAATATCTAAACTTACTGGTCGGACTTTCTTAAGTGTGAAGACAGGACTTTTCAGTTTAACATCGTCTAACTTGGGCTTTTTATGAGCTACAGTTTCGATTTTCACTTCTGTTTTGACGTTGATTTCTATTTCTGTATCTATGTTCTCGATAACAGCGGATAAACGTTTCATTTCTGTGTCCAAATCATTGTTTGCTTTTATTCTTTGAATTTTGTCTATTTTACGTTTATTTTCGACTCGATCACCGATATCTTGCACAAGATCTGCTAGTTTCTTTACCTCTCCTAAGAGAATATTTTCACCGTATTTCAATACTCTCCAATCCATATCCAGAAGGCTATTTTTAGCAGCCACATTGTACCTCTCGTTCAAATCATCGTTTTTATGGCTCCTGCCAGGTGGTACAATCATCAAATTCTCGATATACGTGATAACTTCTTCGCAATTATCGTGGAAGATAGTCGGGGAGACGTCATCATCTTGGCTTGAATAGTCGAGGAGCTTGACAAGTTCGTCTTCCTGATCTGACTGGAAGATGTCAGTTTCGGAGTCGGCGGAGTTATAGTCACTTCGCAAGAGGGCGGAGCGCCTGTTCGTGGTTTGGCGGGGAATGGTGCTGGCTTTGAGGGGGAGACTCCAGCGACGAGTGGCATCCGACAGCCGCTAAGGAAAATACCAGCTCAGTCCAATATTGACAGACGAACACAATGGCGGGTAACCAGGTGGCGGTAGAACCATGGGGCGGCAATACAGCCACGTGGAGGGTATACTGCCGCCTTACCATAGACAACACACAAATGTTATGGAATGGAGATGTTCTTTGAGTTTTTATTTGCGGTTTTTGATATTACACTGGATCAAAAAGTATTGCAGTACTTGTGAATACAATAATATCGTGAAAAAAGTAATCTCAAGCGAAGTTGCGTTTAGTTGGAAGTGGTGCCTTACTTTTATTGCTCAGTGTAATATTAGAATACTACTAAATATTGAATTTATTTGCGTTTTGTGAATTTATTTAAAAAAAAACTGTTAAAAACAAAACAAAATTTTGAGAATCAGGTGGTCTAGTCTTTCAAAGAACTGATTTTTACATTAAATTTTATCACAGTTGTGTGTGCACAATCTATAGCCAAAAAAAAAACAATTAAAAAACTTAATTTAAAAACAAGTCTACTACTACTTAAGCAACGATTAACTGCAAAATAAATGAATCGGACGGTATTTATTTACAAGTAATAGAAGTGATATTTTTGGCGAAAACTAAAATATTGTGTGAATGTTGTTTTTTAAGAGAATGTGAAATATGATCTCTATTAAATGTCACCTCAAGAATGTTTCCTTTTTTATTATAGTGACTGGAAACGCATGATTGAAGACGTGTTATTTCCGTTCGAAATAATTTAAATCAGTGCCGGGCTGTGGGTTCCACCCATGGTGAGTGTGACCCTCGTTGCCACAGACACGACAGGCATCTTTCTGGTTTTTGATTTTTTATATTTGTTGCCAGTAAAATTTTACTATTAATACTAAGTTTGCATTTCTCATGTTATTGCAATTTATTTTATGTCGTATTGTACTATTATTTTTTATTCTTATTTATGTGTGCTATTTGGATGTTAATCTGGCAATAAACGATTTCATTTCATTAAGGAATTCTAATTAAGGTTTCATATAAATAATATAAGCGTATTATTTACATGAAAAACCGGTTTGACTGAAAAGCCGACCTCAATATAGTTGGAAAAAGGCCGGGCAGGTGATGCATTTTGTATGCAAGTTAATTGAGTGAAAGAAAAAATTGGCTTTTTGATTGAACAGTAATTGGCAAGTTGTCTGAAAGCTTTCACATCACACAATAGTCCAATTTTGACCAAAAACAGTGTCAGACACCGGTCCATCTCCGTTCCCCAGCTTACCTTGGCGGCGTGCTTGAGGCGGTGCATGTCGGGATGCGCCACGTGCTTGCCGCTGGCGGCCGTGGTGGCGGCGGCCAGGTCGCGCAGCGCGGCCGCCACGTCGCGCGCGGCGTGCAGCAGCAGCACCTGCGGCTCGGGGTTGCCGGACCCCAGCGACATGGCGCCGAGCTTCACCACCTCGCACAGTTGCACTGGGGGCGGAACCGTACATTGTTAAAATGGTACACAAGTTTTTTGTACAGCGTGATTCAAAGTCTATGGTGGCTCGGAATATATGGCATGGCAATTTTATATAACAGCGGGATTGAGTGAGCAGGTGTACAATGCAACGGGTAGCTGACATTAAGGTTTGAATTATACTGTACTAAAATTTAAAAACAATAAATTGGTTCCTTTTGCAAAGATAACAGTAGTCTTATTTTTCTTGAAAATTTTGAAAGAGATCTATGTCCTAATAATACACCTAAGTATCGCCATTTTTTTACTACTTCTGAGGAAGTTAAAGACCCTATGTGGCTTGAAATTGATACGGTTTATTATATTTTACTAGCTGTCGCCCGTACCCGCGTGAATGTTTCAGACATACTCCCGGGATAAAAAGTATCCTATTTGTTATTCCAGATTGTAATCTACCTCTGTGCCAAATTCCATAAAAATCCGTTCAGCCGTTATGACGTAATTGAGTAACAAACATACATCCATCTATCCAAACTTTCGCTTTTATAATATTAGTATAGATATAGAAGTATCCATTTATCATTACAAGATATCATATCAAAGTCATTAAAGTCCTTGTGTGTGTGTAGTTACACTAAGTCTCTCTAAAGTTGAGCTGAATGGTGCTGATGCACGCGTCATGTTCGTGAACGGGCGCCGTCAGTGGAGACTGGTCATCCCTTGGTTGCCACTGACTCATTTTAATATTTCATACTATAAATTGTTTTTTTTTCCTTCTTTACATTGTTCTCATATATAGAAGCAACAAGGTTAATGTAACCAGGATTTTTGTAAACATAAAATGATTTAAAAGAGTGTCCGTGGAGTTTCTTGCACGTTCTTCTCCATAGAGATCTACGCTTTGGAACGTGCAAATAGCTTCATGTTTTTGACGGACTGACTTTGACAATTTAAAAGTACCTGATAATGGTTTATTTGAAATAAATGCTTTGACTTTCTCATATTCCACACAGAGCCACGCGCTGGTACAGACATATGATAATGGGCCTACTCGCCAAGTGCACTGTTACCGATCATAAAGGACCACAGTGTTATCAAAAGCCTACCAGCCAGTATTGCCGCTTGCTTTCGTGTTACCCAGTAACTGGCTTGTGGAGCTCAGAAGACTTACCAATAGTGCTGACGGCGCTAGTAGCGGCGCTGGCCAGCTGTTCCTGTGTACCAGCTGCTCCTCCTACCAAGGTCTTGGTGTCTTCCACCAGGGTTTTGGCAGTCTTGAGGATGTTCTCTCGGTGGTCGGAGAACGTATCCGTTTCCTTCTCCGAGTGGAGGGTACCTGTGGACAATGGAATAGGTTAAGAACTTAGTCGTTCAACATTCGTCTCTTATTAATAAAGGTGCATTTAAGTTACAAACTTAGTTTAATGATACAACTTTTAAGGAATATTTTTGACATAACTATACAAGTTTACAATTAATAAGAGAGTCAGGTACCTCGTATACATTGTAGTCCGAACGATTTGGTCACAGAAAAGTTGAGTTTGATTTTATAAAGATAAATTACTACTCTATTTCTGAGATTATCTAACCAATTGCTATAATAAGGTTAAAAAAAGTGCTCGTCGCTGTGCTTATTAGGAGAATCACGTCCTCCACCAGGGCAAAGCCGACCATAACACTAAATCTTGGATATTTTAGGAACAATGAAAATTTTCACTGCCTATGTTAATTTCACCATACCAGTTAAATTTTGGTATTATTATTTAGGAACAATCATGTGTATTTCTTATGTAATAAATGAATGAGATGATGAGATGGGAGCGATGACATAAATGTAAGTTACCAGCACTAGCGAACAGTATGGTGGTGTCCAGGTCTCCGATGATGGCGGCGATGGTGGCCGCAGCGTCGATGCAGGCCTGCGTGCCGCGCGAGCCCGCCTGCAGCGCCGACAGCACTGCTATCACCTGGGAACGGGCACATAAGGGTTGGATAAATGTGGCTTGGAAATAAACCATTCAATTTTTATTGAAGCTATTGTTTTTTTTGTCTAATGCAAGCAATGAGCTTGTAGATTTTTTTTTTTTTTTTTTTAAATATCTTGGGACAACTCACACACGGTCATCCGATCCCAAACTAGGCAGAGCCTGTGCTATGGCAACCAGACCACTGATAAACATACTTATATATTTCTAAATACATACATATTATAGACAAATGACACCCAGACACAGAACAAATGATCATGATCATCACACAAAGATTTGTCCTGAGTGGGAATCGAACCCACGACCTCCGGTTTAGCAGTCAGGGTCACTAACCACTCGACCAACAGGCCAGTCTATCCAGATTGAAAAGTTAACGTTCATTAGTTAGCGCATTGGTTGAGCGATTAACTGCTGCGCTGCGTGTCGCGGGTTCGATTCCCGCACGGAACAAACATATGAATGACCTGTTTGTGTATGTGAGTTTGTATGTCTGTAAATGTACCCACGATACAGGACAAATTACTATAATAGTTTTAAAAAAAACTGTGTTGAACTTTTGAAGGCCACCACATTCTTTCATTCCAGTAAATGTTTTTCGTAAAAGGATAATAATAGTTTAAAATGTTTAAAGTGTCATTACATATCGAGACACACACACCGCACATTGGATTTTTTTTTTCAGTTTTCAATTTGGTGCTCACAGATTGCCATAAATTCTGTCTTTTTAAATGTTTTTTCTTATTTGTATTTTCTACTATTATTATTTATGTAAGTGTGCTTTTGTGTATTGTGTTTTCTGTTCTTGTACCAAATAAATGTTATATCTATCTATATACATGCTCATGGTGTACTGCAATACAGGGGCGTGGCAGCCCTTAGATGAGTTATCATCTAAGGGCAAGCCGTAGTCTCGTCTTTTGTGTATAATCTTTTATTTTTGACGTTCAATCGCTCCCGTGATGCAGTTAACGATGGTGCCTGATTAAAGGTTTCCAAGTTATTGCTACATTACCTTCTCGTTAACGATCTTGGCGGAGTCAGCGACGGCGCGCTGGTTGGTGGGGATGGCGGACAGGCGACAGTGTCCGCCCGCCTTTATGAGCTCTGACACGCCCTCGCCGAGCTCCACTACTGCTACACGTATTCTGAAGGGACAATTAAGTATTAGTATCTATTTTTTGAAGTAATAACTTCTTATGGGAGGGTAAACCGCTTCGTAACGTAACGCGTTACGGCGCCAGTCTGTCTGGCTTCCCTTTTTCTTCCTCTCTCCCTCTAACCCACAGCGCTAGTCGTATTTCGGACAGACGCTTCCCATATTAAATAGTTCAACTTAGATTAGTTTAAGTTATCACTTCTGTCGGCTGTCCCGAGACGCACACGATTTGTTTAGTACTTTATACATATCAATCGAGCACAATGAGTCTGGGAAGTTTACGAGGAGTTGCTAGTGGAAAAGTGAGTTGCGGATTTTGTTCGAAAGAGTCACCGCGGCCCTGGAACGCAAAGGACTTTAGAAGGAACACGGATGGGTTTTAGTCAGTAAGAGTCTGACACGCCCTTCCGCTCCACCCAGAGCGGAAGCAGTCATTTGATGATTGCCCATCCTTAAAAAAAAAGTAGAAAATTGAAATAACACTATTCTCACGCTGGAAATCGGACAGAGATCCACATAAAAAGCAGTCGGACGTGACACCGCTAGATCATTATTATTATTGCTGGGCTCGCGTGTGACCACAATCTCACCTGATGGTAAGCGACGATAGCCTAGAAGTAACCTATTCACTGTTGACTTAAAGACCCACGATGTAAGATACAACAGCCACATACCTGTTGGCGACGTCTCCGTTGGGCGTGGTGGCCGAAGCCCCGACGCTGTCCTGCGCCAGCTGCTCGTACTTCTGACACGTCTCGTTGCCGAGCTGCACCAGCCTGCTCGCGTCCGTGGCTGACTTCGCCGTCTACAGAAAGACAACAATAGTATGTTGAAACTATTTTTTTTTAATGGAGAGAGTAATTTTATTTAATCATTATTTCAGGCATCTAGGGCACATATCATAAAATACATTAACATAAAAAATAACTATAAATAAATTAATACATTTAACAATAAATTGAAACTATAAGTAGTGTAGAGCATATTGCATATTCGAAGAAATTGAATAGAAAAAAGGACGATTTCAGCAAAAAAAAAAACTATATTTCAATAACACATCATATGTCTCAAAATAAGTAACCCGAACACATTGCACATCAATCTACAACAATCTGTCAAATTTATTTAATAGATTTTCAACTTTATCGCAGAAGTTTTAGGTTCAAGGTAGATTGGGAAAATTTGACAGTTTCGGGTAGCTTGCTGATGTGCTGGCGTCTTTACATAACATTATCCCATAAGTTTATTATTGTCTTTCCCTTCATATCAACCCACCGAGACCTCCTTCCTAACTGAAATTTTAAGTCACCTGCTTTTTACTGATTCTGCTCAAAAACTTGTACTTACAATTGAAAAACAACAATCACTTTTTCAAAATAATATCTGCACTCAATAAAAAAAAAAGTTTTTGTGCTGTGTCACATGATTCTACATTTTGAGTTAGGTCTTGCCGGTTAACAGTCAATATATTGTGTCGACACTGAACCTCGGCAAACAGTTTCTTAGCACATAATGAACTTACCATGTCAGTAGCGAGTCGAGCGATCTCCTTGGCGGCGCCGACCATCCTGGTCTGATAGTCCACGAACGAGTCCGTCTCATCGTACGTCCCGATCAGCGACATTCTGTAACAATTATATTAAATTGTATTTAGCTTCAAAGTTAGTTAAGTTAAAACGTTTATTTCAATTAGGCCATTAAACGGCACTTTTGAACGTCATCGTTTACAGTTCAGTAAAATAATAATGTAACATTAATAAAGTGACTCTACTGTCCATTCGGAAAAGTAGATTCTTATGGAGAAGAACGGACAAGAAACTCCATTAGCTATGTTTAAAGGTCTGCGCCAGCCAACGGTGTTACCGTAACTGAATATAGGGCCAAACACACAATTTAACTTTAATGGGGATGAGTATATTTGTCATCGACACGTTGAAAGTTATTTCTGGGATAAGAGTGAGTAGATATTGTTGTTGCATAAAGGACAACATTTGTCGTTAAGGTTTTTATACCCCTTTCTATTTTAAGTTTGTCCTTTCTACTTTAGGTGTGTAATACATCCGATGGTTACGGGTAGATTTCGCTGTCAGCGATAAGAACGCCATTGTACCTATAATATATATATCTATACAAATTACGGAGGGTGACTCGTGCTTTCCGAGGAACGAAGGAATCTCGGTATTTAAGATGGTCACCCATCCACTCTCCGACCTCGGCAAGTGTTGTTCAACCTTGAAGATGTGTGGCTTTTGTTATTTAGCCACGCGCTACTCTATATCGGTATCAAATCACTGTAATAAATATAAATATAAATATTTTGCAACTTTCTCAGCTGGAAGTCCGTCACAAACAAATAAACAGACGCAGATCTGGACATGACCTACATCCCGCGCGCAAACTTCTCGCTAATATACTACATGGCACGCTCAAGGATGCCAAGCGCTGTTGGCATTTACACGTTTTCTTGTTAACCATCCATTCATTGTCTTGTAAAACTGAACTAATATTATTAAGACGTAAAATTGTTTGCTGGTTGCGGTTTTTGTTCCAAAGAGTCATCTCGGCCCTGGAACGGAAAAGGCATTTGGAGGAACATGGATGGGTTTTAGTCAGTAAGAGTCTGACACTCCCCTCCGCTCCACCCAGAGCGGAAAGAGTCATTTTATGATTTCCCATCCTTAAAAAAAAAATGTCCCCAGTGCAAGTCGGATTGCACACGAAGGATTCCGTACCATAAGCCGAAAAATAATGTTTCTTATATCCCCTTTTATTTTTGTATATTAGATTAGTATTGACAATAGTTAAGTACTTGTCCTTTTTCGAATCAGCCAATAATATATCGTCGCGTATTTAAGAATGAGCGTGTAACGTCGATAGAATTCCATCACTCACCATCAGTCATTCGTCTATCACGAGATGGCATTGAGTATCGTTTGCATGAGTGTGTGATGGACGCCTTAGAGAAGTGGTGGTCAATGGATGGGTGACTGTCCATTGCATGTCGAGACTCCTCCATGTCTCAGAAAGCACGTTAAGCCTCCGTTTACATCTTTGAAAGACAAACTTGTTTGGATTTTTTTTTCGCTCCATGTAACGTTCTGTTCGCTACACATATTACAACAAGTCGGTTGTCCTTGGTGAAGGCACGTGAGCACATTCGCAGGAAGTTGGTAGAATCATCACAGCGTTAATTCGTTGGATTCGTTTTTTCTTAATAACTTTGTTTACGTGTAAGTTTGTATTTATAAATGTTTTTTTTTTCTTTTCTTCTCTCTATTTTTTGAGTTTCTTTAAGTTGCACCTGCCATGTTGTCTCTGCACCACCCTAAGGTCGACTGGTAGAAAATGCCTAAGACATTAAGTCCGCCTTTGTACAGTGATTTTACTAGTGCATAAAGTTTTAACAAATAAATAATAAATACTCTCGACTATTTAACAAGTATCATCCCTAATTCTAGATAAATCTACGAAGCATGACTACCTGACCTTGGCGAAGTGACTTCAAATGCGGACCAAGCGTTAAAACTGTTAAAATAATCTTTACGACTTCTGTTCAGTAACGCTGTTGAATTCATGCGACATTGACAGTAACGCTGGAGTTTATTTACTGGGAAATTTTATTGATTGCTGTTTTTTTATGGACTTAGTCATTTATTTATTGCAGTTCCTCTATTTGAGCTATTGGTGGCCGCTTCCGGTTTGACTGGAAGAGTTGGGAGAGGCAAAATATGATGATGCACTTGTGTTGGTGATGACCAGATTTACTCGTATGATGAACATTGAACGTAGATAAATCAACATTTATTGGTCAACTAGCTACCGCCCGCGTTTATGTCGAAAATTATCCCAAGGGAACTTACTCCCGGGATAAAAACTATACTATGTCCTTTCCCGGGACTCAAACAACCTCTATACCAAATTTCATCTAAATCGGTCCAGCCGTTTGCGCGTGAAGAAGTAACAAACATACACACATACACACACTCACAAACTTTCGCCTTTATAATATTAGTGTGATAGTGTGATTATAGTGTGAGGTTACATCATAGCCCGGTGTTCTGATATTTCTCCTTATATTTTGAGAAAATGCTTAATCGTTTTATTTTTTATAAGTATTAGTTGTTTACTTTGATTGTTAACTTATAAGGTCGGTTTCAATTAATTTATGTGTGTTTGTATATGTACATACTTAGGTTTACTAGATGTAAATAGTTTTAAGATAGATTATGTACATATTGTACATACATTCAAGGTATGATAGTTGCCGCCCGAGGCTCCTCCCGCATGATTGTCGAAAATTATCCCAAGGGAACATATAAAAAGGTATCCTTTGTGTTATTCCAGACTATAATCTACCTATCCATTCAGTAGTTTTTACGTGAAAGAGTAACAAACATCCATCCATCCATTCTTACAAAACTTTCGCGTTTATAATATTAGTAGTAGGATATATGGGTGAACAGTCGTAGTCGGTGATTTGTTGGTTAGAGATAACATGTCACATTAAAACCAATTTTATATTTTTAGTGGGGCAAATGCCAATACGATATCAAAGTAAACTAGCTTTCACGTATAAATAAAACTAACTTCAGTTTATCCATGTTGTACACTTCACTATGAAAATCCAATCAGCAAGAAAAGCACAACACTAACACACAAATATAACTTAAAATATTATATCGTAGAAGACCACACCATCACACAAAAGCACAAGGGTCAACACACACTTCTTTAGAAAAATAGACTCTCACTACACAGAATGGAGTAAAAATCTTTTGCGCCGACCCCTGGTAACGTGGCATAAAGGCAGGAAGACGATGATGATGAGTCCTTCACTAAACACATGCCAAACTTGACACTAAACTACTCGACTAAACACTACGTAAGAACACGACAGTTTAGTAAACGCCGAAGCTCGCGTCGATCGTAGCGAGTGCCCTAACCCAACTGATCGAAATAGTAAACAAGACCTGCCTGTACCGCTTACGTATGTAGTTATATCGATGATCTAGATACGGGCGTCTTGACTGACTGAAAGACTTGCGAACATCCAACCATCCATCCATCTTTAATATGTATAAGTAGGATAGAAATTGGGTTAAAACACTAACTTTAATTTAACCATGTTGTAAACTTGACTTTTAAAATTCCAATCAGCGCAAGACTGCAGAATGGCTCAGAACTAGTAATAAATATGGCAAATTTAGTTTTGAATAGAATGGCTCAGGGTGTCAATAGTAAACAAGCCGTTCGAATTACGTTTACGTATGAAGGTATGTCGATATAATCTAGATATAGGTGTAGGATGACTGAAAGACTTACTGACGGAAAGTCTGTGTTTAATAAAACGGTTAGCAAATCCCGTATGGAAGAAAATATTGGTCAATGAAGTAAACTATGCTTTGGAATGAGTGGTGTCTGTCTGTTTATGGTTTAATTGAAATATGCTTTGAGGAGAACCTCCCCCTTTTTCTGAAGTCGGTTAAAATAATAGATTTTGATGCAAGTGGCAAACTTGAAGCTGAAGCGGATACATGCCAGAAGCCGTTTTTTAGGCGAGAGACTGCAATGACAAATGCCCACGTGTATCAAACGTCGTTTTTCGACACACTTACTCTAAATGGTGTACCAAATACGATACAGAAAAGATAGAAAAAGAAAACATTAATAAGATGACACAATGGGCGTCCAATTCGCTAAAAACGATTGTATAGTTATCTTTGTTGTTAAATGATAAATTATATTTATTTTGCAAGTAGATTAAACATCACACTTTTACACGTCAATCTTTTTTGGTCATTTCATCAAGCTAGATGAGGCCGGTGTTTCCTAGTTGACTACCCTGAGAAGAAACACCGAAACAAACTCAGTGGTCAAAGTCTCTTTTAAAGTCCATACAATCTGTACTGGTCAAATCATATGAGAACCATGTAGGTGAATGTCTGAGGTGGCCTTTTGAGGAAGGTGCCACACAGATTTGAGTGGACCTGTCCAGACAGTGCAAGCTTTTGTCAGTTATCGTGTAGCTCAAACTTAGAACTTTAAGGAGCTCAACGATTTGACGAACAATACCAAAGTAAGGACATTTGGGTAGGCCGCATAAAGAACTCAAACTGCCAGACTAACTCAAATAAAACCCTAATATGGCGGGCGGTCTACTTAACTAGTTAACTAAAACTCTAGAATAATTTTAGGCGTATTTTCTCTAACCATGATATTTCTATGACGTCACAAAACTACAAACAAAAATAATACCATCTTGAGTTAGATCATCGACAGTGAAAGAGTTGGAGCCGCGCCAAATGCAGCTCTTACTGACCAGAGACTACTTAAGAAATTAGCGGGCCGTAATTAACTTATGAATTAATCTCCGACAGTTGAAGATCAAAAGTGGACTGGAGTGGGGTACAGTGAGCTAAGATAAATAATGGATAATTGGAAGAATTTGATATGCATGAAAATCATAACGTATAAGAAGTTTAGAACCGTAGTTAAGTCAACAAAACCTAACAATTTTGATGGCGCGTTGTGTCACGCGCGCCTCAAAGAGATGTCAGCAAGACGAGGCCCGCTACGGCCAGAGCCTGCCAGGGTTGCGGAATTTGTTCGAAAGAGTCACCGCGGCCCTGGAACGCAAAGGGCTTTAGAAGGAACATGGATGGGTTTTAGTCAGTAAGAGTCTGACACGCCCTTCCACTCCACCCAGAGCGGAAGAAGTCATTCGATGATTTCTGATCCTTAAAAATTACTATAAGTTGTAAACTGATCGAAAAACTCATTATATGGAAATTCAAATACATTTTTTTACTATTAGCTGACGTTAACTACGGATCCAAGAACCCTGCCTGTGTCACATGTTTTTTTTTAACATAACCCTAAATTTATTATGTTAAATTATATATAGGTACCTAAGAGATCAATTTCTATCCTCCACGATACGGACAAAACAAACGATTTTATAACTGAAAAATATTGACGTGCCCATGCAATAAATATTACGGTTCGCGTAAACGATAACTGTTAAGTCAAAGCATTTGTATCAATTAAACCATTGAAGAGTACTCGCGATCAATTGGCAACTTAGGAATTTCTGGGGAGCATTGTATTTTTTTTTAATTTCTGTTACATTTTGAAAGAAAGAAAAGTAGTTTATTTGGCACATACAGATACACACAATATATGTACAAATAAAAGAAAACTTAATTATATTGCGCGCCCCGCGGCTGCGTCAAATAGGTCCAGTTCAGCAAAAAGCCAGACAACTAGTTAAGTCGTTCACAGACGCTGGTTTTTGGATTCTTTATAGGGCTTAGCAAGAATAAAGTAGGTATAAAAATACTTAAAGAAATACCAGTATCCTTAAAAAAATCTCTACCAACAGAATATAAAGCCTACACACAGAATGTGAATACAGATGGGTCGTTGCGCGATCTTAAAATAGCGCAGATCACTGCGTTATATTTGTGGCACAGCTGAGCGGTTAAGGCCGGCTCATACACCAGTATTTATAATAACATAACATCACGCCGTATACTCTTCCAAGTGGTAAGCTGTCCATTCCAGGTTGTCTGGAAGAGATCGCGGAATGCGATAAGGACGCCCATTGTACATGTGTTTAAGTTTGTAGTTTTCTTTTATGTAATTATCGTTTACAATTAAGTATATAGCTACACTATAATATTATAAAGAGGAAAGTTTTGTATTTTTTAATGTAACGAATAAACTTAAAAACTACTGGACCGATTTGAAAAATTCTTTCAGCAATGGATAGCACGTGGACACTTTCAGGATGCACAGGACATTATCAGCGATTAACATAGGCTATCTTTTATACCCACACTCCCACGGGATCGGGAACTACGCGGGTGAACAATAAATAAATAAGCACGGGGCGAGGTAGAGAGGAGTATTGAGAAGGAATGGTGAAGGGCGGGCTTCGAGCTATAAATCTATACTGTTGATGTATGAGCTGTTAAGATTCATCACAATGGGTTCAGTAGAACATCTAGGTATCCTCATACCTCACAAACTTTCAACTTTATATTTGAAAGTTTCTATATATTTCCAGTTTTATTTATCAATCTCGTCTAAACGGAACACAGGTAGTCCATGGTCGGGATTGCACCTTACGATACATGCATACTCGGTTGTAACTGTATTTCCCCAGATTTTATGCGATAATGTGGTTGCCTAGAAGACACCTATTCACTGTTAAAGACCCCTCGGTTGTAGCTAACAGGAAACACAGACTCCGGCACGGAATTCCATTCCTTAGCTGTACGCACAATGAAAGTATAATATACTAGTGACCTACCCGGCTTCACACGGTTGCAAATTATATACCTACATAAGTCCCCCTCCCATTTCCCCCTTAAAGTTGAAATTTGAAAAACGATTTCTTAAGTATACCTAGATAGATGAAGATAAGGTGGGAATATGCTTTACCAGGGTTGCAAAGGGCAATTGCAGGAACACGGGTGGGTTTTAGTGAGTAAGAGTCTGACGGATATAGTTATAACTGACCTGTGCTCCGTGAGCCGAGCGATGGCCCTCTGCATGGTGTCGAGCAGCGGGCCCACAGCACCGCGCGCAGCACTGAGCTCCCTCACGCACGCCTGCAGCTCTGCCAGCGACGCGCGGCACTGGGACACCTGCGCCGTCACCTTGTCGTGGATGTTCACTGCCTGCGGGGGACGAAACAACATCAATATAGGAAGAGCTCGTGGCTAAATAATAACAGCCTCACGTATCGATTTTCAAGGTTAAGCAACCCTAGCCGAGGTCGGGCTGTGGATGGGTGACCTTCTTAACATATCGAGATTCCTCCGTGCCTCGGAAAGCGCGTTAAGCCGTTAGTCCCTGCTGTCATTTCTAGATCTTTGGCAGTCGTTATGGATTGTCAGAAGCCAGTGGGTCTGTCAGTGAAATCTGACTCGTCTTGCCAAGAAGTACCGTGTTACCCAGTCAATGGGTTGTGGAGGTCTGGTAGGTAATCGCTCCACGGAAAATACTGATATTCAGCTGAATCCGGTTTGACTAGAAGTCAATCAGATATGGCAATTCATTAACCAAAGCAACTTACCCTAGGGTTTCCAGCAGCGGTCTTGGTGAAGATTACGAGCTGAGCGTGTGTTTCCAACACGGTGCGCGCGTGTTCCAGCAAGCCGGCTTGTGTGTTGGACTCCGTTATGTTGGAGGCCGCTCCGATGGCGCCTGACACCAGCGGCTCGGCGTACGAGACCTGTTGGAAGAGATCAGTTTTACTAGAAAGCTCACAGGTCACAGATAATTTTCCAAATCTCAATTCAAACAATTCAAACTCTTCAATTGTATAGATTTTAGCTACACTTTTCAAGTAAAAATAACATTTGAAGATTTCACAGTTTTTTAACCGACTTCAAAAAAGGACGTGGTTCTCAATTCGTAAGAACCTTTTTTTTTTGTAAGTATAGAACAATACTTCAAACCGTCCCTTTTATTCTACAAAGTTACCTGACTGGACTACAAAGTTAACAAGGACGTCAAAAAACAATAACTCACCAGCTGGATGACAGCATGTCCCAAGTTCTCCGCCTCTCCGTTGGCGGCGATGCGCAGCGGCTCCAGACGCTCCAGCATCTCTGTGGCGCTGTTCTCTATCTGCTCCGAGTAGCCTGGTGAGAGAGAGGTATGCTCACTGATTAGGGCTCATTCAGCAGTCGATATTCAAGGAGTTATTGAAATAGCTGAACAGGATGAAGGCATATAATATCTAATTAGTTAGACAAACTTAAGGCTTTAAAGCTGATGGTTATAAAGACAAGTTCGACATAATTATGCTGTGACGTGAAAGTGTAGTACGACCATACATACACCAGTCATAGAAAACAACGTTTTCGCGAGAGGTGATCCAATCTAAACTCAAGATTTGCCAACACGCTAAGGCGCGAATTTTTTTTTAACAAATCACGGTATGTTTCTGCTCTTTAAAATTAATCTCGGGATTTGAGGCATATCCACTTTATTCTTTCGCCGAATGAAATCAGTGTAAGTACATAAAAAACTCTACCTAATCGAATCGCGTTAGAAACACTAAACTGTGGTCCAAAACACAGATCGTTGACGTGGCTCAGAAGGCTGCCCAGCTTAAGGGACTCATGGCCATGGAGCGCTGTGCACACAGAACATTGCTGCCCTGAAGCGAGACGGCATGCACCGCGGCAGACCACGAAGGAGATGGCGGGACGACTTGGATGTATTCCTTAGGAATTGGCAAGAAGAGGCACAGAACCGGGAACGGTGGAAAGAATGGAGGCGTTTGCCCAGCAGTGGGACAGTTTGGGCTACATATAATTAACAATCGTACCTTGCAGCGAGTTATTCTTCCTGGGATACAGCTCCTGTCCGACGGCTTGCATGGCGGCCTGGTCGAGCTCTCTGAGCTGCTTGTTGAGCGTCTCCACGGCCGCTGAGCACTCTCGCTGTCCGGGGGCTTTCTCTCTGCGAGAGGAAAGGGAGCTTAGTATATGGCATACACTATTACATAAGACGAATGTACCTATCAAGGTACAAATGTCTTTTGAACTAGATCTGAAACTTATCTTGAGCGCTGTTTGTCTATTTTTTATTAGCAAACATGATTGGACGGATGAATGAGAAAAAATATTTTGATGTTTCTTTTTATGCTTTTTTTTGTTCTGTAAAGAACTAAAAATATAATATTTACATAGCTACGCAATCATTACAAACAGTTCTTTTGCTATATCATAAAGATAATCACCAAAACTTGAGAAAAAAAACTTATATTTTTGGGCATCACAGGCACACATTTGTATTTTCGTATATAACGAAAAAACTTAAAAACTTCCGGTCCGATTTGAAAAATTCTTCCAGCAATGGATAGCTACATTATCAGCGAGTAACATATGCTATAATTTATCCCCGTACACCCACGGGAACGGGAACTACGCGGGTGAAACCGCGTGACGTCCGCTAGTATTGAATACAAATTAAAAGCCCACTTGCGTCACAAATGCCTAAATGCAACTTCCGTAGGTATGTATACTCGATCGGAACCCTCGGTGCGCGAGTCTGACTCGCACTTGTCCAGTCTTTTTTGGTGATTATGCTTCTTGATGACTTGACGTGCCTTATGAAACATTAACTTACTTGATATTGGTGACGAGAGCCTTGATGCTGTCGGAGACAGTCTTGCTGTGCTGCGCCAGCAGCTGCCAGTGCGAGCGCTCCGCCGGAGACACCGCCAGCGACCGAGCTGACTCCAGCATGGAGCACGAGCCTGAGATTATGAAACATTAACTTACTTGATATTGGTGACGAGAGCCTTGATGCTGTCGGAGACAGTCTTGCTGTGCTGCGCCAGCAGCTGCCAGTGCGAGCGCTCCGCCGGAGACACCGCCAGCGACCGAGCTGACTCCAGCATGGAGCACGAGCCTGAGATTATGAAACATTAACTTACTTGATATTGGTGACGAGAGCCTTGATGCTGTCGGAGACAGTCTTGCTGTGCTGCGCCAGCAGCTGCCAGTGCGAGCGCTCCGCCGGAGACACCGCCAGCGACCGAGCTGACTCCAGCATGGAGCACGAGCCTGAGATTATGAAACATTAACTTACTTGATATTGGTGACGAGAGCCTTGATGCTGTCGGAGACAGTCTTGCTGTGCTGCGCCAGCAGCTGCCAGTGCGAGCGCTCCGCCGGAGACACCGCCAGCGACCGAGCTGACTCCAGCATGGAGCACGAGCCTGAGATTATGAAACATTAACTTACTTGATATTGGTGACGAGAGCCTTGATGCTGTCGGAGACAGTCTTGCTGTGCTGCGCCAGCAGCTGCCAGTGCGAGCGCTCCGCCGGAGACACCGCCAGCGACCGAGCTGACTCCAGCATGGAGCACGAGCCTGAGATTATGAAACATTAACTTACTTGATATTGGTGACGAGAGCCTTGATGCTGTCGGAGACAGTCTTGCTGTGCTGCGCCAGCAGCTGCCAGTGCGAGCGCTCCGCCGGAGACACCGCCAGCGACCGAGCTGACTCCAGCATGGAGCACGAGCCTGAGATTATGAAACATTAACTTACTTGATATTGGTGACGAGAGCCTTGATGCTGTCGGAGACAGTCTTGCTGTGCTGCGCCAGCAGCTGCCAGTGCGAGCGCTCCGCCGGAGACACCGCCAGCGACCGAGCTGACTCCAGCATGGAGCACGAGCCTGAGATTATGAAACATTAACTTACTTGATATTGGTGACGAGAGCCTTGATGCTGTCGGAGACAGTCTTGCTGTGCTGCGCCAGCAGCTGCCAGTGCGAGCGCTCCGCCGGAGACACCGCCAGCGACCGAGCTGACTCCAGCATGGAGCACGAGCCTGAGATTATGAAACATTAACTTACTTGATATTGGTGACGAGAGCCTTGATGCTGTCGGAGACAGTCTTGCTGTGCTGCGCCAGCAGCTGCCAGTGCGAGCGCTCCGCCGGAGACACCGCCAGCGACCGAGCTGACTCCAGCATGGAGCACGAGCCTGAGATTATGAAACATTAACTTACTTGATATTGGTGACGAGAGCCTTGATGCTGTCGGAGACAGTCTTGCTGTGCTGCGCCAGCAGCTGCCAGTGCGAGCGCTCCGCCGGAGACACCGCCAGCGACCGAGCTGACTCCAGCATGGAGCACGAGCCTGAGATTATGAAACATTAACTTACTTGATATTGGTGACGAGAGCCTTGATGCTGTCGGAGACAGTCTTGCTGTGCTGCGCCAGCAGCTGCCAGTGCGAGCGCTCCGCCGGAGACACCGCCAGCGACCGAGCTGACTCCAGCATGGAGCACGAGCCTGAGATTATGAAACATTAACTTACTTGATATTGGTGACGAGAGCCTTGATGCTGTCGGAGACAGTCTTGCTGTGCTGCGCCAGCAGCTGCCAGTGCGAGCGCTCCGCCGGAGACACCGCCAGCGACCGAGCTGACTCCAGCATGGAGCACGAGCCTGAGATTATGAAACATTAACTTACTTGATATTGGTGACGAGAGCCTTGATGCTGTCGGAGACAGTCTTGCTGTGCTGCGCCAGCAGCTGCCAGTGCGAGCGCTCCGCCGGAGACACCGCCAGCGACCGAGCTGACTCCAGCATGGAGCACGAGCCTGAGATTATGAAACATTAACTTACTTGATATTGGTGACGAGAGCCTTGATGCTGTCGGAGACAGTCTTGCTGTGCTGCGCCAGCAGCTGCCAGTGCGAGCGCTCCGCCGGAGACACCGCCAGCGACCGAGCTGACTCCAGCATGGAGCACGAGCCTGAGATTATGAAACATTAACTTACTTGA
Organism: Mamestra configurata; assembly: GCA_002192655.3. NCBI lineage: Eukaryota > Metazoa > Arthropoda > Insecta > Lepidoptera > Noctuidae > Mamestra > Mamestra configurata. The sequence goes on from NDFZ01005209.1 coordinate 175,453, forward strand.
TATTGGTGACGAGAGCCTTGATGCTGTCGGAGACAGTCTTGCTGTGCTGCGCCAGCAGCTGCCAGTGCGAGCGCTCCGCCGGAGACACCGCCAGCGACCGAGCTGACTCCAGCATGGAGCACGAGCCTGAGATTATGAAACATTAACTTACTTGATATTGGTGACGAGAGCCTTGATGCTGTCGGAGACAGTCTTGCTGTGCTGCGCCAGCAGCTGCCAGTGCGAGCGCTCCGCCGGAGACACCGCCAGCGACCGAGCTGACTCCAGCATGGAGCACGAGCCTGAGATTATGAAACATTAACTTACTTGATATTGGTGACGAGAGCCTTGATGCTGTCGGAGACAGTCTTGCTGTGCTGCGCCAGCAGCTGCCAGTGCGAGCGCTCCGCCGGAGACACCGCCAGCGACCGAGCTGACTCCAGCATGGAGCACGAGCCTGAGATTATGAAACATTAACTTACTTGATATTGGTGACGAGAGCCTTGATGCTGTCGGAGACAGTCTTGCTGTGCTGCGCCAGCAGCTGCCAGTGCGAGCGCTCCGCCGGAGACACCGCCAGCGACCGAGCTGACTCCAGCATGGAGCACGAGCCTGAGATTATGAAACATTAACTTACTTGATATTGGTGACGAGAGCCTTGATGCTGTCGGAGACAGTCTTGCTGTGCTGCGCCAGCAGCTGCCAGTGCGAGCGCTCCGCCGGAGACACCGCCAGCGACCGAGCTGACTCCAGCATGGAGCACGAGCCTGAGATTATGAAACATTAACTTACTTGATATTGGTGACGAGAGCCTTGATGCTGTCGGAGACAGTCTTGCTGTGCTGCGCCAGCAGCTGCCAGTGCGAGCGCTCCGCCGGAGACACCGCCAGCGACCGAGCTGACTCCAGCATGGAGCACGAGCCTGAGATTATGAAACATTAACTTACTTGATATTGGTGACGAGAGCCTTGATGCTGTCGGAGACAGTCTTGCTGTGCTGCGCCAGCAGCTGCCAGTGCGAGCGCTCCGCCGGAGACACCGCCAGCGACCGAGCTGACTCCAGCATGGAGCACGAGCCTGAGATTATGAAACATTAACTTACTTGATATTGGTGACGAGAGCCTTGATGCTGTCGGAGACAGTCTTGCTGTGCTGCGCCAGCAGCTGCCAGTGCGAGCGCTCCGCCGGAGACACCGCCAGCGACCGAGCTGACTCCAGCATGGAGCACGAGCCTGAGATTATGAAACATTAACTTACTTGATATTGGTGACGAGAGCCTTGATGCTGTCGGAGACAGTCTTGCTGTGCTGCGCCAGCAGCTGCCAGTGCGAGCGCTCCGCCGGAGACACCGCCAGCGACCGAGCTGACTCCAGCATGGAGCACGAGCCTGAGATTATGAAACATTAACTTACTTGATATTGGTGACGAGAGCCTTGATGCTGTCGGAGACAGTCTTGCTGTGCTGCGCCAGCAGCTGCCAGTGCGAGCGCTCCGCCGGAGACACCGCCAGCGACCGAGCTGACTCCAGCATGGAGCACGAGCCTGAGATTATGAAACATTAACTTACTTGATATTGGTGACGAGAGCCTTGATGCTGTCGGAGACAGTCTTGCTGTGCTGCGCCAGCAGCTGCCAGTGCGAGCGCTCCGCCGGAGACACCGCCAGCGACCGAGCTGACTCCAGCATGGAGCACGAGCCTGAGATTATGAAACATTAACTTACTTGATATTGGTGACGAGAGCCTTGATGCTGTCGGAGACAGTCTTGCTGTGCTGCGCCAGCAGCTGCCAGTGCGAGCGCTCCGCCGGAGACACCGCCAGCGACCGAGCTGACTCCAGCATGGAGCACGAGCCTGAGATTATGAAACATTAACTTACTTGATATTGGTGACGAGAGCCTTGATGCTGTCGGAGACAGTCTTGCTGTGCTGCGCCAGCAGCTGCCAGTGCGAGCGCTCCGCCGGAGACACCGCCAGCGACCGAGCTGACTCCAGCATGGAGCACGAGCCTGAGATTATGAAACATTAACTTACTTGATATTGGTGACGAGAGCCTTGATGCTGTCGGAGACAGTCTTGCTGTGCTGCGCCAGCAGCTGCCAGTGCGAGCGCTCCGCCGGAGACACCGCCAGCGACCGAGCTGACTCCAGCATGGAGCACGAGCCTGAGATTATGAAACATTAACTTACTTGATATTGGTGACGAGAGCCTTGATGCTGTCGGAGACAGTCTTGCTGTGCTGCGCCAGCAGCTGCCAGTGCGAGCGCTCCGCCGGAGACACCGCCAGCGACCGAGCTGACTCCAGCATGGAGCACGAGCCTGAGATTATGAAACATTAACTTACTTGATATTGGTGACGAGAGCCTTGATGCTGTCGGAGACAGTCTTGCTGTGCTGCGCCAGCAGCTGCCAGTGCGAGCGCTCCGCCGGAGACACCGCCAGCGACCGAGCTGACTCCAGCATGGAGCACGAGCCTGAGATTATGAAACATTAACTTACTTGATATTGGTGACGAGAGCCTTGATGCTGTCGGAGACAGTCTTGCTGTGCTGCGCCAGCAGCTGCCAGTGCGAGCGCTCCGCCGGAGACACCGCCAGCGACCGAGCTGACTCCAGCATGGAGCACGAGCCTGAGATTATGAAACATTAACTTACTTGATATTGGTGACGAGAGCCTTGATGCTGTCGGAGACAGTCTTGCTGTGCTGCGCCAGCAGCTGCCAGTGCGAGCGCTCCGCCGGAGACACCGCCAGCGACCGAGCTGACTCCAGCATGGAGCACGAGCCTGAGATTATGAAACATTAACTTACTTGATATTGGTGACGAGAGCCTTGATGCTGTCGGAGACAGTCTTGCTGTGCTGCGCCAGCAGCTGCCAGTGCGAGCGCTCCGCCGGAGACACCGCCAGCGACCGAGCTGACTCCAGCATGGAGCACGAGCCTGAGATTATGAAACATTAACTTACTTGATATTGGTGACGAGAGCCTTGATGCTGTCGGAGACAGTCTTGCTGTGCTGCGCCAGCAGCTGCCAGTGCGAGCGCTCCGCCGGAGACACCGCCAGCGACCGAGCTGACTCCAGCATGGAGCACGAGCCTGAGATTATGAAACATTAACTTACTTGATATTGGTGACGAGAGCCTTGATGCTGTCGGAGACAGTCTTGCTGTGCTGCGCCAGCAGCTGCCAGTGCGAGCGCTCCGCCGGAGACACCGCCAGCGACCGAGCTGACTCCAGCATGGAGCACGAGCCTGAGATTATGTTCCTGCGGACAAAATGTTATGGTTAGAAGGTCTAGAGAGTAACAAAAACAAATCAACTGCCCGACACATTTATACAAGAATAAAAGATGACACAATTAAAGTAAAAATGTTTCGCATAAGATTTTGTAACGTGCGTTTTGTTTGCGTGGAATAAACTATTTTTCTTTCAGTTTCGATTATGTAATTTTTATTAATTCATTTTAACTTAGTACCCTATGAGTTGTGGCATGGAAAGAAACCCAAGATAACTCACCTAAAAATTATCGGCCAGTAAAAAATAAAGGAGCACACCTTATATTTCAACAACTCTTACTGACCCATCCAATACTCGCCGCGTGCAATTTTGCCAAATACTCACCGCGTTCCAGGGCTGGGCTTGGGCTGCTGTGACAGCGGTCAATCTAACAAATTCCGCAACGTGTGTGTAACTTACCTTCCACAATCCAGTATGGCCTCCTGGTTGTTCCTGGCTTGTGGAGATATCTTGGCGGGGATGGAGGCGAACTCCGGTGAGTCCGCGAACTGGCACAGGCTGCGCACTGCGTCTTGTAGCGGACCTGTGGCTGAGGCGCAGCGGGCTCGGTTAGCCTGGGAGACAAAATATGGGTTAAGTAACATAACTAAAGGAGCAGAAGTATGAACGTAAACGAGGCCTGAGCGGGACATGTCTGGCGCATGCCCATCGAGCGGTGAGCTCGTAAACACTCCAAATTGCCCTGACATCGCGAGACGGGGCCGCGGCAGACCAGACAAGAAGTGGTATAGAATCAGCAGCGGTGGAAGGAATGGCGCAGCAATGCAGCTTCCTGCCCTTATATCATGTTACTTGAGGTCTGCGCAACACGTTATTTTTCTTCCATTCTGACCTGTCAGCCGTCACGCTATCACTAACTCTCTTTTCTTTCATACCACTCCTAACACAATCCATCCATCTTTCATTTGGCCTCCCTCTCCATCCGTCTACATTTATTTTCATAACTCGGTTAACATGGGTTGGTTGAATGTGTATAATTCATTAAAGTTTTGCGTGAATCACGCCGACTGGGAGCTTATATGCTTTGCTACGAGTGCGAAGCGGAGACGAGTTGGCATCGAGTGTATAGCATTGAGTCACCTCGCTGTAGTCAGTATCCAGCGCCTTGATCTCCTTGACGAGCGCGGCGGTGGAGTTGGCGACGTCCTTGGCGGCCTGCACGAAGTGGCGCTTGGCTTGCGGCTCCGGCGTCCGGCCCGACGCCACGCGGCACGCGTTGCACAGCGCGCTCGTGTGCTTGGCTATCACCGTGGCCGCTGACAGCACCTGCGGGGGACAATGACGAGCAGTTACACTACGAGCTTTTTTAATAAGACGCTCATACGTCAGTTTACGACGGAGTATTCCCGGTTAGAGCACCAAAACTATTCACATTACAGCACCAATCAATATTTTTGCTTGGTGCTCTATCGGAAATACCATAAAAAATAATTTTATTCCGTTTATAATAAATCTCAAATAGTGTATTTTGCATGAAAGGGACTTTGTATGAATCTAAAGGATGGTCACACATTCATGAACCGAATCGGTAAGCATAGTTTTTTCTATATTTGTAGCCGATAGGGCGTTTGACCACTACCTTAATGGTAAGCTAAGATGTTGTCGATGATGAAGCACTCTTGCCTAAAAGCAACTGATTAATTTTCGACCTCAAGACCCCTAAACGTAGAATACTCGTATTTGTAAGTTGGAAAGTTCACATGCTTTAAGATTATCAATCTGACAAAAACACGTTTAATTTTTGTGTTTTCTTTGTTATGTTTATTAAGATGAAATTATATATTTTTTTTATATGTAACATCTTTCCTCTCGCTGTCCTACAATCTGTGAGAGTGATTTCGTGAAATGGGACGGAAGTGAGTAACAGGAAGCCGAGGAAGCGCGCGACATTTGATTTGGCCAATGAGCGCGCCCTATTCGATTTGACCAATGAGTCGAGTTGTCTGTAAGTTGGTACTTTTAATGTTAATGTTTCGTTTTAGCAAGGTGAGACGTCAGATGTTACACATCGACATGCGACTACTGTAAGACTCGCTTGTTTTTTTTTATTATTTTAATACTCTCGTGTGAACACTCATACGCACAGTACGCGCCACTCAAAAGAAATAGATCGTCAACCTTTATACGTTTTAGTTCAGTTCAAACTAAAATTCTGAAAATGAAATCTTGTGCAGTTTGTAACGTGCAGTTCAACGATGGCGTCCAGTGTGGCAGTTGCAAGAAACACTTAGATTTCGGATGTGCAAACATCTCAGAAACCGGATGGAGAAAGCTGGGTGCAAGTAGGATGGCTCAATAGAAATGCCCCTCTTGCAGAACCTCATCACCAGTTGTGCCTGCCTCAGAACCTGCGTCGCTGGATACCATACTGAGCGAGATACGTGACATGAAGCGGCAGCTACTTAACTTGCCGACCTTGGTAGGTGACATTCGTGTGATCAAGGATGAGTTAGCAGAGCTTAAGTTGACATGTGAGGGTACTGCTGGGTGACTTGACAATTTTGACACAAGACTCCTGGAAGTTGAAGCAAAAGTGTCGGAATTTGAAAAGCTTCAGGAATCAATGAATGGTTTACAGACTGACTTGGCGAGCACGAAGTATCTACTCTCGACTTATGAACAAAGATCCAGGTTAAATAACGTTGAAATTAAGGGGGTTCCTATCAAAAAAGATGAAAATTTGTACTCAATTATCGACGCTATCGGCCGTAAAGTTAACTACAGCTGTCCCAAGGCCCAGGTGAACTATATTTCAAGGGTCCCTATTTTTGGTTCCAATGAAAAGTTAATAATAGTGAGTTTTTTGAACCGTTATGTGAAGGAAGATTTCATTGCGGCGGCACGAGCCAAGAAGGATCTGTCCACTTGTGACATCGGGTTTCAAGGCTCATCTCAGCGCGTGTACGTCAACGATCACCTAAGCGTGGAGTACAAAAAGCTTTTAACCAAAGTTAAAATCATTGCCAGGGATAAACATTATGAGTACGTATGGGTTAAACATGGTAAAATTCATTTACTTAAAAATAATCATTCGAAAGTTTTTATTATAAGGAAGGAGTCAGATTTAAACAAAATTGTCTAATGTGCCTCTTAATATTTACACATACTTTCCTAATTTGTTATTATATTCTACTTCAATGGCTCCAAGTCTTTAATACCGTTTACGTTTGTATCACAATAACTTTTTGCAAAATGTTTAACACCTCTGCCGTACTGATAAGTTCGACACCTCTCTTTTGTTTAGCTACTTGTATGCTTTGTGTTCGTTATCGCGCTGTTTACTTTGAAGCGTTACCGCACTACAATATGTTTTACTCTCTCGCACTTGCACGCATCACGCACTATTGCTTGCTTTTTCGCACAGCTGTTTACTACTTAACATCGTATGATTTTTGCGCTCGCGTAATTCTTATTGACTTCTACCTTCATTATTTTTATTTAATTATATTATACATTATTCTACAATATTATTTAACGAAATGCTTTATTTTAATGAAATGCTTTATTTTAATGAAATGCTTTATTTTGGTGAAATGCTTTAGTTTAATGAAATGCTTTAATTTGATGGAATGCTTTATTTTAATGAGGTGCTTTATTTTAATGAAATGCTTTATTTTAATGAAATGCTTTATTCTGATGAAGTGCTTTATTTTAATGGATTATACTCAATTATTAGTCTTGTCTTGTAATGGCTCCTAAATTAAATATCTTTTATCAAAACGTTCGCGGGCTTAGAACTAAAAGTGATACTTTCTACCGTCAAATGTTACTAAACTCGTATGATATTATTGTTCTTACAGAGACGTGGTTATTGGATGGAGTTTTAAATTCTGAATTCTTTGATGAACGGTACATTGTGTGGCGGCGTGATCGAGATTATGTTTTGACCGGGCAAACGCGTGGTGGGGGTGTGCTTATTGCTACACGTAGGGAACTTTCAGTTTTATGCCAACCTACCTTCCATTCTACAGCAGAGGATTTATGGCTCAGCATACGACTCAAAAATTCTTATACACGTAAATATATTACCTTACATATATGTGTTATTTATTTATGTCAGCAAAACTTAGGCCTTTCTTTTTCTTTGCAACTTCGCAATTACCTCACAAAATTAAACCAAATATTTATGAGTAACTCTTCTGATTCCTTTCTCATCATTGGTGATTTTAACATGAGCGGTATTAACTGGGTCCGTTCTGACAATCTATCGCTCGTCCCAATGAACCCGAATAGTCCTGATGAAGTTTTACTTGGTGACGAATTATGTACCCTAGATTTTGGTCAATACAATGGTGTACTTAATAGGTATGGCAAAATTTTAGATTTGGTACTTTCAAACCATTTAGTTTATGTCGTTGAATGTTCAAGTCCGCTGGTTCCCATCGACCCCTACCATCCAGCACTATTAGTAAATATGGATTTCGTAGAAGCTCCTCTATTAGAGTCCGCGCCACGGACGCAATATCTGTTCGACAAGGGTGACTATGAATCCATCAACAAAGAAATTTCCATGACTGACTGGGAATCCGAGTTCGCGACACGATCAATTGATGAATCATTAAACTTTTTCAATCAAGTTATTCTCAATTTACACACGAAATACATTCCACAAAAATTACATCGTAGCAAAACATATCCAGCTTGGTACAATTCGGCATTAATCAAAACAATTATAGAAAAATACAAATATTTTAAAAAGTTTAAGACGTACGGCAATATAGCTGATGAGTTATCATTTAAGCTTCTTCGTGAAAGGGTAAAGGTATTAGAATCGCAATGTTATGAAAACTACTTGAACTTAACTGAAAAATCTATTAAAGAAAACCCTAAATATTTTTGGACGTTTGTTAAAAAACGACATAACTCAAATGCAGTTCCGAGTTCTTTAAACTATAATGGCGAAACGTTGCGTACCGGTGAAACAATATGCGAGGCGTTCTCTACTTACTTTCATTCTACATTTCTAGATACAAGCCCTAGTCATGGAATTTCTTCACCCCCTCTTTTTACTGAATCTGCCAGCCTATCTGATATATGTAGCATTGTAGTGAACGTTGAGGAGGTTTTGAACTTGCTTCGCAAGTTGGATACTTCTAAAGCGGCTGGCCCGGATAATATTTCATCCAAATTTCTTGTACGATGTTCGACTTCGATTGCCCAACCTATTTCACTTCTCTTCAGAAAATCCTTGGATACTTGTGTTGTACCCGAACTTTGGAAATCGGCTTTCATAACGCCTATTCACAAAAAAGGAGTCAAAACCGAAATTGTAAACTACAGGCCAATATCCAAGCTCTGTATTGTGGCAAAAATCTTCGAAAGGATCATCTATAACCAGGTGTATAGTGCTCTTAGAAATTCGTTTAGTTCCTTTCAACATGGTTTTTTGAAAGGAAGGTCTACCGTCACCAACTTAATTCTGCTCAATGATTTTATTACTGATGCAATGGATAACGGTAAGCAGGTTGATGTCGTTTATACTGATTACAGTAAAGCTTTTGATCGGATCGACCATGAGATCTTACTATCAAAGTTATATGGTATGGGAATACGTGGCGATTTACTTAGATGGTTTTCTTCTTATCTGGAGAACAGGTCCCAAGCAGTAGTGTTAAGCAATTATATGTCTGGTTGGGTGCCTGTCCCCAGTGGAGTCCCCCAGGGTTCTTTGCTCGGCCCCTTACTTTTCATTATCTATATAAACGACATCAACTCTTGCTTGATTTCATCCAGGCTGTTGTGTTTTGCTGACGATATGAAAATCTATGCCAAAATATCATCACATGTGGACGTGATTGCACTTCAGGATGATTTACATCGTCTTGAGGCTTACTGTCATGGGAGTAAGCTTGATCTTAACCCTGCTAAGTGTTCGGTTCTAACATATTCTCGAAAGCGCTCAATTATACCTTCATCGTATATCTTCGGTGATCAAGTACTACCTAGAACGAATTGCATCCGTGATCTGGGGGTTTATCACGATTCTAAGCTTACGTTTGAACTTCATGTCGATGCCATAGTCGCTAAAGCATCTAAAGCACTAGGTTTCATAATGCGGCTATCCAAGTGCTTCACACAAGCTAAAACTTTAAAAATTCTATACTGTACTTTTGTTAGAAGCCACTTGGAATACGCGTCTGAAATCTGGAATCCATGTTATCACAAGTACATTGATCGTATAGAGAGCATCCAGAGGAGGTTCATTAAGTATTTGTGTTATCATCAGAAAGTGCCCTACCGGTCTGAAGATTACCTCAACCTCTGTAAGAAGTATCATATATTACCCCTAATTAACCGGCGAGCAATCTCTGACTGTATTGCATTACTTAAAATTTTCAATAATTCTATTAATAACTCCGATATTCTATCCAAATTTTATTTTAACGTTCCCGGAAGGTCGAAGCGATGGTACGCACCGTTGCGTGTTCCATTTAGCTCTACGAATTACAGGCAAAATTCATTTGTGGTGCGTGCAAGTAGAAACTTTAATGACATGTGTAAACAGCATGATTTTGATCCTTTCTTAACGGGTGTGTCCTCAGCCAGAAAGTGTCTGAGCCGTAGCTTTTTTAAATAAGATTTTGGCTGTTCGGGTTTCTATCCTTGTAGTGAAGATGACATGTGAATTTAGTTTAAGGTTGAATGTTTTACTGTTTTTCCTTTTTTGGTACCTGTGTTGTGTTTTTCACACTCTTTCTTTCCAATCTGTTTTATAGAAGTGATGACTTTTAATTGGCTGTCAGTCTCACATGCTATTTTTTTTTATTCTGTTTGTTTTAGCTGTAAGTCATCCATAGTTGGTAAATAAATAAATAAATACGAGAATCGGCAGTCATGTCACAGCTTGAAGATCGACCTCTGCGGCTGTAAGTTAGCCACGAGCCCCTCTGACCGAGTAGTTACCTGCTGCTGGTTGCTGCTGGAGTCGCACAGCGCCCTGCAGGCCTGCTCGATGGCGACGGCGGCGCGCGCGAACTGCGCCTGGTCCACCAGCCCGGCCCGACCTGCCACGCTCGTCTCGTCTGATACCGCCACCTGGGGGCACGAGGACGAGCTCATGTTGTAGTAACGACACTGTACAACTTCCACAACTGTTGATTGACAACATCCCAAAGTTACCCTTGGTATCGAATTCAGGGTCTCATGTTCAACGGTCCTTAGACAAATTGACTATAAAAGAGTAAGCAAGTCAGAGTTGAATACAATAAATACTCAATTAACCGGACTAATTGTTATCGTAAGTCATTCAAGTCATGTAGTTAACTTTTAACCCATAAAAAAACATTGTGTATGAAATATTTGTTATCTACCTCCAGCTAGCCTTAGAGGCAACTAAGGCAGCTGTTCTAGTGGCCCTCAGTAAACTCACCAAGTAGGCGGCCTGCGCGGTACACTCCACCAGCCCCTGCACGGCATTGGCCACCGTGGCCACTGCACGACTGAACTGTTCCACCTCGCTGCGCTTCACCGAGCTGGCCATCGACGACATGCCCTCGCCTGCGGGGGAGAGAAACAATGATAGGTTATGGGCCCGGAGAGTGATGTGTGCCTGCCCGAGGAAGTAAAATCAAAAGACATTTCAAATTAAGCTGAGTGCCAGCACTTTTTGAACGTCAAAGTTCTACATAAAGACAGTCCCCCAAAACGCCCGCCCGTCACCACTTCACTATTGTTTGCACACCATAACAAGTTACAAAGCTTAAAAAAGGGTGTAATAATGGGCCCGTTCTTATCGCTAAAAACCTTCTTTTGCAGACAACCTTTGGTTGGTTTTGACAAAGAAGGAGAAAAGATGCGTAAGTAGATTTTCAACTTTATTGCTAAAGTATTAGGTTCAAAGTTAATTGGGAAAAGTTGTTAATGTCGGATAGCTTGATGTGCTGACGTCTGTACAAGTTCAACAATGGGTAATTTAACTCACTTAAACTCTTGCTCTGTTCCACGACGCAGTCGAGACAGGCGAAGTAGCCCAGCTCTGTGAGCGGCTGTGTGGGGCTGTTCAGCAAGGGTCGGGTGCTCTCGATGCTGCGGATGGCGGCGTTGCATTCCTTCTGGCCCGGAGCTGCCTCCGTGCACACGTCCACCTGGGGGGCAAACTTTAATTTAGCAGTGATTGACCGGTGAAAACGAATTAAATTCTAAGAATAAGACCGCCATTGTACACTTGTTTTTTTAAACGTTTTTACTATGTTTGTAATGAGGTGTACAATAAAGTATATAATAAATAAATCATCTCTAAATTTCTGCTCCAGTTTATACAAGCAATGAAGGAGTACTCACGAGTCTGTTGATACTGTCGGTGACTGCGCGAGCTGCCGCCGCCAGCTGGTTCTTAGCATTGGGACGAGTCAGGTCCTACGAAAAAGACAATATCTTAGCAAAAAAAACGACAGATTCCCAAAACAACTACTTGGAATGAAATTGTTCCAGTTTTTCTACGGTAGTAAATAAACTAAAAAAAAATCGCTTGTCTGTAAAGTCGGTTTACGAACGATAGTTTAACGTGACAACGTCATAATCATAACAAAACATTGATGAAATGATCGGAACGTTACAATGATCGTAACGTTACAATGATCGTAACGTTACAATGAGCGTAACGTTACAATGAGTCATCCTTTTTCGTGCGTGCAGCCGGCGTTCATCGATTTATTAGACGTTGTATTAGACTGTTTGTTACGTTACTTCTTCTTCCCAATCATAAAACTAGGAAGTGGTGACGGGCGTTTTGGGGGACGTGTCTTCATGTTAAACCATCACATTCAAAAAGTGTTGTAAAAATATAAAGATATTATCTCACCTGACTGACAGACTTGGCGGTGCCCAGCAGTTTGGATGAGTTCACCGTCACGCTCTTCATGGAGCTCACCATCAGAGTCTGAGCGTCGCGGTCCTGAAACAAAACAATATTTTAGCATAACCATAAGACAGCTACCAGACACGAATAGGTATATTAGGGGCTTTGTGAATCGAAGTTAGCTGTAAGAAAGATTACTGAAACTGATTGTTGAAAAGTAAAAATGGGTAAACCGGCCAAGAGCTTCCCACTGCTGAGCTCGGATCGTTGTCCACTAGACACAACAACCGTCTGTTCGGAGGATCCTCCGTGTTCTATGGAGAATTGCAGGACTTTATGCCCTGTTCTCTGTTTTGACTGTGGAGACTTGTTTTAATTAATGTCCGGTCCTGACATGGGCTGATAGTGATGCGTTTTCTTTTTTATTTATTTTTGTTACAATTGTAGTTGATAAGTTTTTTTTTAAAGTATTTCTGTGCGTTTTTTCCGGCAGAATAAACTGATTTTCTTTGTTTTCTGTTCCGCATACCTCTTAAGCATAACCCAGTAACTGTGTTGTGGAGGTCAGAGAGACATACTCGCTTCACGCAATATACTGGTACGTACTCAGCTGCGTCAGTGTAGACTGGAAGCCGACCCTACCAGGCTAGGCAGATGAGGATATCTTTAACTCTTACCTCAGTGTGGCCAGCCATCTCCATGCTGACGCCCAAGAGTCTGTTGAATGCGTCTCCGAAGTGCGCGCTGGTAGAGGCCAGGGCTGCTGGTCGCTCCACGTTCTGTACGACTTCTGATGAAGCCGTGTTCAGGCCTACTGCTGCTGCGTTGAGCTCGGTTTGCAGTTCGCTATGAGATAAAACAGGAAGTTATTAGGTGACTTGAATAGGATCGTTTGGCAACAAAGAATAGTTCGAGTTGATTAATCGTTTTTCCATACAAAATGTATGGGAAAAGTTTTTGGCGATTGCTGTCATTTCTAGTTCTTATATCTTAAATGGTCCCATAGAGACTGGATCGCACATGAAATAGGGTCGAAAAGCATAAACCTTTTTTTGGTATTCTAGCAATTTTTAGCTGACTGTACATTTTTTCTAAAATCTGTGAATGCAGTTCAAAATATCTCAAAAAGTGATGGATGGTCTCCTAGGAACGATTACCTGTAACTATAATGGTTAAGGCACCCTGTCTTATACTACAGTCTTTTCACTGTTATTTTACCTCTGGTTTTGCATCACAGTGATCTTTAGTTCCGTAGCAATAAGTTTATCATAATTCTAAATTATGATTGCTGTCAGAAGTAAAATATAACTGTCAAAGAATAAGTTCAAGTAGTCTGCATTTACACATAATTTGCTCCAGTTAAAATTTTTGACAGACATGCCAAGACAAATCACACTCACATTATAAAGTCAAAAGTTTGTGAGTGTGTGTGTATGTTTGTCACTTTTTCACGCGCAAACGGCTGGACCAATATTGATAAAATTTGGTATGCAGAAAGCTGACATCCTGGATTAACACATAGGCTGCTTTTACGCGGGTAAAAACGCGGGGCGCAGCTAGTTAAAGATATTTGTATTTTCATCAGTTTCTAGTTAACTGATACTAAAGTTTAGAATCTCAATCACTCCTTTTGGAACTGCCATGAAGTTTAATTTAGAATAGAAGTTGTTTTGAAGCTCACCCATAGCTCCTGTCGGACGGAGGGAACTCTCCCATGTTGAGGATGTTGAGCGTTTCGTTGATGTTCTCCATGGCCACGTCCAGCTCCGTGTGGGATGGAATGGCTTCCAGCGTTGATTCTAGACCCTGTGGGAGATATGCGTTGGTGAGTGGCAGATTATAGTTTATGTGTGGGAAATTATTGCGGCCCGCTTGTGTAAGTGTACCAAAATTTGGAAAGAACACACAAAAAGTAGTGGGAATACTTTCATTGTGCGTACAGCTAAGGAGTGGAACTCCCTGCCAGAGTCTGTCTCCTGATAGCTACAACCTGGGAGTCTTTCAGTCAAGAGTGGATAGGTTACTTTTAAGCAAGCGTGTCACATCATCTAAATTAAAAAAAAGGTGTGTGTGTGTGTGTGTGTGTGTGTCAGCTCCGACGCACGACTGGAGTTTACTCCTTAAGAACTATTATTGTGTAGATTATGTAAAAAGAGGGTAAATGAAAGCATTTTAAATAAGCTGATTACACTTTGTAAAAACACACATACATAATCTTGAAGTGATAGGTACGCAAAGGAATGTAACGCCTCACTTTTAGTTAACGCTCGATTTTACTCCTCATAAAATTTTCATACCGCGGGCTAAATATGAAAATCGTTTCTTAAGGAGTAAACTCCAATAAACTCCAAAAAGACGTCAAATTTTTAAACATTTACGTTTGCATATTTGGGGCGGCTTCAACAAAAGCTCTGCTCTTTTATGATTGTGGTTGTGTGTCTTCAATAAATGAAACCTTTTTTATTCTGTTGACTAACTACCCCATTGTGTCCCACTGCTGTACAAAAGGAGAGGAAGGTCCTCTCCCTTTTCCACATAACTTGCTGGATTCTATTCTGTACTTTGACATACCTGAGAGATATCCTTAGCGATGCTCATGATGGAGGAGGTATCCACCGCCTCCGACGTGGTGAGGTATCTCTTCACGTGTTCCACTAGAGTTTGAGACGAGTACAGCACTTGGCGACCCGAGTGGATCACCCTGGAGAAGGAGATAGAATAGGCTTAGAGAGAGATACGTTTGAGTGAGGTTCGGAAGTCGTTAAGCTATGAAATGTCTTGCTTCATCGTCTGCGCATAATACGATACGTCTTGATAAGGATGGTTGATAGAAATTCGGGTTTCTTACTAACCGTGACTATTCAATTAATCTACGGATCTACGGATGACATTTGGAATGTCTTTTTGTGTTTGGCATTCAGTACCGCGAATGTGAAAACGAAACATTAAATGAGAAAAACATTAAAAACGAAACAAGAGAGACAAAAATCTGGGAACTGACGATAAAGCTCATCTATGCAATCTGAGGATCAGATAATACAATAGAGTGTGGATGGTCACCTCTCCCTCCTGGGCTGCTCATCATGCAAGGCAGCGGAGGCCCGTAGGCCGGTAGTGAAGTCCTTCAGCGACTGCGCCAGCTCGCCCGCAGCGCGGCCGCATGCGGCGGGCTCGGCGTGCCGCGCGGCCGACACCAGCTGCGCCGTGTGCGACGCGGCCGAGCGGGACGACGTCTTCATTGTGGACGACGCCCATTCGGCCTGGGGGTGGACGGAAAGTATGTTCCAAACAATCTTCAAAGTAAGCATTAAAGACATGGATAGCGTTGTTAATGAATTCGGAACTGTTACGTTATAAATAATTGAAATTGACGCCTTTGTGCTAACATCTATCACGATCCCTGCAGTTAGTAGCAGACGTAGACGCCGAACGTTGAATCGTTATAAGCACATACGAATATGAACATTATTCGACGCACGGAGCTAAACCAGTCGCTCGCGACAATCCCATTTTTGAAGTGATAATTTCTTATGGGAGGGTAAACCGCTTCGTAACGTAACGCGTTACGGCGCCGGTCTGTCTGGCTTCCCTTTCTCTCACGCATACGGCAGCGGTAGGCAGGCTCTTCCTCTCTCACTCTCACCCACAGCACTAATCGTATTTCGGACAGACGCTTACCATATTAAATAGTTCAACTTAGTTTAGTTTAAGTTATCAGTTCTGTCGGGCACGTTTTTTTTTTAAACATCCGTTGTACAACCCGCACGAGTTGTAGCGAACGCCTAAACTTACAGTCTGTCCCGGCAGAGGTCTGAGCTCGAAGGCCCTGGCGGCTTCGTCCAGCTCGTCCAGCTCGGCCTGCAGCGACTTGATGATCTCCGCCGCCGCGTCCAGCTCCAGCCCCTTGCACGAGATGCGCGCGCGACCCACGGCCGATCTGTTGGGGTTGCGGACTCAATATATATGGCTTAGAAATTATTAACAGGATACATACCTAAATAAATCTATTAATTATTACATTTACAAAAAATATTGGACCCGTATTTTTTCTTTTGTCACGTCAAAAATGCAGATGATACAGAAATTTTGCGTATGTAATTATGTTATGTAAAAAGTGTAAAGTGACGCAACCTACTCCTCTTGAATCTTGATTGTTGCCATTTTATGCTGATTTGATAAAGAAAAAAATACGTGTCCAATATTTTTCGATGATCTTACTGACGAATAATTTGAACATTTTTTTAAAACATTCTTTTGACTTTAAAAAAAGGAGGAGGTTCTTAATTCTGTTGTTTGTTTTTTTTGTAAATAAACTTCAACATTTAATTCGGGTGAGTCTTGTAGGCGAAGTAGCATTTCTTAAACTATATAACTTATAGTTTTATAGTACTGAAGATGTATTACTATCTTAAGTTAAAGACTAGCTTCTGTGTAATGTGTTTAAAGTTTTATAAAAAAAATGGAACCAGTCTCTATAGGGCAAGCGCAAGGTGTAGCCTGTGCCATCTAGCATTGGAAATTTGAAACTGTGGCACCTAGTTCTTGCACTTATTCTATTGTGTAATGCGTCAGAAATAGACGTTCAGTTGGACACAAGTATTTACCTGAGCTCAGCGCAGCTGGAGGTGAAGCTGTGCGTGGTGTCGGCCAGGTGCTTGGCGGTGGGCCCGTCCGTCACCGTGGGCAGCGCGCCGCGGGACGCCGCGATCACGTGGCCGCTCGGCTGGGGACGCCATAGTGACTTACAATGTTGTATATCGATACCAAAAGTATAAATTAACGTAAGGGACATCATCATCGTCATCTTCCTGCCCTTATCCCATGTTACTTGAGGTCGGCGCAACACGTTTTTTTCTTCCATTCTGTCCTGTCAGCCGTCACGCTATCACTAACTCCGTTTTCATTCATTTACTCCTAACACAATCCATCCATCTTTTCTTTGGCCTCCCTCTCCCTGTCCATCCATCCACATTTATATTCACAACTCTTCTAGTTACGTGCATTTCATCGCTCCTCTTCCCATGACCATACCAAGATAAGCGGTTCCCTTTCAACTTCTCCGTCACTGGCGCCACTTTTAAGTTACCTCTTATGACCTCATTCCTCACTTTATCCATTCTCGTTACTCCACACATCCATCTCAACATTCTCATCTTCGCTACATGCAATCTTTTCTCATCCGACTTTTTCACAGCCCAACATTCTGATCCATACAGTACGACAGGTCTTATCACGGACTTATAGATTTTGCCCTTTAACTTGAGTGGCATCCGTGGGTCGCAAGTTGTTCCAGTGACCCGTCGCCATTTCATCCATCCTGAGTTGATCCGGTGCGTTACGTCTCGGTCTATATCACCGTCCCCCTGGACAAGCGACCCGAGGTACCGAAAGTCGGAGCAGATCGGTATAGGCGTTCCGATGAGAGCTACAGGTATAGGACTGGAGAGACCGCCGAAATCGCAGAACAGGTATTCTGTTTTTGTTCTGCTTAATTTCAGGCCAACACTCTCCAGTCTTCGCCACCACATCTCCAATCTGCTCTGGACCTCTAGGCCGCTTTCGGCAACCAGCACAATGTCATCGGCAAACGCAGCACCAGGGAGCCTCTTCCTGAATGTCCGACGTCAGAGCATCCATTATCATCAGGAAGAGGTAAGGGCTAAGGGCCGACCCTTGATGCAAACCGACTGCCACACTGAAGTTGTCAGTGATGCCCACTACAGACCGAACTTGGGTACTGCATCGCACATACTTCCCAGGCACACCTTTCTCCTTAAGGGCCCACCACAAAATCTCACGAGGCACCCGGTCATATGCCTTTTCGAGGTCAACGAATACCATGTGCATGTGCTGACGGATAACGAAAATGGCATCCGTTGTACCCCGACCAGGCATAAAACCTAACTGGTTCTGTGAGATTTCACTCTCTTTTCTCAGCCGCCTTTCAATAACTTTTTCCTAAGCTTTCACACTATGTGACATTAGCTTTATTCCTCTATAGTTGTTGCACTCCAGCACATCGCCTTTATTTTTAAAGATGGGCACCAACGAACTGTTGCACCATTCAGGTATGGCTTCTTCCAGCAACAACTTATTGAACAATAAAGCTAACCACGTCCACCCATCTAACCGTAATGACTTCCACACTTCAATTGGTATTCCGTCCGTCGACCAATTGCCTTAAAATTCTTCATTCGATTCACTGTTCCTCTCACTTCATCCTCACTAACCCTTCATTCTCTGGTTTACTCTCTAAAACACCACTCCAGATATTTTCCTCATTCATCAGTCTTTCAAAATAGCCTTTCCATCTATCCTTAATCTTTTCATCGTCCGATAAAAGAATTCCAGCTTCATCCCTTACACATCTTATCCGACTAACACCCTTCGCCTTCCTCTCTCTGGCTCTAGCAAGTCGGTACAGGTCTTTTTGGCCAGCTGGACTGTCCAGTGTGTCATACAATTTGTCCTGAGCTTTTGCTCTCGCTATTGCCACGGCTTTCTTCTTTTAAACATCATACTCTCTCTTTTTTCAGCTTTCCAACTAACGCTTCTCTCTCTTCTTTTTTTCCTTCAACACCTTCTGTATTTCTGTCGACCACCACCATGTATCCCTCTCTATTGTGCCCCTTCCTTGTGTCTCTCCTAAAATATCCTTCGCTGCTTGTCTAACACACCCAGCTATCTCATTCCAGCTTTGATTCACACTTCGATCCTTCATGTCTCCCATTTCTATCATTTTGTCTACTACTCGCTCTCTCAATTCCTTCGCACAATAATTCTTCTCTAGCATATGCCATTTTATTTTAGGAGGAGGACATTCACCCAAAATGCCCCGACGACAATTAACGCGAGGTTAATTTACGCAAAATGCCAAAATGTCCCTGACGTTAATTGATATTTCTGGTATCGATGCGATGTTATGTTATGGAGTTTTATATAAGGAAACATTGAGACAACTGTGAAAGTATAATTTATAGATTATTGAGTTCAAAAAAGATGTAATAAATATGAGAAAACGGACCAACAGATTTTTAATAAGTAGAAAGATATTAAAGAAGAAAAAAGTGTTTATTATCCAAAAACTGGGATGAAGAAAAAGATAGAATAATAATAAATGAACGTTCCAATTTTGCACGATTTCGGTTTTCACTATACTAACTATCGTTCCGAGTCATTTAATAAACATTGAAATAAATATGAATTTACAGTTTAATCAATATAGAAATGTTCTTGAAGTAGAAGACAATTATTTTTCTTTGAGCTTTAAGTTTCATTTCTTTTACTTTTATTTAACGTGTGTTTGCAAAACAGTTAGCTCCATACACAAAAGGTATTTGTCTTAAAATGTTAGTCACAAGAAGTCCTAAGCCATACCTGCAAGAAGGCCTCGGACGCGGAGATGAGGTCGAGCTGCGCGGCGGCGTGTCCGGGACGCACGCTGCACACGTTGACGGCGTCCACCACGCGCGGGAGCTGCTCCGACAGCGACTTGCACTCCTCGATCAGGGTCTCCTGGGGTGGGAGGACAACTTGTCACCATTTTGTGTCTTCTTGATGATTAATGTTGCTTTTGTTTTGATAATTTATCTCTACTAAAACCAACATTCTTAGGGACTTGATATACGAAGCGGCCAGGGCGTTTTAAAATACATTATATGGCGTTAAAGGAACGAAATATACTTAGCGTCGCGGGCGCTGGGACAGACGTCATACATTGTCGTTACAGCGCCCGCCGGAACGCATCATGTCCCTTAGAGAATAGAGATGTTTCAAGGATAAAATTAAATTATTTCAATTATTCCGTCAAAAAGATTAGCAAAAAATTTTGAACAAATATTTTTTTAATTTTTTTTTCAAAACAACAAAAACTTAAAAAGATTAAACGTATTCAAGAGGGGACTTCATACGTCACTGCTAGCTTGTTTTTTTTTTTATGGATGGTAAGTCATTAAATGATTTCTACTACTTCTAGGTAAAAGGCGCGGTACACTTTTTATGTAAACATGACGTCATGCTAAATTTCAGCACACTTTATCGTCATCGTTACAATCTTTTTATTAACTTACTTCGGTCGTACGTGCGTCTGGTTAAAGAAAACGTGTCGAATATATTTTGATAATGAAACTGAGAGATGAAATAGATTTTTAAGAATCTTGGTTATCACTGCACGCATGCTGTATGCATCTGCCCGATTGAGAGAGCTTTTTCGATCAGATTCATCTGTCAAATGATTCCGAACGTTTTCTGACTGTACTTATTGCTCTTGTTTTAACTACTCATTAAAAATGTCAATAAGTAAGTCAACATACCTGTGTATACTTGTTGGTGTTGAACTGCGTAGCGTTGTGCGCCGACGTGATGAGCTGGTTGGCGCTCGAAGCGGCTTGGCGGGCGCTCTCCTGTACGATACACATCATTATAATAATAATATAATATATCCTGGGACAACTCACACACGATCATCCGATCCCAAACTAGGCAGAGCCTGTGCTATGGCAACCAGACCACTGATAAACATACTTATATATTTCTAAATACATACATATTATAGACAAATTACACCCAGACACAGAACAAATGATCATGCTCATCACACAAAGATTTGTCCTGGGTGGGAATCGAACCCACGACCTCCGGTTTAGCAGTCAGGGTCAGGGTATCATTATAAACACATATGCTTCACTGTTCAAGTTACATTATTAAATTGTCTATATGTGTTGTGTTTATTAAGCATTCGAGTTAAGACGCTACTACACTGGTCATCACAAAAATCGGCCCATCCTGTTTTTGCACTATTACTTGTTATGGGTTCATAAATACAAGGTTTCGAACTATTCTATTTATTTCTAGGGTCAGATAAGATGTTTGACATATGGGTACCATAAATCTTAGTGCATTTGAGAGTACTTAAAACAATTTTTTTATCATAAACTGTTCTTAGTGCGATTTTGCTTGTTTATGTAGAGACACAGTTGAGCGTTATTTCTCTGCCGGAACAAAGTTTAAAACGGTGAATTTGTTAATTACGATAATTTTACGGACTAACACTGTATTTTTGATCGATTTTGTTTGAAAATTATGGATACTACTGAAGCTGAGGCTGCTCAAGTTGTGGTCCTACTGCAACAAGGCTTAAGTCAACGTGTTGTGGCCCGCAGTTTAAATCTGAGCCGATCAGCGGTTCGGCGAGTATACCAAAGGTTTCTGGAGACTGGCGAGTATCGGAGAAGACCAGGATCAGGAAGACAAAGGGTCACAAATGAGAGAGATGATCGATTTATAGTGACATCAGCTCTCAGAAATCGTCACCTTTCCGGTGTTGACCTTCAGCGACGCTTACGTGAAGTGCGCGGGGTGGCAATAAGTGACAGTACTGTGAGACGGAGACTTCGTGAACAGAATTTAAGACCACATAAGCCAGCAACTGGACCACAACTGACCACAGCTCATCGACAAGTGAGACTTCAATTTGCGCGGAATCACCTCAACTGGACTATAGACCAATGGGCATCAGTTCTCTTCTCTGATGAGAGCCGCATGACTTTATACGGTTCTGATGGGCGTCGCAATGTCATGAGACGACCAGGAGAGCGTTATGCCCAGTGCTGCATACAAGAAACCGTCAGTTACGGTGGAGGCTCGGTAATGTTTTGGGGTGGTATTTCTTTGACTGGGCGCACCGAGCTTGTTTTTATCAGCAGGGGTGCTCTTACTTGTGCACGTTACATAACGGAGATCCTGGAAGATCATGTGATGCCTTATGCTGGTTATATCGGAGAGGAATTTGAGTTAATGCCCGATAATGCACGGCCACACGTAGCGCACATTGTCACTCAGTACTTAAATGATGTCGGCATTAGGGTTATGCAGTGGCCAGGCAGAAGTCCGGATCTCAATCCCATAGAGCACATGTGGGACACGCTAAAACAGAAGGTGAGCGCTAGAGATCCAGCCCCCACAACCTTAGGAGATCTGGAAAAGGCTATTAAGGAAGAATGGGACCGAATTCCTCAAGGGACCGTTAAAATTTGAATCAGATCCCTAACACGGCGAATGCAGGCTGTCTTAAGGGCAAGAGGAGGAAATACAGAATATTAAAATGAAAGATTTATCCCCATAAGTTTTAAGAATTAAAAATTACAGTGACTTGAAAACCAGTGTAAAAATCGGGTAAAAATTATCGATTTTAATTTTATTGCTGAAATTGTTAAGTTTCATCTTGTTATTAGGTTTTTTATGCGTAAATTGTAAAAATAAACAAAATTAATCAAAACAAAACAGTTGTAAGACAATTATTTCATTCAAAATTTAAAAAAGTGGGAATATCGAAAAACATTCGAGTGGGTCGATTTTTGTGATGACCAGAGTATATGACTTACTCCAATGAAAGAGATGTTTGTTTATTGTATATTTACACATTTTTTTTTACATATATTTTTGTTTAGGGGCTTTTATCAAAGATATGCCAGCCCCATCGTACCCTTTTACATTAATCACACTTATCACACTAATATTATAAAGGCGAAAGTTTGTGAGTGTGATTGTGTATGTGTGTATATTTGTTACTTCTTCACGCGCAAACGGCTGGACCGATTTAGATAAAATTTGGTATAGAGATTGTTTGACACCCGGGAAAGGACATGAGGATAGTTTTTATCCTGTGAGTATGTTCCCTTGGGATAATTTTCGACATTCACGCGGGCTAGTTATCATTTAAATATTAAAAAACTAGTTTATGATCACGAGTTTGCAATTAAAATAAGGATTTTAATTTAAATAAAAACTTAAATTATACCTATAATAAATAGGCCTCATACGTTCCATATAAAAAAGCCTCTTGAGATATTGTGTTGAGAAATGTATTGTTTAACAAAAAAGCCAAAAGATTATACCTGTAATCTAGCGACTTGTGAGCCCACGATGTCTTGACCTTGAGCGTAGTCGACGGTGATGTAGCGAAGTTCCTCCGCCGCCTTGCGCAGAGCCTCCTGCTTCTCACGGTCCTGTACGAAATCATATTTGTTACGTTAGTCCAAAACTAGGGCTGTGGAATTTGTTTGAAAGAGTCACCGCGGCCCTGGAACGCAAAGGGCTTTAGAAGGAACACGGATGGGTTTTAGTCAGTAAGAGTCTGACACGCCCTTCCGCTAGAACCAGAGCGGAAGAAGTCATTTGATGATTTAGGCCCAAAACTAGGAGTATAGGACGGTGGTTTCTGATCGGTACGGATCGTTTTGTGATCGATTTTTTTCTATGAACACATTTATTCATTTTCTTTTCATTCAGTAATTGAAAAAAGCAGTAAGTCTCAGACAAATATAGAAAGATTCATATTATGCCTACCACGTAAAAATAGGTTTTTTTATAGACTTACATAAACGTTAATTAAACATCGAAATAACACCCGCGCCATCGGGGGATTTAAATATGTATTGCCTAATCGTTCGTAAAGGTTTTTATGTGAAATTGGGTATCATTTCTGTGCTTTATAAATCATTGCAGGTTGTGTCGCCACATGGATTGTGTACACAAACAACCGCTTCACGAACGTTGTGACTATTTAAGTGGTAAAGTGTTATGTATGATGTCGGACGTAAAAGAACAGCACCATCCCTTCACTTCCCGTGGGTGTCGTTAGAGGCGACTGAGTGACTCACCAGAGAATGTGCCCATTCTCTGTGCATTGCAACAGCTACACTGCGATCGCCAACCCGCCTGCCAGGCGTGGTGATTCTGGCTAACCCCCCCTCCATTTGGGGGAGGCCTATGTCCAGCAGTGGACGTCGTTCGGCTGATATGATGATGATGAAATAGTGAAGAAGTATCGTATATATAACTGTCGAGATTTTCCCAGGTTAGCAGCACGGGATTGACAGGTCACTTCACCTAGGTTATGACGATGAGATTGTTACAGAATAGCAGCACTGACCTGCGGCGAGGAGGCGCACTGGCGGGCAGCCTCCACCATGCGCGCGGTGGCGTCGGCCAGCAGCTTGGCGGCCGCCAGCAGCTTGCGCTGCGAGGCGGAGGGCTGGGACTCCGCCTCCGTCTGGGGAGACCGAAACACTTATAATCAGGTAGGGAACTAACTTAACTACAACTGCGTCTTCTTCTTTACAACTAAAATGCTACAAATAACGTTTCATTTATATTTTTTTTTTTGTAAAACATCTATAGCCGCGGGTAAAACCGATTGTTAACGTGGCGACGCATTATATACAGTCTAAATGTTTTTTTTTTCATTACGCCATATTTAGTTCCTATCGTAATCTATTCTTTTATGCATATTACTTGTACAAAATAATTTCGATGTTTCACATCAGCCAGGCGTCCCGTGACGGCTCACAATTTTGAAGTGAAAACTTCTTTAAGCGCGTTGAGCACTTTTTGGATGAATAAAAATCATGGAACTGGCGTCATCGTCACCGAACGCTTTAGCTTTCGCTTAGTTTTCGTATTGTGTTGAGAATCAAAACCACACCACTACATTTTTGATACTCTGTGTTTCGTAGATTTGTTGTTATCTTTGATTGTGTCTGTCTCTGTGCAAAGTATGGCATTCTAGTAATAAGGAGTGTGTTAATTTTTCACTTGAGACGTAAAATATACTTTTACGTCTTTTTACTTTGCAGTATATCAGCTGTATCTCGAAGTAGGCCAGCAGTTACGTGAATTGGTAGTTGCACTAACTGGCATATATCTACATACCTTGATGTTAGTGATGAGATGAGCAGTGGCCTGCCCCAGCAGCCTGGCGTGTCGCACCATGTCCGCCGGGTCTCCGCAAGCCACCACTCGCTCGCTGGCGGTCATCACGCTCTCTACTGAGCGCTCAGTTACTGTGGGCTGCTGGGCGCGACGGTCTGTACGACAAAATATTTGAAAATAACATTTGTAGCACCATATAGATAAGCGGAACAGGGTGTATAGTTCCGAAAACCTACATAGTAAAGGGAGGATCCTCCGACCAGCCGAGTGTTGTCTGGTGGGCAATTGCTGCCCAATGGTTGTTGTATATGTTCAAATAGCGCGGAGAACTTTGATAGCGCGATATAGAATTTGTGTGACGTCATTTGCAGAGTGAAAATACACATATGGTATTCTCACGCTAACTGAGTTTTATATTATCACATTTCTGTCAAAATGATGACGGACATCCCCCGAAAAATAATTCGAATCAAATATGCTACAACCACTTTGTGACATAAAACGGTTCACTCCCCTTCACAGAGAGGAGGAGGCCTGTCATGTGTCTCAGCAGTGGTAACGTTAAATAATAATTATGCTATATACTGCAGCTACTTACCAAGATCACAATGCGCCAGCAATCGCTCCAACTCTTCAGTGACTCTATGGGCAGCCGCGGTCAGATGTTCTACACCTGTTAACAAATAACATGGTTTATTTTGGAATAAGGTTAGACTAAGAAAAACTTATAAAAATGTGTTAGACTCGAACATGACTTTTTAAATGTAAAGAAGTATTTTAATTGTTTTATGAATGAGGAACGACTCGTGTGTTTACTATACAAATTAAGTCCTGACTAGAACTTCCCCGTTTTAATCAATTTGTTGTTTTTTTAATGTTTGACCATCATAATTTCTATAAGTATCAATATAAAATGGATGATTCTATTCCGTATCTCGGAGAGCATGATGGCTGATCCCAGTTGTCGTCAACGATACGAGTCAGGAAATCAGACAGCCAATCTAACTAAGATATTGTGTAAAGAAGTATCCTCCTACTTTTCGGGATACATCTTTTCCTGTAACTGATCGGCTCGAGCTCCTAGGCATGGAGTTGACATCCAGTCTCAACTTGTCTTGCTAAGGGGTACCGTGTTACCCGGTCAATGCGTTATGCAGGACAAACAGGCAGTACGTCACGTGGAGCGCATCCGGTGAGACTGGAGGCAGACCTAAACATCAGGGAATGCGCTAGACACAGTGTAATGTTGACATACCGGGGGCTGCACTGTCGGGCACAGTGTTGCAGGCCTCCACGAGGCGCTCCACAGCTTGTGCGACGAGGCGCGCCGCGCTCGTCAGCTGCTCGCGACACGCTGGGTTGTGCAGCGTCGGGGCTACCACCTGGGAAGCAAAGTTAACTCTATTATGATTTCCTGATAGCTACGACCTGCAGGTCTTCAACTAGAGTGAATAGGTTACTTCTAGGCAAGCGTGCTCCATCGTCGACCACGTCATCGCTTTCCGTCATGTGAGTTTGGGGTCGAATGGGAGCCTCTCAATTGCAAAAAAAAATACAAGTCTTCTATAAAATGTGAATCACCTGATTTCTAAACTAGTGTTAACTGTATTAAAGGAAGAACTGTCTTCGCCTATTTGCATTAATTCAGTATTACGTCAAAATTAAGATACCAAAAGAAACAAAAAAAAACAGAATATATTGTTTAAATTAGGAAGGAGTTCTTATTAAGTATCAAATGCTACAAAAGGCATTCACTGTAGTAAGTATTTGAAAGGCGTATGCACACTTAGTAAGTTATGTATTGGACCTAATAGTAGTATAGATGTTTAAATAATATAGTAGAGTTTATTTGCCAGTAGTCAGATACAAAGAAAACTACGAGAGTTAAGTGTCTGCTACTTATATAATGGACAAACTCTACCCATCAGCAACATTTAGGGAGCCAGTAACAAACCCAAATAAAATCACATTTTTTTTTGAAAATGTACAGTTCGGAATGTAATGAAATTTGTGTCGTTTAACTTTTTGACGACCGAAAGCTTACCCTACGCGCCAAAGTCACAAACGAATATCTGGCAAAAATATGGTGGATTTGTTGCTTGGGGCGTACCCATACGTTATATGCTCAGGCGTTCAATACTTGTGCATGGGGCATGTTTGTCCCCAATTTTCTCAAAAACTGCCGGCCCAGTTTTGATGCTTTCTTACCTTGGCGCAGGCGACGAGCTGGCTGGTGGCGAGCGCGCAGTGCGTGGCTGCAGAGATGATGGCATTCTGCAGAGGCTGGTCGTCTCTGCATTGTGCTGCCACGTTCTTCGCCTTCAGGACTAGTGCTGCTGTCGTGTTGGCTACGGCCTTAGCGAGGGAGAGCAGGATGTCCTGTGGGTGAGAGGGAAATTGTATAAATATAAAAATATAAATTTTGATGTAAAATGTTAAACCCTTTTCTTCAATAAGTCATAAACCTACATGATTTTTTCCAACCGTTTCGAAAAATTGTGCGTATATACCTCTACAACGTGTAACAGAAATACTGCTAAACCTGAAAAGGGATTATTGAACTCAATATTATGAACAACTATTACTATCGGACCAACCCTGAAATCATGAAAACAAATCATCCGTTCAGTACATTTTCTTGAGTTAACCAAATGTATGTGGCCGAGTTGATTTTTGAAGTGATATCTTCTTATAGGAGGGTAAACCGCTTCGTAACGTAACGCGTTACGGCGCCAGTCTGTCTGGCTTCCCTTTCTCTCACGCATACGGCAGCGGTAGGCCGGCTCTTCCTCTCTCACTCTAACCCACAGCGCTAGTCGTATTTCGGACAGACGCTTCCCATATTAAATAGTTCAACTTAGATTAGTTTAAGTTATCACTTCTGTCGGCCGTCCCGAGACGCACACGTTTTGATTTTATTGCTGTTACACGTTGTATTTTAAGTCCCCAAACACAACATGTATTTCTTTTGAAATGTTAAGAGAGGAAATGATCAGTCTTCATACGTTAAACGGCAAGATTTTAAACATGTCTGGAATATTACGATGAACTATTTATGAAATGATACGCAAGCGTCCACATTATGTCGTGTTCACATTTATAAAACTGTCTCAGTCGTAAAAATGCTTTTGATGTAATGTTTTCATCCGGTCTAGCTAAATATTGGTCATATCATATCTATATTTCGAAAGTGTTGATGTAATTTCTAGTTACATTATGATCTCTCTACTATGATTTGCCTGAAGGCATGTTTGCCCTTCTAAGGGCGAGTTTATTGATCCGTAGTTAACTTAACAAATAGCCAATTTTAATTGATCGAAAAACGCATTTTAACGAAAGTTATTCATAATTTTTGATGGTTGAGTTAACTGCGGATCAAATTACCCTAAATAAGCTATGGTTAACAGTCACATACATTTATACACATTCAGTTCGTGTATGCTTGCGCCTAATACACGCTGAAAGATTTTAAACGGACCTTTTAAATAATACCTGTACACCTTTCTTTATACTTTGGCTTATCTCATCCATCCTTCGAAAAAATCGTTCTCCATCTCATTCTGCCACACATAGTAAAAACATTCAACTTCAACCATGATCAACAAAATCATCCATTCTAGAATCCTGTGACCCAAGAGCTGGTACTTCGACCAGAGGCTAAGCTTTGCCATAAAACGTGGCAATGCCACCAGTCTTTTGTACCAGCTGACTTTGTTGAGGGCGAATTTTTGATGCTTTATTTTAGTTTTGTTTTTATTCTAGAATCTAGGCCACCCATTCGTCTCCACTCAGACATCGAGTTCAAGACACACGTTACAAAAACCAGCCATCTGTCCACTCGACTATCTAGGTCATACGAGATCTTTATTTTTATATCAGCGCCATCTCTTGACAATGTGTGGAATTACTTCCTTACGCATCGAACGTGGAATGAGCTTGTATGGATAAGAAGTTCTGTTCAGATGCGAGTTTGTTTTTTTTTATACTTTCAATTTTATATATAACATCAATCCCGTATCCCCGAAGGCTTAGCCAGATTACATACTAAAATGTATTGTACACATTCGGCTTAAGTAATGTCTTTAGTACATTTTGTAATGAGTTATGCAGACCGCTTTATGGCATTTATTTATAGTTAAAAAAGTATTTTTATACTTTTCTTTGTCAATAACTGAGCCCAGGACAAAATCCTTTCCACTGCTGAGCAATTTCAGCTCAGCCTCGTGTCTGCGGCGGCCATAGTCAAATTTAAAGCTTTTATATCCAGGAATCCTTATCTACAGCATGATATTATTCCGAAATTATACAGGGGGGTAATTAGTTAGTTATTTTTCGCTAAATACATTTACTTCCGAGACAGTTAGTCATAAATAAAACAATTGTTTTTTTAAGCAAATGTATTATAACCAAAAATAACCAACATGGCAGTGAAAGTAAGAACCACAACCGTACACTGGTGCAGAGACATTGTACCAATATTTAGAAAAATAAATCTTAAGACTTAGAAAGACTTGATATGTGTCATTCTTGATTTAATTATTATAGAGAGAGCGCAAAATTATAAAAAGATAAAACTTAAAATGTATGGTATGGTATGGTAAAATACTTGGTAATACTGGTACAATTTCTCTGCTCCCAATTGTATGAAATAAAATTATTAAAAAAAAATAACTTTGACAAGAGACAACTATGCTGGCGTGTTTCGAGTAAGAAAGTCAAATAAATAGTTTAGGATTTAATTCGCCAAAATATGGGCGGTAAGATATCATTAAGAATGAGAAGGAATAAAAAGAAATCAGTCTTCATAATAAACATTAAGTAACAAAACCAATTTAAAATAAATGTTAATTAACTACTTTTGATAATTGCATTTCTATTATATTTAATTAATAAGTATATTTTTTGAGAATCTCGAAACTCGCCAACCGTTTAAAAAATAAATAGCAAAAAAATTAAATTAAATATAAACCTCTGTTTTTATAAAATGGCAATTTTTAGGTTTGTACTCTGTGACGGCAATCTGAGTCCATGCATGTGATACTTTTTGCATTGAATAAATTATTTGCAGTTTTTTTTTTAATTGATCCTAAATTACTATGTTACTCAATTTTTTTTCAGTCCGAAAACGTTTTTTTTTTACTTTATTTATAATATCATAGTTATTAGTTATAACTATTATTTAAGCATTTTTTTTAAGTACAAGTATTAGTATTATTTGCAATTATATTGTTTTATTTAATAATGCATTTTATGATTATTATATAGCAATGCAAAAAGGACACATTTACAAGGACTTCATTAACAGATTAGTACATAGACACATTGTCAAATAATCAGTTTCAGGTCAAATTCCCCATATCTTTCATGCACTGGTTTTTTGACAGATGTGCAACATTGACAATGAAAAGCTGAATACTTGCTTTAATTTACTGCAATTATTTGACAATATATACCCGTACTTAATAAAATAAACAACCAAAAAATATTTACACATAAAGAAATTAGAACCGAAACGAATAAATTATAAATTAGCTGCCAAATAATAACAAAATAAAAAATAAGGGCCGGCACACATTGACGTCCAATTAAATAAGTTAGCAGGTTAAACCGACCCTTAGCTGCCAATTACCTTAATGCTTTTAACAAAATAGAGGAACAAAATAAAAAAATAAGACTAGATTAATAAGCATTAAGATTATTGTTAACAAAAAATAATTAAATAAACAAAATACTAAACTCGCTTATATCTTTGTGATGGCAAGATCGTGATGTTATATTTAAATATGGCTCATAATTGGCAAAGTATGTCGGATTGTCGATTGTTGAGATTTTTATTGTACAAGCGAGCAATGAATCTGACGCAAAATCAAAGTTGATTTCTTCCATAAATATTGGCTGCATATCATCAAAAACGAAGCACCTAGGTGGCTAGTACGGAAATCAAACCAAAATGAATAATAGGAAAAATTCTACGTAATCTTAGGGAAACACGTGAGTGATTTTATGGTTCGTGTAAATTAGAACACTTTAAACCACTTTTCATCTGACTGACCCAAATTTATTGCTCGCAAGTGTCAAATCATTTTCGATTCAAAATATAATTTGAAATCTACTCTCAATTAACTTATTTTCAGCTGCAATTAGACTAGAATAATTTTCAGTTTCTACCCAAATTACAACAACCTATATTTTTAACAGATCCATTTTAAATAACTGTGATGAATTTTGACTAGCACTCACGGACTTTTATAACCATAATATCGTCTTCATAAGCGAGTATACCCCACCCTATCCCCTCACCTTCCACTCAAGAGCCCAGTTCCACAGAATCCTACTCAAGAAACACTACAATACTAACGTCGAAGTTAGTGCGTTATGTTTGTACTGACCTGTTCTACCCAGGCCCCTCTTTTCCTCTGTGCACTCAGGGCAAGTGCCCAGGGCCCCGCGATCTATGGGACCCCTAGTTTCTGACAGATCACCTACCGATGACTGATAAATATATTAATTTTTAAATATGTTTAATTCACTAAATAGATTTCTTAATCCATACTTTTGTAAAAGCGTTTCTGTTCCGCATAATATTACAATTACCTTTTAATTTAAAATGACTTTGTAATCAGTCGAATAAATGTAGAATATTTTTTTTTTTAATCTGTTCTAGCAATATCCTCTGCCAAAGTCATAGGGGCAATAACCCGTGCCCGGAGCCTCCAATAGGCAACACTCGGAGCTGGTTCTAAGCATTACTATTCAACGTCTACCAAACTAAAGATTAAGTCAAACTAACGGGCAGTTAGAACGTTAACTCTTTGCTGTGGAACTGGGCGGGAGTATCTGATTCACATAAATTGGGGTTCCGTAACCAAATAGTGCCGACAGAAAAAAAAAATGCCGCTGCTGTCAAATAACACTTCACCGTATTTCTATTTGTCTTTTAGTTTTGTGTCTTTATAAAAGTAGTTGAAATGTTTACAGCGGTCAACTGTGTAATATATCTCAGTTAAGTTCCTGAGGCTACTGAGGAATAATTCTTATCAGCTGATTGGGCTTCTTACTTTAATTAAAAATCTTCCGACCCCAATTTCGATCATAGTATTCAACGGAGACAGTCAAGTACACAGGAGATATTATAGTGCACAAGTGTGTGCGCAAACACAGGAGCTCTCTCTGTACCTTTACTCTCTTATCCAATAGGACGGCAGTAGAAATCTCATATCTGTCTTTATGCGAATCATATACCCCCAAAACTAGATTTAACCTTACAAACTATTAAATTAAAAATGTCATCGTGCAGTCTTTTCCCTTACTCATTTGTCTTTATAATTTTGATTATCATTTATCCAACAAGAAACCTTGAAAATAAAGGAAAAAGACGTTTTTATTTTAA
Source organism: Mamestra configurata (assembly GCA_002192655.3). NCBI lineage: Eukaryota > Metazoa > Arthropoda > Insecta > Lepidoptera > Noctuidae > Mamestra > Mamestra configurata. The sequence continues at coordinate 207,623 of NDFZ01005209.1, forward strand.
ATACTATAGAGAGAAAACGTGCTCTTAATAATACAAATTTGTGTAAATATTAATGCCTAGAGAGGCAGAATTAAGGGAATAATTTAATAAAATGTAATACAAGGTGAGGACGACGATACGACAATAAATCAAAACACTGACAATACTAGTTCATACGAATACGTTGTCTTTTATCACTGATTTGATGTCACTAACTGCAACAGACTGCTTGGAATATTTCGTCAGAGTAGTAGTCACTATCCTTGACTAGTTTGAGTTTATTAGACGTTTTTGAAAGTTTATTTTAATTTCGGTGACAGGATTTATAATAGTTTCAAAATATTCCTATGAACCAGTATTGCCAGTGTTTTCATTAATTGTCGTATCAATGTCTCCACATTGTATATTTCTGAATAAGTACTTTAGTGTAATAAAAACGCGAAAATGGTACCATTTTCTGACATGGTCGGAAAGCTTTAGGATTTGTAGATATTCTACAAAAATCTTTTCATTTTATTTTGATTCATATAATTCACCAAGAATGTATGAATTATATAATTAGCATTGAGTGCATGTTGTGTCATTGGACTACAAAGATTACTGAGAGAATGCTATAAATCCAGCAATGGATTTTATTGATTACCGTTAATATCTGTTACTTGTTCAGTAATTCATTATTTGCTCAAGATTCTCATTGAAGATTAGTTTAGAGATTTTGATTGTCTATAGAGAATATTTTAGGGTATTTTCACGAGGAACTTAATACCACACTGGGTGATTCAAACAAAGAAACATAATATTACTATAGGTCCCTAAACCATAGGAATTTGCCACTGAAATCGAAATTTCTTCGCCCTACGTCCTTTTTCCAAAAATATAAACAAATAATTAAGATCGGTTTACGGACGATAGTTTAACGTGACAACGTCATAACAAAACATTGATGAAATGATCGTAACGTTACAATGAGTCATCCTTTTTCGTGCGTGCAGCCGGCGTTCATCGATTTATTAGACATTGTCACGTCAATCATCAAAAATTCAGTCGGACAATTTTAATTTTATGGCATAGTGGCAAATGGCGGTAAGTGGCCAAACCATCGACTTAGGACAAAAATTAAAATTAAAAAATATATATTTATGCTTAGTAAGAATGACTCTTGCAAAAGTGTAATTTATATTCGCCTCTGTGTTTGTTTGAAAACATTTATATTTTTGGAAAAAGAGCACTCTTACGGCTCACATCATATCAAAACATTTCTCACTAGCCTCCTCACTATCAATCCCTCCACAAACATCTTTCGGCATAAAAAACTGTATCAGCAATGCTAACAACATGAAAAGAATCGACAGTAAACACAAGATATTCAACCAGTTATCCTTCCATATGGTCGCCAACTCGATCTCCAAACACTCGCATTTAGGACAGCACTTCTCTTCCGTCCTAGGACACTTTCTTTTACAAAACTGACAGAAGCCCCTAATATTTTCCACTGTAGTTTTAAATGTGGGATTATAGAATATTCTAATCTCAGTTTTACCTTTAGGTTCTGTAGAGTTATTCAGAATTTCAGTATGTCTTTCCCCCCCAGTCTCGCTTGTGTAATACCTCTCGCTTTTTTTAACGAAATTCTCAAAACCATCGTGTCGTAGTTTTGATATTGAGGATTTCGTGAAACTAGCATCAGCTGTCTCCATAAATGTTTCTGTTGTCGTCAATACGCGATTGTATCGTTCTGGGTTCAGCAATTTCATGTTTAGTGAACCTGATACTTTGACGTCGGGTCCTGATTTAGTGATGTCGTTAACAATGCTGTGACATTCAATTTTTTTACCGTTAAATTTATTGAATTTATCGTTAATATCATTTTTGTCAATATTTTCTGTTAGGAAAAACTGTTCGCGGAGGATATCGTTCTTAGTACGTCTGTTAAGATCTATATTAACATTATCATAGTTACTTTTATCGATATTGATATTAGATTTATCATTATTCAAGTTGGATTTATCGATATTACTTTTAACGTTATCGTAGTTAACATTCGCGTAGTCATGGTTAGAGAAATCCTTTTTGAAATTATAGATCTTATCGTATATAGTTTTAGGGTACAGTTTCGGATCGTTACTGTCTAGATAACCCTCACAGTTTTGGACTATAGATTCAAAATCGTTATCACTATTCGATTTTTCTTGTCTATTCTTGAATAGCATGTTAGCATAGTCTATGCTCTTATAGTAATCGCTATCCGACTCCTCTTGTATAACATCTAGTCCCCAATTCCGTGTGGTATCAACATCTTCATATATTCCGTCGTCCATAGCATCTTTTGCCTTACCATTGCCTATATCGACATTTTCAAAGTCCGTGTCATAAGTATCATCTTTTTCTTTGCCGAAGAAGACTTTATAGAAGTTGTCGTAACAGTAGTTAAGTTTTCTGTACAAGTACGATTTCTTAGGGTTTCTCTTAGGGTCTGTTGTTACCTGTGTTTCCTTGTCCTCCTCCGTTTCTTCGCCGATGGTGTACAGGACGGTGGTGGACGCTTCCCCGACGCGGGAGGCTGCGTTCAGGAGGTTCTGGCGCGGCTGGAAATAGATGGGGTGGCTTTGAGTTCAACATTTTGAGTTACATTACAGATGTATTCCCACATGGGGGATGCAGAAGTGTGTAGTCCATCAAATCGCTAGTTTTATCAAGTATCTGTTCGGTTAAAAACGAGTAAGAGGAATAATTTAATTTAGCATTGATGGTCAGTTTGTTGTACTAAATAAATAATCAAGTAACAGGAGCTGGAAATTAGAACTTTGGGCTATGAGACAACCAGGGAATTGAAACTTGGGTGTCTAATAACTGCACTCCAACTAGTCGCCAGATTTTGAACAAGAAAAATAATTGTTTACCATATTTGGCAGGATTCCCCATCATGTAAAGTATATGAAGTATTTGTTGGCGATTTTTGACGTGCAAACGGCATTAAAAAGCTGGAGACTTCCCGTCCAAGCACTGGGAACATTACGCTCATCAGTCATCTTACCTCTTTAGTCTCCGGCTCAGCCGCCTTCAGCAGGTCGGTGAAGGCGCTGCACAGCTTCCTGGTGGCGTCCAGGAGCTTGTCTCCGTGATCTCCGTCGTCCATGAGGGCGGCGATCATCTGGACTCCCTTCGTCATCTCCGGGAGGTTGGTGGTGATTGTGGTGATGGCTGCGCCGACGGCTGTGTGGTCTACTTCGTCGGTTCCTGAAGGGGTTGTATATTTAGCGGTTGTAGCGTTACGTATGTCTGCTTTTTAGTAGTGCCAGGACAGTAGGTATCTAAGGTATCTTTAAAGAAGTAATACCTAGCTAGATAGTTAGTATATTTTACAGAATTAGTGTTTACTGTAATAGAAAGAAAAAAATCCGGCCGAGTGCAAGTTGAATTCGCGCGCAAAGGGTTCCGAACGAATCATAACTTTGAAATCATTAACTTCTGCGATCTTCGTTCTTTGTTTTTTTTTTCTAAATAGCCCCGCAAAAGTGATCCCATTTTCAAAATGATTTAATTTATGTTACGCGTTCGTGTTTGGATCACAGACGCTCATAATGATACCAAATTTCAACTGAATGGGTCTAGTACATTCTGCTGTGACAGACAAACATATATAAAGTCACGAGTGATCCTATAAGGATTCTGTTTTCCATACGAACGTTAGGAATCGTAAACAGCTAGGCAAATAGATTGGGTATATCTGTTACCTGAAGTGAGCGTGACGACCTGCGCAGTGGCCGCGTTCATGGCGGCGATCTGTGACGTCACCACTTGCTTGTTGGTGTCCATCGTCACTTGCTTCCACTTCACGGACGCCGCGTCGTGGCCCAGCGCGGGGAGACTGGCCTGGGGCCGAACGGACATATTATTATAAATGGGTAGGTATAAGAAGCCATTTATTGATACTGTCTGCTTAAGCTCTTAATATTTTCATTTCCTTATTTTGTTTGACGAATTTAAGGTATTTATTTCAATTAAACCATCAAAAAGATGAAGCTACTAGCACATTCCATGGAAACGATCGTGCAAGAAACTCCATGGACAATCTTTAAAATCAATCAATAGTTAATAAAGTTATGGTTACATCATTTGTGTTGAAATTATAAACATAATTATGTGAGAACTTTAGAAATACGTGCACGTTATAAGAAATTGTCTGATTTATGGTGAAGATATTTACCTAGAAGAGGGGAACCTTGCTCATGTTAAAATCGAAGTCAAACTTAAGGAAAGTCGTTAAAGATGTTACATTATTTTGAAAACTGTCAAACTAAAACGTTACCATTTTATTTATTTTAAACTAAGCTATGTATTTTTACCATATCGCACCCACGCCAAACTGGAAGTTCGCTTCACGACGCGGTTAGGGATGTAAACAGAAATAGAATTGGACATCCGACTGACATTTGGGACTATTTATAAAGCAGATTATTTTTAACACTACCGAAAATAGACTTTATTTACAGATTACAGATTTAATTTTTCCTCAGTATCGTCATAGTATTATAACTTCTTAGTTTTATATTATGCATGTGGGTATTTGGAAACAAATATCTTTTAAACGGTTAATTTTCGCTTTCTTGCTACGTCGCGGAGGCGACTGCTACGAAAAGCGATGTGAAAGCAAAGGATGTCATTTATTAGCGAATTTCAAAGCATCTGATCATTAAGTTTTTGAATTTTTTATGTAAATTGTGAAAATAACGGACATCTTTATTTTATACTAGTTTTTGCCCGCGACTTCGTTCGCTTTTTCCCCGTTCCCGTAGGAATTTCGGGAAATCCTCTCTTAGTGCTCCCCCGCACTCCCCAAAGAACCTACATGCCAAATTTCAGCTTTATAAGATTATTATTTTTCAGCGTTGACACGGGTGAAGTCACCGGTTAAAGTTAGAAGTAAATAATGAAGACAGTTTGAGAGTACACATACCCTGCTGAGCCCCTCCTCGGTCTGCTTGATGATCTCGACGCCGCTGCTGATGGTGGACAGCAGCGCGCGCTGCGGCTCCGTCAGGATCGACGTCACGCGCGTCTGCTGCATCTGAGATGCCTGGGAAATGAACATGATGCTTTTATTAACAGTCGTTGGGATTGGATCAAAGTCAAGGTTCTACTAACCATGAAATCTGTTAAAAGTCTACTAGGTTAATATGGAAAGAGTAGGCAGAATGTTCATTTTTGCCACTAAAAGCCTTGTCATTCTAAACAATACAATTGGCGACGTCGAAATGAAACTGAAAGTTCAAGTTTAAAATGGCAAAGTCACAACTTTTCTGTAATGCTGCTGTACGTAGGGGAGAGCGGGGCTAAATGTGCCGCGGGAAAGTTGTTTCGATTGAAACAGGCTTTATGAAAAACAGAGATAAACATATCAATTCATAAAACGGAACGCTGCAGCGCACCGATGGCAACTATCTTAGTTTGGCCAATAACGTCAGGACAAGCCTTAAATTGGACACAAATTCAGACTACTGCTATGTATTTACTGATAAAAGCTTGGTTCACCCGGGAGATCGAACCCAGGATCACATGTGCAACAGTTGCACTTGCAACCAATATACCAATATGGCAGTCAAAACATATTCCCGAGATAAAAAGTGTCCTATGTGTTATTCCAGATAACACATAAGATACAATCTACCACTGTGCCAAATTTCATCAAAATCCATTCAGTAGTTTTTGCGTGAGAGAGTAACAAACATCCATCCATCCATCCTTACAAACTTTCGCGTTTATAATATTAGTAGGATTTCTATAGATAAAATTAGTATGATTACAATATATACCTACACAGCCCATTTCGATGACTAAATGTAGCCATAATAGCAGCGTGGAACAAAATGTTTATCACATTATTATATTGTAAAATTAAATAAGTGTATGGATATAACGGTTGTCATAGCAAAGCTGGCATATTTGGCTTAAAATATTAATATTTTTGCCTAGATATTTTAACGAGTTCTGTGCTACGTATTTCAGAATTTGGCAATAAGATCATTTTTGCGATAAAGTATTAAAAATATGAATTTTGAACACAACAAGTGGTGATTTATTTAACAAAGATACACTAACGACTTATTTACAAATCAAACGCTGATCCAGTGTTGGCATGTTACTTTCAGGCATTCATATGATTCACAGAGAAGGTCTATTCAAAAATAATACAAATATAAACCAAACACTAAATATCAAAAATTAAAAGACGAAAGTTAAATGATCCCTTAAACACAAAAAAAATATCAAAAATATGCCAGATTTGTTAAGACCAACCAAAAAAAATTAAAAATATTAGTTGATTGCTTTTTGTCTCTCCACTTCAAATAATAACCTACGAAAAACCAAACTAAATACAAAGCTGGCATCAATACTGACAGCAGGCGGCGTGTGTCCCGTGATGATCTGGCCCGACACCGTGCTCTGCTGCGCGCTCGTCATGTGGTTCACCGCGAACGGCTTCGCTCCTAGCGGGGCAAGCAGAACAGTGTGAAGCGAGCAAACAAATATTTCAACAAAATTAATTTAACGTGGGTTTTTGGTGGGATATTGTATTCTTCTTTTTATTGTTTTAAATAGATTATTTACTCAGCAAACAAAAGTAGGAAAAGTGGCTCATGATTTTTTTTTTAAGTATGTCATGAAAAGCAATTTTAATACAATATACCATCAAAATAAATAATTAAAAAAAAAATCAACAGATAATAAAAAAAACAGAAAAAACATAATATTGTAAAGTGCATTTTACTTTATCTGTTCTATTAGGTAAACATGATTATAAAACAATAGCGTACTGAAGATTCATACGACTTTTTTAGAAGTTCAATACAGCCAATTCAGTAATTGATTAATAATGCAAATAATCTTGTAACTGTCTTACTCAGAGCTGGGCAAAATACATGCCTTGCTTTAGTTAAAATACAAATAGAATATACTATCTCGCATGTTTTTAAAATACGAAATACATTTTTTTTTAAATAGTGCATTTAAAATTAATTATTAAGTATTTTGGATGCTTGGCGATCTTTGGGGGAGGCTTCGTTCAGCAGTGGACGGCAATTGGCTGATATGATGTTGATGAAGTATTTTAACTATTTTTATTTAAAATACTAATTATAAAAAAAAACTGTCAGGTGTTAGGTTAGGCTAGCCTTTTTTCTTACGAAAGCTATCAAGCGCAGTTTTCTGCAGAACGCAACTATTAATAAGATTGCTAAATGTATTTATGATCAAATTTATTATGAAGTCAGAAGTATTTGAAATACTAAATACAAAATACCTCAGCGTCATGCATTTCAAATACCAATTACAAATTATTTTTTTAAGAAGTAATTCAAATACAAATACCAAATACGTATTTGTATTTCAATTACGAATTTTAATTACAAGTAATTCAAATACTGCCCAACCCTGGTCTTACTGAATATGTTTACCAAATAAGACATGTTAAGAAAAAATACCCAACAAGAGGGTACAAAATAAATAACAAACAGGTAACAAGTAAAATAACAGTGGTTACCTTCAGCGCCGGGTCTGTGCACGGCGGGCTTAGCGACTGACTCGGTGTTCACTTTGCCGGACTTGAACGTATCGTGTTGGATGATGTTGGCTCTGCACACAAAATATATTAGGTTAACATTGAGATGATGTCGTGTAATGTAATGTAATAAAATATAATATATCGTATAATATAAACGCATCGGCGTACTTTCGCCGTACTTTTTCTCACATATTTGTAACGTTTGGCGTACAGGGCAAGCCATTGCTTGTTATTTATAAGTGACAATGGCGTTTAAAAGGTTAATTATTTATTTATATTATTATATATAGGTATTATTTACATATTCATGTTATAAAAAAACAATTCACAATAGGTAATATGCATGCATTTTTTTATTTGCAAAATGAAATACTTATTGGCTCTAGTAAACAATTATGAAATATTTTTTTAAATACCTTCTTCAGCGATGAAGTTATAAAGCTTCAAAGATGACAATTAGAAAGAGAAGTCCGATACAAACTCTGACGTCAAATACTATGTCGCCTATACAGTTACCATAGAAAACGGCGTCTCCGCGAGAGAGACAGATATATTTGTTTAAAATAGTTACATCTCGGTTGTTTTTCGATCAATTTTAATTCTAATTTCACTGTTAGTATTATATTTTTGTATATTTTCAGATGAAGTGTATAGTAACTATATTTTTGTGCATATTCCCTATTTATTTTTCGGGTATCTACAAAGCTACATAGCTTATAAGTTTGTATAATATTAACATAATATGGATCAAGGTCTGAAATAAAGTTTTTTTTTTAAAGAGATTTTTGGGAAAAAGTTAAAATGTGTTTTGTTGCAAATTCATCTGGCACTCACCGAAAACCTTATTTTTCCTATATTTACTGTCGGATTGGCGTTTTGGGGGCTAGATATGTACAGTCAACAAAGCTATTTGATATACAGGCAAAAATATTTTTCTTCCACTGCGCTGCCAATATTTATTATGTGTGCATCATAACTTTTTCAGTTTATGACATACTTACGAGTGTGGTGCACAATAATAGTCGACTCAGCACACTCACACCATTGTTTAAAATAGTTGCAAGTTAGCTGCCTGCACACCAAATAGCTTTGTTGACTGTACATTTTTGACGAACGAAACGTGCTGATCCCAGCTTAGTTTGATTCGGTGAACGTTGATTTAAATGTGACTCACTTGGAAGGCGAGACGGAGTCCTCCAGCATGGCGGAGCCCTCGTCCCCCTCTATGCCGAGGTGCTCCTTGGCGCGCTGCTTGCGCACGATGATGTCGATGTAGCCCGCTATCACCTGCAGGATCTGCTCCGCTTCCGTGGTTTGTACTGAGTAGTATTGGTCGCTGCGGACAAAACATATCATTATGGTGAGTTTAGTAAGAATGTAACTGAAAATTGAGAAAAATATGTAAAGAAACCCAATACAAAGAGTAATTTTAAGCCCATTTACGTTGAGCGGTAGTTTATTGCAGCGTCCGTGACATGCATTTTTCTCCAAAGTACAGGTGCTTTGGCACTTGGAGAACTCCAACGTATGGCTCATGTTCTGAACAGGAGCACCGCACTCACAATGGGTATCCGACGAGTCTATAAAACCCCATTTCGCCAGGTTGTGTTTACAACGGCCTACCTGGGCTTTTCATATACGTTCAGCGGCTATAAAGACCAAACACAATAGTAAAATAACAGCGGCACACCTAAAGTAAACTGATGTGATTGGCTGTTGAGAACTCATTCAACCAATCACAGAAACTGCGTTTGACATTTTCACAATCTGTTTGTGAAAGTTTTGATCCAGGGACTGAGCCTTCCCTCGAGAGGATATAGCCCACTGCAGATCACTTCGAGGGGGCAGATGTTTCTGGTGTTACAAGTAGTCGGGTGGTCTTAACACAGCTTGGTTCTCACGTTAGGTGGACGGACTCTGTAGCCACCCAGTGGGCCTGCAGCTCTCCTTCGTCTCCTCGTACGGTATAGCTCACCTGTAGTCTCCGAAGTCCAGCGTGAAGGTGTTGGGGCTGGCGCACCACCTGCGCACGGTGGTGAGCGGCCACGTCTGCAGGATCTCCTTCGTCTTCTCGTCCAGGCGCAGCACAGAGTCCTTGGTGACGCCCAGCAGGCGAGGGACTAGCTTGTTCTTGCCTTTCATTTTTTCCTGGAGAAGAGAAATGGCGGTTAGAGCGGTTGCGCACAACGTCCGAATCCGTAAGAATCCTGTCCGTGAAAACTCGGACCGAACTCGGATATTGCTTACGCACTACCTTCGATCCAAATCCGTGATTCAGACGACATTTTACGCGGAGCCGCTACAGAGCGATCACGTCACTATATTATATTACTCTTTGGTTCATGTCATGAGCCATTTCAATCGGCGTCAACTTCTGGCAATGTACGTACGGAGACGCAGAAGAAATAAAAAATTCTAGGTGCACCCTCCCTCTCTTGCTGGAACGATGTTTAAAAGGAGCTTTTTACAATGACCACGCAGTGTTACGTCAATACGACAGGAAATTTTACGATTACTACCGAATACCGAATCTTATCCGAAATGGATATTCTCAGATGACGGAGACAAATCGGATGACGGCAATCGGGTGTAGTGCGTAAGCTACCATACTGTTCTACGACTACGCCGGACGGGTTCGGATCGGACGTAGTGTCGTTGTTTTATTAGTTTTGTCCCGCTTTCTGGCTTCGCTCGCTTTAAATTAGCCCATATCCATGACAAAATTAGTTAAAATCGCTTTTATCCAGCGATTTAGGCGTGGAAGCGAAACTAACAAACAAACTCACATTCGCATTTATAATATTATGTTGAATTCCGAATTTAAATATAGAGACTTATCATAAATTATAACTTTATAAAATTTGGTAGTCGGAATGACTCCGCGAGGTTATACGTCGCGGAGGAGAGAAATTGTGAACTGACATAAACTAGCGACCAATCAGCTGGTCTGCAATTTATCCGTTTTGGTGTGATGGTTAAATTGGAAACTTGGCCCTTCATCGGTCTTTGTTTTCTCTGAATAGACCAATGAGAGCCTTGTTTCCAGGTTTACTATCACATGAGAACGGTTAAATTGTAGACTTGTGCTCTAATTGGCGCCATTTTATGTCAGTCCACAATTTCTTGGAATGACTTCGCAAGACTATCAAATTTTGATGCGTAAAATAGTATTCCAAATATTCAGTTGACAATTTATCGAGAGTTTACAATCTCTCAAGTTATTTTATAATCTTACGGAGTTTGCTATTTTCCGGTGACATACATATCGCTTGGTATCCATTGACCTAGTTCTGTTCCGTCTTCTGCTTGATAAGGAGGGAAGTAGAAATGATATTTAACTTCCTTCGCTGTTCTTTTCTGATTAATCTCGTTACGTGATACAAGACAGTTGAATTGTTTCTCCGAGACTTGTCGACCTACATTGACTCATCGTTTTCCTGGTGGTTGTCCAAGTTGAGGTAGGCTGCTGCAGAAGATGACATACCTTGACCAAGAAGAAGGCGACGCCGTAAGTCTTGAGGTCTCTCGCACTCTTGGTGTACAGCACTTTGGCGTCGAGCTCGGTCAGCGTGATGTGTTTCTTGTGCTCCTTGAAGATCTTCTTTTCGATGTTCTTGACTTTGACGTACGAGGCCGGCAGGAATTCTTTGAGGCTGGAACGAGAAGATTAGTTTCATATTTTTATTTAGTTAGATAGTTTTTAAGACAGATGTGTTGCTGGGGAGTTTGTTGCGCCACTTCTTCTTCCCAGCTAAAACACTAGGAATTGGTGACGGGCGGGCGTTTTGGGGGACTGTCTTTATGTAGAACTTTGACGTTCAAAAAGTGCTGGCACTCAGCCTAATTTGAATAAATGACTTTTGATTGATTTTGAGTTTATGATCTTGAAATAAGCGCCATTCTTGCTGAGTGGGAGAGCCATGGAATGTTTATCTTAATATTAATAGGCATTTGTCTTTACTGACGTAATTTAAGTACAAGTAATTTTAGTTAACAGAGAGAGAGAGTGAGAGAGTTGTCTTTAGAGGCAGATTTAACTAGCAATATTTGTTAGTTAGTTGAGGTCAAATCGTGCAAAGTGAATTAGAACCACTTCCTCTCATCCCACAGAGTTGAAATTTTACGACTTAGTTCAGTTTCGACGAAAATTAATTTGTATGATAACCATTCCTTGATTCTCAATCTAGAGCTCAGGTTGAAGCAATTCCTCCACAGTCAACAGTAAAGACGCGAAATTTTGCAAACGAATTCAATTTTAAGTTAATTTAGTTTTTGATGTTGATACTCACTCTAGGAATCCAGGAGTGTGCTTGTCTTCCCTGTGGTCTCCGAACTGAATCTGGCACTGAATGCCCGCGAACTCGCAAGCTATTAACAAAATACACATTTTTTATTGTCTTAGCTCAGAAGTCACGCTTGCGAACACCACATTAAATACACAGATTATTTAAGAGAATATTGAAAAAAAAAAACGAGCGTGTCTTACAGTAGTCGCGCATGTCGATGTGTAACATCTGACGTCTCACCTTGGTAAAAAGCAACATTAACATTAAAAGGTACTTTTAATGTTAATGACAGCCAACTCGACCACTGCGCGCTCATTGGTCAAATCAAATAGCGCACGCTTCCTCGGCACTTCCGTCCCATTTCACGAAATCACTCCTACAGATTGCAGGAAGTGAGAGGAAAGATGTTACACATCAAAACGAAACTTCAGGAGTGGAGGCTGGTAAAGTCACTTCTCAGTAAAAAGTGTACCAATCGTGTTAGAGCGCGTTCCCACTATGTCATGACGATTTTATCATTGGACGACTGTTACATACATTTTGTATGTAAAAAGTCGTGGACGACGGTTAATCGCGTCGTCCTATATGTGAACAACTCCATTTAAATAAACAAGCCACGGCGCTTTAAACGACACGATAATCTGTCGTCACAACATAGTGGGAACGCGTCCTTAATCTTTTCAATATACGACAAAAGAATAAATATTTTTTTCTTTTGTCGTATATTGATTTGATGATTGATGATGAATGATTGAAAATCTATAGTAATGTAATAAAGCTGAAGAGTTTCGTTTGTTTGAACGCGCTAATCTCTGGAAGTTCCAGTCGGATTTAGAAAATTATTTTTATATAGGTTAGCCACATTCATGAGAAAATGGGATTTGCGCGTACAAAGTTGTGGGCAAAAGTTAGTAAGTAAAATAATGGATTTGAAGACGCCTACGTCCATCAGCGGTCATGTTTCATCTGAAATGATAACATTTAAGAGGAGTTAATAAGTTAGTATACCTTTGTCCATGGTGACAGGATGCGTGCCATCCAAGATGGCGTCCCTGGCCTGCACGTACAGCAGGTTGAGCTGCACAGGGTCGCGCGAGTCCACGTTGCGGTCGGAGAAGAACAGCTTGCGGCGCAGGAGCAGGGTTTCTGTCACGTCGATGCCTTGCTCGCGGAGGGTTTTCGAGGGCTCCACCCAGTTTACTGTTGAGAGGAATTGTTGGGTTAGTGGTGGTTCAAATAAATATAATGGCGGAAAAAATATGTCTGCGTCCAGAGTTAACTAGAAGACGGAGAATCAAAACTGCCACATGTCCTACCGCAAAGAGAAATGCAAGATACACAAGTACTTCTTTTACTTCCACAAAAGCGTACTACAGATTTTATTATAAAACTGACTGTATGTATTTAGAAATATATATATATATATGTGTGTGTTTATCAGTTGTCTGGTTGCCATAGCACAGGCTCTGCCTAGTTTGGGATCGGATGACCGTGTGTGAGTTGTCCCAAGATATTATTATTATTATAAAACAATTTTATTAACATGATTTTCATTTGAATTTTAAATAAAAAGTTATGGATTTTTCTGATGATTAGAAGAATTGAACAAGAAAATTTAGATTTAAAAGCATTGTTTTTTATTCGACACTATACCATGCTACTCGTAGTTACAATAATTCTTACCAATAAATATTTAAATTTCTTTCTTTTCTACCCGGATCCTTAAAATGTACACTACCAATCAAAAGTACTTGGCCACCTGGAAGATTCAGCTTTGTAAGACCGTCTTTTAAACAAAGGTCGACCCTAAGTCACAACCTGATAAATAGATGAGTCTAAAATTTAAAAATAATTTATAAGATTAAAGAATTGCTATTTAAAATTCATATTATATAACATTCTTCCGTTACTGACTGACAGACAGCGCACAGTTGAAACTACTGGTCGTAGAAAGCTGAAATTTGGCATGCAGGTTCCCTACATTCTGCAGGGGAGAACAAAGAGAGGATTTCCCGAAATTCCTACGGGAACGGGAAAAAAGCGAACGAAGTCGCGGGCAAAAGCTGTTACCTTTATCTAGAAGGCCAAAAACTTTTGAGCAGTAGTGTAACTTTTACTTTGGAATTACAGAAAAGACAATGTCCCTACAGCAGGACCTACCTTCATCATCAGTGCGGAGTTTCTTCCGCAGCTGCTCCATCTTGGCATCCCTCTCCTTCTCCTGGTGCTTGCGCTTGAGCGTCAGCGTGCCGAAGTTCGGCTTCTCGCAAGGATCTGGCTCGTCTTTCTGTTCTTCACGGACCTAGGGAGATAATACTTGTTATAATAACATAATATATGGTCAGATTTCAAAAAAATATTGAACAAGTATTGTTTGCTTTAAGATGAAACGTATCAAAGTTCAGGAGTGTGGTTTTGTTATGTTACTTCTAGGTAAAACTGGAGGCCTACTATGAAGTCTTAAAACGATCATGATTCCGCTCTAAGAGAGAGACGGAGCAATACATAGCGAATTTTTTATGTCGACGTTACATCACGAGTTTTTTTTTTTAATGCGTGTCCTATTAAAAAAAAAATATGTTAGATTCTCACCAGCCCGTCCCTAGCTGTCCTCCCCCCAGCGACGCCCTGAGCCGAGGCCCGTACCCCACAGGGGGTGCCCTTAGCGTGTAGTCGCTTAGTTTGTAAGTTTTTTATAAGCCCTGGCTGGAGGCTTTAATATTATATTGAGGCCACCACAGGCAAGCCCGGTTAAGCAGTCGACAACCTTATAGGTTGAACTGCGAGACGCCACTCACAAAAATAATAAAAGAAATTGATATTAAACTTCGTCGGAAAGTCGGACTAAGAGACTAACCACACTAATTCAGCTCCGTAAATCTGAACGGATGTGTACGCATCTCCATACAAAATCGTTGTTTTCTATGGACTGAAACGGTGGGTCCCTAAAGGGGGCGTTCATAAAATACGTGAGATATTTAAGGGGGAGAGGGGGTCGAGTCAAATCTCATCTAATCTTACGTTGGAGAGAGGGGGGGTCTCGGCAAATATCACGCAATTTTGTTTCTGATTGAAACAAAATAAAATATATATACTATTTTGATCCATTTAATCCAGATTGTACATGCTTAAGATTTAATCTTAAGCGTAATCGTAATCCGATTAAAATCATTCACTAATTCGTTCGAAAGAAAATAATTTCATTCATACTTCTACGTTATACATCTACTGACTGTCAAACCACACATTTTGAAAAATCTCACGTGAGATTGGGGGATGGGGGAGGGGGTTGAATAAAATCTCACGACACCTCACCAGGGGGGAGGGAGGGACAGAAAATTAAAAAAAACACCTCACGTAATTTATGGACGCCCCCAAATAGATTTTTTTAAGATCATACCCCATTTTGTGCATGTTTCATGTACTGGTGCCGCAGTCGGATGCTAGGTGATAAGGGGACTTGTGTAGCATCAGTTTATAAGTATGTACTCACCAGTCCATACTCGTCATAGTTGGTGATGCCGATCTTGGTGCAGATGACCACCATGAGGTTGGCCACCACTTGGCTGTCGTCTACTAGCAGAGTCTTCACCGTGCCTGGAACAATGAGCTTACTGTTGGTCCTGTTGGTCGAGTGGTTAGTGACCCTGACTGCTAAACCGGAGGTTGTGGGTTCGATTCCCACCCAGGACAAATCTTTGTGTGATGAGCATGATCATTTGTTCTGTGTCTGGGTGTAATTTGTCTATAATATGTATGTATTTAGATATATAAGTATGTTTATCAGTTGCCTGGTTGCCATAGCACAGGCTCTGCCTAGTTTGGGATCGGATGGCCGTGTGTGAGTTGTCCCAAGATATTAGATATATGGTTAGAAGTGTTTCACAAGGGTATTGAAACACAGGATTACCTAGTTCAGGCAAATAATAGGTACGAATGATTTTTACATACATTGCAATACAGTTTTGAATGTTTTACCTTATTTCTTTTTTTATGGATTGTTCTAACGTAGCTCTTTCTTTATATGTCTAGTAATAGTAATGTTAAATACACTTAAATTCAACTCTCCTTTCGCAGGTATACTGGAAGAGATTTCTTTAGAAATAAGCATTACCTTTGTACCTATTTTTCTGTTCCCTTCTTCTTATCTATTTGTTAAATGTGTGTACATAAACAGTTAAATAAATAAAATAAATAAATAAATAAGCAATAGAAAAGTTCACACACAACAATCTAGACATTTTCGGCTGCTAAAATATTTCAAAATCTTTTAATTTCTACAACAATCATGATTATTATGTCAATGTCCTACAAAGATATGTGCACTCTAAACCAAGTCCGCCTTTGTACTAGTGCATAAAGTTTAAATAAATATAATAAGGCTAAGGAGTTCGTTTATTTGTTTGAACGCGCTTATCTCTGGAACTGCTAGTCGGATTTGGAAAATTATTTTAGTACCTATAAGATAGCCACATTCATGAGGAAGGCTGTTGGCTATACGGGAACGGGATATGCGCGTAGAAAGTCGCGGACAACAGATGTAAGAAATACAAATCTCATAAGAACACTCACCATCTAACATCCGCACCCTGAGATTCCTGGTCTTCTTGTTATACTCCAGCAGGTCTCCGTTCCTGAGCATGTAGTAGTCCAGGCTTCTGGAGGCTTCCAGCCAGATGCCTTTCTTGTTGTCCTCTTCGGAGGCTAAGAAGAGGCCGTATTCTTTTGCTGTTGAAGAGAGAGGAGAGGTTTAGTTTGGGGAAGGTTAAAATAGGCTACTGCCCCTGTTTTAGTGAGTATTGTGTGAACAGTAGCATAACAGTTGATTAGGGAAATTACCTGGATTAAAATGTGATTCTGTTTGGTCTGTCAGTTAAATTAATCTCAAAAAAAAATGGAGACGTTCTCTTTGCTTAATCGAATTAATAAAAAAATTTAAGAGCAGCCGGTCAATTCTGTAAACATGTCGAAGTGAAGGCTTGGGTGAAGTGATCACGAGGTGAACTGTCAATCCATATAATCAACATGTCAGGTCATCACGAAGTGAGCTGTCATTCCATCTTGTTTGTATGGATTGACAGCTCACCTCGTGATCACTTCACCCAAGCTTTCACTTCGACATGTTTACAGAATCGTACTAAAACAAACATACAACCAAATTGAGAACCTCCTCCTTTTTTGAAGTCGGTTTAAATAGCCAAAGATCGCAGTATCGAGAAGCATATAAGTTCAGGAGTGAAGGCTTGTTTTGTCACCTGTAAGTAAAAAGCAGTAGACTTTTTACGTAAACGTTACTTCACTCTAAATTACAAAAGTCCTGTAACGTCTTTAGTTTTAGATTACGTGACAAAATAAAAAAATACGTTTCCAATATTTTTTGGTAATTTAACAATCAAATGTATCGGCATCAATGCCACCACAAACTAAGAAGCGAAATTTGTACGGCAACAAAAAGAACCGCAGCGCCATCTACGACGAACTACTAATGAAATCCTGCATCGCGCAAGCAAAGTTCTCCGTGCGATTTGAATATATACAACAGTCCAAATATCAACTATCGGGCAGTTGCCCACCAGAACACAAACCGTTTGGCAGAGGATCCTCTCATTTTTCAGTGGAGGTATGCGGGACTTTACTTTTTTTATTTTAGGAATCCACCCAACAGCCGCTCCATGAAACATACTGGTACCCAGCTGCATCCGGTGACTGCAGACCCTGACAGGCTAGGCATATGATGGTGATTAAACTTACGGTCTCCACTGCTGGCTTCGAGGATCTTCTCTCGTATGATTCTGCAGGCATCGTAGACAGTGGTGGAGGGGTCGAACTGTATGGTCTTCACTACTTTGCCTCCATCTATTGATATCTTCAGCGATAACGCCGCCATCTTGCTTAAAGAGTGGGCTCTGTGGACAAAATGGCAATTGTAAAGTCAATGTAAATCTTTAATCAAATATCAAATTTAAAATTGTGTGAAAGTTTTTGTGGAACGACTGAATGGGTTTCGAATTTCGATGATGTTTGCCACACATCACTGCTATAGTCTATGGATATGAATTGACACACATAAATTCGTATTGGATCTGAAGTACATGTAGACGAAGACGCGGGCCGAACATGTTATCTTTTAGCCTTTTATCGTTGAAAATTCGTAACTATTACCGTGTACTTAACGATGACGCTATACGTGCTGCCACTTATTTATATATCATATACACTTCCATTAGAGGAACGTGCAGAGCGTGGACAGCGCCATGTAGTAGCTCAAATTCGAAACTTTTACGTTTTAAACACTTAATATTGACGTTTCTTTGCACATTCCCTCAGCCCCGGATCTACGATTTTCCGAAACGGGGTAGAGTCTTGATGGTGGCGCCCGCTCTCTTCCACGTTTGTGATTAATTTTATAATGTATCGGGAGTAAAAAGACCTTAACGATAAGGAAGACCCATTGTACCCATCACTGGCATCAATTTATTCTGATCATACATGGGAAACCATTGGTTCTGGAGATATTGAAGGTCAAAGTAACAATAGTATATAATTTTAGTACCCCACAACGAATAAGTTTTTTTTTTCAAACATTTGAATTTGACGCCCCTTAAACTGGCCGCCCGGGGACCTGCATTCCCTACACGAAGTTTAATTTTGTTGTCATCTCCACATCAAACCCATCTATCGTTCTATAGTTTCTACCAGTCCCCAATAGGACCAAAGAGTAAGTTTATGTATCAAAACGTCACCTGTGTATAGTAGCAGTGTTGTAAGGTCTGTCTCCCGACTCCTGAAGGTCGAGGGAGCAGGCGCTGGGCCGGCGACGCGTGCGCTCCTGACTGAAGGAACGGAGGCGCTGCCGGGGTTGGGGTGAACCCTGGAATGATGCAGAGCTTTCTGGTAAGTAAGGGGCAATTCTTAAATCGTCAAAATAATTGTGGAATAAAAAAGTAAATAAAAAAAATTGGTTTGGGATCTTTTGCATCGTCAAAAGACCAGGTTAAGGGCCAAATTTAAAAAAAAGAAAACATTGTCTATATGCTTAGCCTTTTCCCAACATGTTTGGGTTGGCTCCCAGTGTAACCACATGTAGCTATACTGATTAGCTGATTCTTAATTCAAAATTTCTATACATAATTTAAATTTCGAATCTGCTAACCAGTAGACGATTTTTTTATAAGTAAGGCCGTTATTATTTCGCCTTAAGGTGGGTACTCACCTAGCCGTGTAGCATGTAACGTATCTGATACGGTATCAACCTGCAAGTGGGTACGGCTCGTCCACGGTCACCGCGTATCCAGCTACGAGCTCCCGGATCCGCAGTGCTCGTGACGATAACACGCCGACAACATGTCTCAAATGGTGGCTCAGCCACTCCATGATGAAGACGTTCGTTTGAAGCTCGCGCTTACATAATCACTACACAAGCGGCCGTGTCGCCGTCCATGCGCACACTGCGAGCCGCCTTTGTGTTCGCAGTGAAACCGCCACTCGAGGGGTCACTGCGAGCTCGTGCTCGTGCCTACGTTCTCACTTGATACCGTATCAGATACGTCACATGCTACACGGCTAGGTGAGTATCCACCTTTACGCTATCAACATATGATACGTGAGACATTAATCAGCAAAACCTCGCGAATACCTCAGATAGCAATATTCACTTTTTATCTAGTTATATTACTTGGACTTATATAACATTATCCTTTGTGTATCGTGCTGCCTGACATCTTATACTCATCTGAAACCAGGGGGGCTACTCTCTCAACCCGGAGTCCGTAGTTTCGGGCGTATTCTAGTCCGTATCACCTAATCACTAAGAATTAATGACAACAAGATTTGACCTGTCAAATCGTGTAGTCATTTATTCTTAGTTCGGGTTCGGAACTAATCGTAAGTCCGGTGATACGGACTAGAATACGCCCGAAACTGCGGACTTCGGGCTAAGAGACAGCTCCTCAGGTATAAAGATGTGCTAAAGCGCCACTTAAAAAGTGCGACATGGAGTCGTCTCGTTGGGAGCAGCAAGCCGCTCTAAGACTAGAGTGGAGGACTTAGGTTAAAGCCAAGGTTCGTGATTTTTGCATTGCAGCGGCGCCTTGAGCTTGATGCCAAGCGTGATCAATTGAAGGCCCGACCACCTTCGGCAATTGGCTATAATTATATAGATGGTGCGCTCACTTGCCCTCAATGTGCGAGGATCTTCACAAAGAACGTTGGTTACATAAGCCACATGCGAACTCATTAACGACAATAATAATTGCAGCGGAGTTCAGCTCCGCTGTAATTGTCGTTCGAGCCGCCTTGGCCGAAATCGGTAGGTCTATCATTGCTTACTACGGCCGGAAGCTACTGGCTATGTAAAAACAGCCGCACGGTACCATGGAGGTTAAGCAACGCATGCCGAGGTCGGTCCGTGGATGGGTGGCCATCCTTTACATGCCAAAACTATTCCTTGCTACGGAAAGCAAGTTTAGCTGTTAGTCCCGGCTGTCATTTGTAGATTGACAGTCGTTACCGAGTTGTTAGAAGTTAGATTATCTGACACCAGTCTTGTCAAGGGGTGTCGCGTTACTGGGTTGTGGAGAGGCAGAGAGAGGCAGTCGCTCCATGTTAAATACTGGTACTCAGCTGCAACCGGTTAGATTGGAAGCCGATCCGTATGTGGAACAGGCTAGACAGATTGTATGTAAGGTTCGTCTCAAAATTCAAAGCGAAAAGTGAACAGGCTTCTTCTGGGTAAGCTCGCTCCGTCGTCGACTTTGTCTCTGTTTCTATGACCTAGACTAGAGTCAAGAGCAAACCCATCACAAGTAAAAAAAAAACAAATAAAACATTTTAGTAGTAGACTATTTACTTTTGAACTGTCAAGGTCGGTCAGTCTAAACATGAAGAGCTTAAAAGAATCCAAAGCGTAGATTTCTATAGAGAAGAACGTGCAAGAAACTCCACGTCTCATTTTAAATTCGGTCTAATCTTCTACTCTTCAAGTCGATGGTGACCCTTTAACATTTTGTGCCCAGTAGCCACGCTTATAGCGTCACCATTGTCATTCATTAGGTCCTCGATGGTGCAGGTACAGGACATTTGGGACCATCCAATAAGTGGGCCGTATTTAGTGTCAAGTCGGTCTAATAGACTCTTAAGATGAAACTTACAGTGCGAGTGGCAGTCAGCCGGCGCCAGTTGTCGTGTAAGGCGTCCTCGATGCGCTGGCGCAGGCTTCGTCACGATTCCGTCTGTGCTTGCGGTGGTGAATTGTCAGTCGGTACCTGATGACAACGAGAAGATACGGTTAACCATGTAGAATAAGATAAGGGAGCTCATTGATGATGAAAAACTTTATTAGACTTGGTTTGCCTAAAGAACAGCTTTGTTTGTTTATGTCACCGGAATATGGCAAACGCCGTAAGATGGTAAAATATCGCGTGATATTGTGAACTATTTTTTCTAAATAAGACACCGATATATTGGTAACTATTGAATTTGGATGGGATTTACTGTCTACAAAACGATTTTTTAATTATATATCGAGAAATTATAATCTAATAAAGATCTATTACAATCTTGAACAATACTAATTAGACATAATCAAACGTATTTGTACATAAAGTACTGACAACACCTCAATCTAGCACATTTCTCAACGAACACGTCGGTCAACGTGCCACGGCACAGCATGGCTCACCATAGAGTATTTCTATAGCCAACGCCATCACCTGTGACGGTAAATATAGACAGCTATTTATAAATGAGAACTGAAGGGTTACAGCAGAAGTTCAGTTTAAACAAAGCTATTCTCAAAATATTTGAATAATCGTAAAAAATCAGCTTATGTTCCCAATGGTGGAACTTATGAATCCTCTATCTCTCTCTGTAAGAGGGAGGGGAACATAGTCCATCCACTTCTGTCTAGCTAAAACACTAGGAAGTGGTGACGGGCGGGCGTTTAGGGGGACGGTCGGTCTTCCTGTACATTTTTGACGTTCAAAAAGTGCTGCTTCTCAGCCTAGTTTGAATAAATGACTTTTGATTTTTGTGATCAATGTCAAAATTCTTAAAGCTTTTGTTCTAGGATGTCCCCGATCTCGGTTTCCCCACGATTTACTTCACCATTTTAAGATCAGTGGTGAAGAAATACATAATTTGCACAAAACCAAGACCAGAGACTGGTTCGTCCCACGATCTATAAAATGCACTATGATAAATGCGAAAGTTATGATGGATGGATGAATGTTTATTACCCAGCTAGAAATAAAATAGCCTAGCCTCCTTAAATATGTTTTATTCTGTTTTTTTGTATTTATTGTTATAGCGGCAACAGAAATACATCATCTGTGAAAATTTCACCTGTCTAACTATCACGGTTCATGAGATACAAACTGGTGACAGACAGGCAGACGGACAGCGAAGTCTTAGCAATAGGGTCCCGTTTTACCCTTTGGGTACGGAACCCTAAAAAGACTCTGGGCTGTTACTGAGTCATTCCAGATGGGTTAAGCCCAGCACCACAGAAGCGCTTGCGACACTAGATCAACAAGGCTGTCATAAAGTCCTAACTTACTACGACGAATGCACATTGCGCAAAACAGCGAGTCAAGCCTGTCACACGAAGTATGGACAATTTTTTGCACCCTCCATGAAAATAATTGAAGCGAGACATTCGTAAGGGCGTGTCATTCACGCTTAATTTATTTGAATTTACTACTGTTTGGTGAGCGTGTGATCTTGGATGTTTGCGAGTGTGCAGTTGAGAATTTTGAGCTCATATTTAAGTACCGGTCGACGTGGCGACATTATTTTTTTGGATGGGCAATCATGGCTTCTTCCGTTCCGAGCGGAGCGGGAGGGAGTGTCCGACTCTTACTGACTAAGACCCACCGGTGTTCTTTCAAATGCCCAAAAATTTGAAAGCTTGGTTGGATGTATATGTTTATTATTCAATTGCGCCAGAACGGCTGAACGGGTCGTTATGAAATTTGGCAACAGAGATAGATTATAGTCTGGAATAGCGCATAGGCTAGGTTCCTTTGGGATAATTTTCAACATTCAAGGGGACCAAGCCGCAGAAGCAAGTAAAGCATATGGATAGGAGTTAATTTTTTAGTAGACCTTCTGTATCATCTGTCTCATGAAAACAGTGTGTGCCACACGTCAATCCTTCCATCCATAAACATAGTATTTCGTAACTCTTCGTCGTCTAATTTCCGAAGTTTCAGTCGAAATACATAAAACATTACTGTCTCTAAAACGTGCGTACAGGACGCGAAGGTGTTTATGTTTTTAATGTAAATTGGCGGGCACAGAAGACAGCGGTCGATCGTATGGTAAGTGGTTAAGTGATGCTTTGCAAATCAATCTATAAGAAAATTAATCGCTTCATATCACAATCCATAACTTGGGAACGACTTGAACGATTTAAATTATACTTTTTTTGTTGTGTTCGTAATTGTGTGGGCGAGATTTGTATGAAATAAAATTTTGAATAAAAAAACTTTCGGTCGAAACCGGGGCGGACCACTAATAGCTTAATAAATAACACTCACACGTTATTTTTCGTGAATTTAGTCATGACTACCCTGAGAAGAAACACTGAATAAATCAGAGATCAGTCGCTTTTACAGCTCATGTAATAGTCAAATCGAATGATGAAATTATAATTAAATATTTTATGAGGAACCTTTGTAGATTTATGTCTGAAGTGGTGAGTTCGAATATTATAGTAGTAGTTCCGACAGTGCGTCAGTAGTAGAACTTAAACAACTTCAACCGGCTTAAGTGCTACGAAATAGGAGAGAATCCATATCTGCGTTGATCCGAGGTTGAAAACGTCTTGAACACTAACTATCCTCGGATTTTTCTTTCTGTCACGTATTACGACTCTACAAAAATTCTTAAAATTAATCTTCTTCCAGATGACACGATAGATGGTTATGATTAAACATTCTTTATCTTCATGAAAAAGAAAAGAAAGCACTACTCGTATTTTACAAATGCTTCTGAAAGGAGACGAGAATGTTTTCCGGTGACTTGGAGGAAAAATAAATGATGCATTTGATGATCATTACGAAAATTGGATCATCATCATCATCTTCCTGCCCTTGTCCCATGTTACTTGGGGTCGGCGCAAAACGTTTTTTTTCTTCCATTCTGTCCTGTCAGCCGTCACGCTATCACTAACTCCCTTTTCTTTCATTTCACTCCTAACGAAAATTGGATGAGGCATTATATAAAAGCCAAGCAAGGAATGCTTCGTTTTCTGAACCATTTTTTTTACCATCTCCCGATTCGTGAATTAAGAATGGAATAATTTATATAAAAAAAAATATTATTTTAAATCTGTAACTTAAATGGGTTACAGAAAAGATAGAAGACGAAGACATTACACAGGCAGGGTGACACAATAGGTTACGGAATTAGTTCGAAAGAGTCACTGCAGCCCTGGAACGCAAAGGGCTTTAGAAGGAAAACGGATGGGTTTTAGTCAGTAAGAGTCTGACACGCCCTTCCGCTCCACCCAGAGCGGAAAAAGTCATTTGATGATTTCCCATCCTTAAATAAAAAAGGGTGACACAATAGACGGCCTTATCGCCAAAAGCTTTCCTTTAAAGACCACCTTGTCAAACTCTTTTTTAGGCCGAAGACCTGACAGTTGGCATTAAAGTATGGTTTTTTGATACGCTTTAAAGTTTAAACGATCAATTCAGAAACCGACCACTTAATTCTCTGTTTATCCATCAAGAATTTGTTTAGCCTTTAAAACATGGCTTCAAAAAATATTACACTGTTTTCAGGTTATAAACTTTCTCATCAATCATAACAAAATGTTATGACAGAATGAGTCAATTTGTTGATTAACGACCCAACATTCATGCTTCACAACTAAATATAAATAGTACAGGGAAACTATTGAACACAACCAGTCAGAAGTACAGTCAACTAAACGTTAATAGTAACATTCTGAACTACGATAATGGACCTTGCCATTATGTTAATATTATAAACTAGCTGTCGCCCGCGGCTCCACCCGCGTTAATGTCGAAAATTATCCCAAAGAAACATATTTCTGGGATAAAAAGTATCCTATGTGTTATTCCAGACTATAATCTACCTCTGTGCCAAATTTGATCAAGATCCGTTCAGTAGTTTTTGCGTGAAAGAGTAACAAACATCCATCCATACTTACAAACTTTCGCGTTTATAATATTAGTAGGATGTGTATTTTTACCCGACACCACGACGCAGAGGATCAAATCTGTAATTGACTAAAATTAATGCAACCAACTGCATCAAATTGCTTGAAAAGTTACTTGTTTGAAACTTTTTAGTTGTTTTCAGCGGGATTTTTGACACAAGTTTTTTTTTCCGGATGTTTTTTAGTCTAATTTGGGCTGGCCTGGATTAGAACATAGGCCAAATATACCTTTAATCCCAATGTTAAGTTCTCGCGATATAAATTGTCTGGGAAAAGCTACTTTGGAATATATTTTATATTTATTATATGCAACGTGTAACAGAATAAACGTCCTCAAGGATTCGCAATTTCGGTGTTGGTCCCATAATAAAATGTTATTGTTCATAATGATGAGTACAATGACCCCTTAAGAGGTATTGCGTTTATTCTGTTACACGTTGTTAATATATTTTAATAAAAGCGTTGTAAATCTTATACTGTTACTTCATTGTACGTGTAGGTGACTGTACATTCAAAGAGTCAAAAACTTCCAAACTCATTCCGTTTATTAGCCACAAAGCAATATTTACGAGTTCATCTATTTCTGTAACTCGTAATGTATGAGCGTCGGCATTTAAAACGAGTGCTATGCGGGCGAATGGATAAAAAAATGAGTCGACACAGCTGATAGTTATTCGGGAGATAAGTATGGGAATGAGATTTGAGTTTGAGCTTCCTTGTTTGCTTTGAATATTTTTTGTACTAATTAAGCAGATGTCAGATGTGGAAGACCAAAGAAATGAAGGATGGTTCGAGTGAAAGATGACAAGGCTTGAAGGCAAAACGGAAGCAGAAAGGAGTATTGTAGTGGAAGAAGTCATGCTGCAAATCCCAATTAATTGGGAAAAGGATAGAAAGATGATGATGAAAAAAAGCAAATGTCAGTGTTGTTATTAAAATCGAATCATTAAATATACAATGTACAAAGTTCTTCACGAAAGGTTTATTTGAAAGAAACATGAAATAGGAAAACGCTCTTACTGACAAATTAAACAGTCGTGTTTAGTTGAATGTACAAGAGAAATGACCTTTTAAATTATCCCGAAAGGTCTAACGACCAATATTGTAGAACACGATTTAATCATAATTCCAAATCCCTATCAAATAGCGAACGATGTATTAATGACAAGAACGTGACTAATACGACGTAACTTATAAACTTAACATCCGTAAAAAGTACTAACCCTCGAATTAATATCTAGATCTATAAACTCATACTTAACAGAACTAAGGAGTAGACCCCTCAACAACTCAACCGAGATGCAATAAAAACCGACGCGAAGGCATTTCAACCAATCTTGAAAGCTGCAGAATATTCAACCTTACTCCCCGCACATAACGAGGAATGGATGTGAATTCGGGATATTACCAAATTCACATGGACTCATTAAAAAGCCCATAGTCATAACGAGCGAGTTATTGCATACAGTTTTGCATAAAAAGGCATCAGTGGAGCCCCTGGCACTCGTAACACACCACCCCGTTGGAATTTTAATAGTTCAATTTAAGTTTGTCTGCATGCGTTTATATGGACGACTTTATTGTTTTATGACTGACGTAGTCTGAGGGTTCTCCTTATTTTTTTTGAGTGATGTCATATCTAGTTTCTAACGCACATAATAATTTAGCTCAGATTATCTGAAGCGCTTCATTTATTAGTTGACATTCAACAGAAATGGGGACGCTTGTAATCAAGTTATCCAGATAATTGACGAAAACCAGACATTCATCAGTAAATTACTTACTAAGTATAAAAGGGGTGATATAATAAGAATTATCTCAAGTAGATTACAGACTAACTAAGACATAAATCAATAGCTACTGACGCCAGTCGAACAACGTGGGACGGTAGTGATTTAAGAAAAAACTGGGGTAACGCTGAAAATTTGGGCAAAGCGTTACTAATATTATGAATACGAAAGTGTTATACTTTGACACTAACTCGCCGAACCGATTATGATGAATTGGTGCAGAGTTACATAAAAACCTTCCAAGACGGTTATAGGCTACCTTAACGCGAGCGAAGCCGCTTACTAAAGCTAGTATTTAACCTTTTGAACGCCAGAGCATAAACGCATCGGCGTGCCCCCAACGCCACAAATTCGCCGTACTTTTTGTCACATATTTGTGACGTTTGGCGTACATGGCACACGCTTGCTTGTCATGTAAACGTGACAATGGCGTTAAATATATATGACAAGCAACATTATTTGCCATTGCGGGGAACACCTGCATGAGGAGTGTGGAAATTGTCGCAAGAAGAGATAGCCCTATACCCAGCAGTAGACGTCTTTCAGGAAATAACTGCCTCATTTTAATATTTGATACTATAAATTGTTTTTTTCTTTCTTTACATTCTCATATAAAGAAGCGACAAGGTTAATGTAACCAGGATTTTTGTAAACATAAAATGATTTAAAAGAGTGTCCGTGGAGTTTCTTGCACGTTCTTTTCCGTAGAGATCTACGCTTTCGAACGTGCAAATAGCTTCATGTTTTTGACGGACTGACTTTGACAACTCAAAAGTACCTGAGTAAGGGGATAATGGTTTATTTGAAATAAATGCTTTCCCTTTGATTTTAACGTTGATGATGAACTAAAGTACCTACACACTGTTATGACAGTTTCGCTTACATTACTGAAGTAAGTCATAAAACATAACATCGCCGTCTTTATGCGATGGATCAATAAATTTAAAACATAAACAACTGAGGGTGAATATAAACTCGACGCCTTATGAAAATATTCATCGAGTTCAAAGCACGTCGGTACACATTGTGAACGGATCACTGGATTTTGGAATATTTTTCATCTGAAGCTGATGGCTGTGGACACTTCGATTTAACACGTCCACTGTTGTTTTTAGACCAACCTCTGTTGTTTGGATTGATTACTTTTAATAGTGCATTTTACAAAAAAATTGGTTGTCTGTAAAGTCAGTTTACGGACGATAGTTTAACATGACAACATTATAACAAAACATTGATTAAATGATCGTAACGTTACAATGAGTCATCTTTTTTCGTGCGTGCAGCCGGCGTTCAACGATTTATTAGACGTTATCACGTCAAAAATGCTAACGTCCAACAGATACATTTCCAAAAAAAATTGGTTGGTCATTAATAGATAATGCATTTTCTTTTTGTCACGTAAACAAAAAGGGTACCGAACGAATCTCATTTTTGTTACACGTTACATTAACACTATAGATTTCTTATAGTTTTTCCGGTAAAGAACTTATTATGGGTATTTTATTTTATTTTTTGGGCTCAGTATTTTCGGAGATTAGGGGGGGTAGAAAAGGGACCCCCATACTCAAAATTTACTTATTAACGTAATGCGTCCGTGTTTGGGTCACAGAAGTTCATATGTGTCCCAAATTACAATAGAATCGGTCCAGTAGATTACGACGAAAAGACAGACAACCGAGTGATCCTGTAAGGGTTCCGTTTTTTAAGTATGTTCGGAACCCTAAAAATTAAGACGATACCTACAGTGCGTTAAAAACTGGCGTGACGTCACGTGATAGTACACAGTATACTAAATCATGAAGTCACCTTGCCACATCTTGAATTTTGATGCAATTTTTATCGATTTGACATGGCAAAGAATACGTATCCAATATTTTTTGGAAATCTAACGGAAGGACTAAATATAATTATTATTTTTGTTGTTCCCCTGTTCTTTAAATTACGACACCGATGACTAACATTAACAAAAATAAATATAATCTAACACAGGAATTCAAAATCCTAAAAGCAACACCATCTCCGAGATCCGAACATTCGATAACACAAGTTAACTTTGCCCTACTTTTCCCCGATGCCAAAATAATTTCCTACTACCCCACAATACGTCTGAAACTCAGTCACGCTTGAAGCTTCAGAGGCGACGCAGCGTCGCGCCGGTTGCTTAGCAACGGGAGTCGCTAAGTCTAAAGTTCGCAGGTTGAATCAATTGTCAAGTAAGTTCAAAGCTTAGTGGGTGGAATGGAAGGTGAATATAAATTTAGGGTTATTCATGGTTGTTTGGGATATTTTTGGATAGGGAGAGACATTTTTAATTCTTACGTCATTAATTTAAGGAAAACGGAAGTTAATGGACTGAAACGGATACATATTATACTACATAGTGAGCGAGCATGGTATTTTTGAGTGTCTTTCTTTACAATAGTTCTGTACTTCGTAGTGATTTTAAAATAGCCACAAGTGGATGGTCATTAAGTGTACGTCCGGTGCACTTCGTCAGCTTACAGTCAGACTGACTTACTAGAAGTGTAGTAGCACAGTATAAATATGAACAGTACGCAAACTAAGCCTAGGTACGACGCAATTAAAGCATTGAAGCAATAGGGTTGTAACTTTTAATGTTTTTGATATTGTTTTTTATTTTTATTAAAACATTTTTGTTCTGTAGTGATCAATCAATCGAATTGAAATTACTAGCTTACAAATACAATTTAAATAGGTAATCACAATTTAAACATGGCGTCGTTTAATCTCAGTAAAAGACGAAACACGGAAAATAACCACCACTAGTCTTGACGCGGCACTCAATACTGACAGCACCGCGATAACCGCTTAGGGGTATAGGGGCGCATGTTTGTGTGAGTGTGCCGTTTTGAGCGTTTGTAGATAGTTTCCGTACTGTTCATATTTATACTGTGGTAGTAGAGTTATTTTTAATATTTCATATTTAAGTTCATGCAAGATTTGTTCAAAGATGCGTCTACATTGGAGTAAGTAAAGAAAAGCCCGGAAGAGGTGACTTGGTCTGTTAACTTAATTATTCTTGTACACCAAACACACACAATGATTTGACAGTTCATGTACAAAGATGAGCTTAACTCAACAGTTGAGTTTTCTCACAGCAAACCTTTTGGCTGTTTTTTTCGAAGGATGGGAAATCATCAAATGACTTCTTCCGCTCTGGGTGGAGCGGAAGGGCGTGTCAGACTCTTACTAACCAAAACCCATCCGTGTTCCTTCTAGAGCCCTTTGTGACCCAGGGCCGCGGTGACTTGCGAACAAATTCCGCAAACCTTTTATCACCTTCCCACCGACCCAAGACATATTATGTATGACACAACTGCATACAAGGTGGAGACGACGATACGACAATAAATGAAATCACTGGCAATACTAGTTCATTCATAATAATTTCAAAATATTTCTATGTACCAGTATTGCCAGTGTTTCCATGTATTGTTGTATGATTGTATCGATGTATCCACATTGTAGAAGAAACCTTCTAATCAATACAGCACTACCAAACAATACATAGACACAAAGGGAGTGTCACACCACGTCACTGACCATAGTGTCGCCGCACAATGGGAATATCGACACTATTATGGTGTAATGTTACCGTATTAGTGACGTCACGGATTCTTTTTGTTTCGAAGACAATGGGTGGAGCTGTTAATCCGATATGAGGGGTATTGGCGAAATTTTCCTTATGTTTTTTTTTTTTTCTGTTGGTAGCCACTCGTTTGACCACTATCTCACCTGATGGTAAGCGATGATGTAGTCGACGATGGAGCACGCTTGCCTAGAAGTAGCCTATTCACTCTTGACTTAAAGACTCCCAGATTGTAGCTATCAGGAAACACAGACTCTGGCAGGGAGTTCCACTCCTTAGCTGTACGCACAATGAATGTGCTCCCAAAACGTTTTGTGCGTGTGGGTGGGATGTCCACCATGTACCGGTGGCGCATCGACGTCCGTCTTGTAGTCCGATGAGATTTACATTAAGATTGTGTGAAAGGGATCTGGATTACTTACTAAAGTGGTGAAGAAATATGGGTGTGCACGTTCAAAAGTGCCTTTTAATGGTTTATTGAAATATATTTTTTTAAATTTGACTATTGACTTTTATGACGTAGAAACGCTTTAAAGACTAAATTGGAATCCATGTGGCTTAATGTTGAACAAGAAAATCTAGGGACTCTATAAAACCTGTTGCTTGTCTTAGCATGAATGAATTGCTTGAGATTATTAATTATATGAAAGCTAAAATTAATCCAGACTATTTACACAACCTACCTGTGACAAAATACGTCACGTAACTTCCAATACTTAATCTAACTAGACCAGCTTCCAATTAAAGCAAACAAACAGATTACACCATCCATAAAACCGAACTAAATGCTGAAACGAAAGCTCTCATAAAACTAAAAGCATATAAACCTCTAGTACATAATGTACTTTAAGAAAATCTATAATCGGAATAAATCTTCACAAACAAGTACCGCGCATGCGCCCCCCCTCCATAAGGGTGGGATCGATAGACTCCGGCGCCACCGTGTCTGGCGCCGAGTTGATGCTGTCTCCCTCACTCACGAAGACGAAAGAAAATCTGGATGTAATTGGAGACGAATCGGGCACGATTTTCCAGATTAGAGATGACTTAGCTAGATTTTTCCAAGAAATAGCTCATTTTTCCAAACACATTTGATAAAATATCAAATTCTAAGCAAAAAAGACACCGATGATGATGGATAAAGCAAAAATGTGTGAACGTCATATAATGAGTAAAACATTAAATAATGACAAAACTCATTAAAATTTTGATAAGAATGATGACTATACAAAATAAGAAAGAGACAAAACCAAACTAGATTTATTTAAATCGACCATTGAGGATGCACTAGTACATACCTTCTTAATTGGATAGGACACTAATAACTGAGCAAACGTAAGACCAAAGACTAAAAAGCTAGCGCCAAAGACACATATGTAAATGATTCTTCCTTACACCCACAAATCTATAAATGAGCAAAAACTAATATTAGCAATGAATACGCATTCATAAATAACATGAAATATGCCTAAAAATATCAAAGAGATCAAACAAGAATATCTCAAGGAGAGATAAAATCGTCCATACATGTCCGCCAACAAACTTCCGGTCTCCACAGGAAGTCGACATGGCGTGCGCGGGAAATCCGATAGTTCTGTTTTTCTATTAGCGAATTAGGGGATTATTGAGTGGCCGGATGTAGGGGAGGCACTGCCATTTTAATATATTTAGGGGATGGTTGGTCAAATTGTTTGTAAGATGATTGAAGAGATTTTTAGATCAGAAAGATGATTCTTCGAACAAGAACTATCATATAATATTATCTTGAATCTATAATGCAAAGGTAATTTGCAGTTAAAGTTTTACTCTATAGCAGAAATATTTTGTCATCGTGGCGAAATAGGGAAATAGAAAAATGAGGTAATAAGGGAAGAAATACTCATTTTTAAGTCTTGTTAAGGAAAACCCGTGAATGACGATATAGATACGATACACCTGCTACATGTACTCAAGATTTAAAACTTTACTCTAAATAAGGAAGATTAATGTCTTACATAAAAGAGGAAGCTAGGGAGAATGATTTTACTAATTTCAAAAAAATTTTCCACTATAAAAACTACCTCAGCAACATAAGAAAGAATATTTGGATAGTGACTTAGTATTACATGGAATTTAAATATAACTGGCAAATCTGGATATACAGTTACTATAGGCACACCTCTGCCTAACCCTCTGAAATACAGGCGTGAAGTTATGAATTCGTAAGAAGATTATGAATACAAAATTATATAAATAATTAACTTCCTGGACGATAAATTAACTAACTTCTCCAAATAGAAATCACACGATCAAATTCAATTACAGATTCAAACTGAACAATAACAAAGACACATCTTTAAATAATCCCCGATAATCCTTTAACAAGTGAGACTAATTCCCATTCATTCATCACCCCTTAATCGAAGGAGGTAGGAAAAGAGACGAGCCAATCATCTCTATAGGAGGTGACCCCCATGGAGACTGAATTGTCTCTAACGATCCTTGCAAACAACTAATGAATGACGGTACAATTCCTGTACACACGAAGTTTGTCTGATTAGAGAATTATACTGATATCATAGCAAGGGGACTACGTCACTGAGTAATCGGTAATCAGGATTTTGTAAAAGATAGTAAGAAGAATGAAATAGATTAGTTTAGTCGTCTTAGTACAAAAATACGAGATATGAACGTTGAAATCGGACGAAATGCTATCTACCTTACGCAGATAATCTACGTCCAACTTTGACTTTTGTCTACTGAAGTACAACATATAACGAATGCATTTACCATTCACACAGATAAGGATTAAGATAAGATTTACAATACAATTTGAATGTCAAGAGCAACTATTGTTACGATACGAGAGTTTATGAATGAAACAAGCTTTCATTCAATGGATAAGAATAAGGAATGGAGCAACAAAGTTATTTCACGATAACGCTGTAGAAGACAGTAAAATGTGTGTAGGAGTTACTCGGAAAACGTTCAATGAGGTACTAGATATCTGTGGCGTAAAAGAAACTGTATTCGACCGAATAAAGTCAGGTTGAGCAAACAGTTTAAAGACGTGTTTAATGAACATCCAAACAGATGAAGAAAATTTCAGTTAATTGAAAGGCATACAAACGCAACTGACCGGTGGGAGCCTTGAAGAGAACTAACGAGATATAATCATAGAGATTGCAGGCGATAATTATACGGTTTGAAGGGAACCGATGTGGTGAAATGTGTGGCTTTAATGAAAAGGTACGAACGATAGAGATATGAAATCATGGGGCTACTCAATTTACCGACTAAAATAAGAGAAAATTCTGTACAAGCGTAAGAAATTGAAAAATGCTGTAATTGTTGAAATACAGAGTAAATCTGCCGTAATTGGGAAGTATTGTAAAAGCATATCTGCACCTAAACTCCATCTAGAAAAACTGCTTCATGTGATAAAATTGCAGCTAAGAAATGAAGAGATTATCTTACGACCAGTATCAATTTTAATGAAAGGATTACCTAACTGCACAAACATACAAAACAGAAACATTACGAAACTGACCTGAACCTAAACAGTTGTAGGGCACAAAATGGCGAAGAAATTGAGTACTACCCACAAAGTACCTGAATAATACGATAAACCCAGCGCTTAGTGGGACACCAAACAGAAACCAATTGTATAAACATTAATAAAGCAGCACACATCAATAGAACATATTACAAACACGCTACCAATAGGAAATCTGTAAAATGAATTCAAAAGGCAAACAATAGTTTTTGACGAAACAACGGCCAACGGCGAGTTTCAACCACCTGAAACTGAAAACTAAAAGTTGGAACACGTGGCCCCATACAAGTGGTGCTTACCTCGATCGGGAGCGGCGTACCATCTCGTCGTCTCGTTCCCACTTTAGAGAAATACTTTTCCTTCTCGCTCTCTCACACCCCGCTTGCTTGTGTATTAATCTTGGCTTTAGAAGAATTGAAGGATTGATTTAAATGGAGTTTGGAGAGTAAAGGGAGATTGAGTTGAAATGTTCTAAGTCAGGGCCGAGTGTGGCTCCCTGCGGTGCACCTAACTCTGGAGAGTGTTGTGCAGTTATGCAAGGCTGTTGGCTGGGGGTGAGAGAGCGGGACCTCCGCCACCGCGGACGGTCCACGGAGGAATGTTCCGCGACCACGGCATCGCGCCAGGATCTCGCGCTTGCCACTATCAACGTTCTCCCAAGCTCATGAGGGGTTGATCCGCGCAGGCGCCCTGCGAATGTGCCGTCCTTTACGCACCCGTGCATAACGCAGAGATGGGGGAACGAACTTTAGGGATGATATTCGGAGGGTGAAAAGACGATGAAAGATGGAAATGCATCTCGGACTCCGCTCGGATTTCCGGAGCTCGTGATTTTGTTTATTGATTCGTATCGGGGCGAAGACTTCCATGGGATGCTTTTTGGGGACGCCAAAGTTATTAATCCCCTTATCATGTCACTAGAAGATTTAGTGCTCATGTAGTAACTAATAAAACTTTTTACTGGCCATTAATATCTATCGATTGACGAAATTTGTGAGCGGAGACTCAATCGTACAATAAAAGAATTATAAAGAGGGTTGGGTTAACAATGCACCTGTGGCCACTTTGCTCGACAAAAGGCTGCTGATTGACAGGAAATTTGAAAAAACACAACCTGACACGCAAATATCAGTCTTATTTTAACCCCTAGAAGATTTGAAACAGTTCAATGAACTGTGTAGTTAGTGGGTAGAGATGTTACCCTAAAGAGCG
Source organism: Mamestra configurata (assembly GCA_002192655.3). Classification (NCBI taxonomy): domain Eukaryota; kingdom Metazoa; phylum Arthropoda; class Insecta; order Lepidoptera; family Noctuidae; genus Mamestra; species Mamestra configurata. The sequence goes on from NDFZ01005209.1 coordinate 242,782, forward strand.
TTGTTGTAGATGACAATTATGAATATTTACGTAGCGTAGTGCAGTGTGCGGTGGAACAGAAGTAATGGGCACCGACATTGAAGGGTTGAGGCAGGCAACACCGATGTTCATGGCGCTGTTGATGTTGCAAATTAAGATATTGATGTCGTTATAGATAATATTTGTGTCTATAATGATTGCATTACTTGGAATAACAAGAGGACTTAACAATTTAATGCTTATGGTGAAAAACAAGTACAGAAAATTACGCTAACACTTGTCATTTTACACAATTCAGTAAATACAAGTAGTAAGGCATACATTGCCTTGATAATTTTAAAACTACATTCACTGAGGACTACACAGAAATGTTTAGCATGCGAGTATTTTGCCTATACGGTCAGCCGCCGTTCGTTATTTGTTACGAAAAGACTTCAACGACATCCAGTATAGGTTTCTCAGTGTACTGGTCTAGAAAAGTTCGCGATGACTGGATTGATATTGTTAGATTTGCAATGACTTTTCTGATAAGCTGAATTAGCTGTTTGAGTGCACACTTTTGTTTATTATTAGCCAACAACTGAATTGACTGATTATTTCTGACTTCGTTCATGAACAACATTATTTTTATGTGACATTATTACAGGTATATTCAACTGACACCTACATTCAAAATCGCCCCTTGCCCTTACATACGCATTGAATGGCTACAAATAGAACATTCTATTATCAGTCAAAGATTTCCAGGATCTTCTTATTACATCATGCTTGTCATCTCCAAAGGAATAAGCAGACGTTTTTAGTACACCCAATTTTCTAGGTATGTGTATATCCTATATGAAAGGGGACAAGCCTATTGTCAGTAGTTAGGTAAGTTCTGAGCATTTCTAAAGGATTCAAGATATGCAAACAAAAAATATTAAATAGTTATACATCTAAAGGTTAAGCGATGGTGTAAGCTCAGCCACATTTCAGAAAGAAAGAAAAGAAGGAAACCAGTGTTGCTAGAATGCTTAAGTTCCATGTAATAGGAGCCTCCTTTTTAAGCCTCCAGCCTATACACGGACACTTCAGGACTCCGGGATGCTATTGAAAGTTTCTGATGGAAAACACTGCGGCACTTTGGCGGATCAAGATTCATTCGACTCAAGACCTCATGCTCAGCAATTAGCTAACGACCAATAGAACATTGAGGCAGTTTTTTTTACTATTACTGATAGGCTCACGTATGACCCCAATCTCCCCTTGATGGAAAGCGACGACGTAGTCGACAATGGAGGACGCTTGCCTAGCTAGAAGTTACCTATTCAGTCTTGACATAAAGACCCCCAGGTTGTAGCAGGTAACACAGACTCCGCGAATACCACTCCTTAACTATACGCACAATTACAGTATTCCCAAAACGTTGTAAAAATACTGAAATGATTTACGTTCGTACGTACGCACTCAAACTGTTAAAAGATTCAAGAGCATTTTTGAAATTCCGATTGATATCATGTATTTCTTCAATATCGTCATCTGTATTTCTTTCATTGTTCCTATCAAATATAACCCTTCCATCTTCATGTTTCTTCCCTTCTTATTAGTGAGTTCGCTTTTCCTCTTCGAAATCCATTATCAAAGTAAATATTATGACATCAGGAGTTATCACACGAGGCAATTATGATTTACTATAGTTGCGTTATGCGTTTGAGTATTTGTTACAGCACTTGCGAGTAGGGTTGCCAGGCGTGTGCATAAAGCCGGACTGAGTTTAGTTTTTTAGGTGCATTTCCAGCCTAATTAAACGGTGTCTGGACTGTTCGGCTTTTGTCAGACATTTTTCAGTAAAAGAGACCGATTCTTAAAATTCTGTTGTAATAGCATTACAAGAATAATCGTAATTAATATTTAAAAGGCGAATGTGAGTTTGTCAGTTTGTTTGTTACGCTTTCAAACTTAGTCTCTGAACCGATATTGATGACTTTTGGTATAGAAATAGATGGGACCCTGCAGGCGGTTATGGCTACTTTTTCGGCAAAAATCTATATTAACGCGAACAAAACCGCGGAGTAAAGATTTAAATATAATGAATGATATAGGACCAAAAAAGCCTGGATTTAGTTACAAAAAACGATTGTAATTTGAAAACTAAGACAACAAAAGTCCATATTGAGGCCTTTTTACTCAATTGTCCGGTTAAACTGGCTGAATTTCGCCTTTTCGGTTTTAGGAGCTGCCAACCCTACTTGCGAGGTTCACATACTTGGTAAGCCAAGAGTGTTGATGATTATATTGGCACGAGGGTAAGGGGTAAACGGAATTGATGAGTGATGCTGAAATGTGTTACAATTGAATACTAACGCCCAGTAGGGTCAATACTCTGTCTTTACTGTGTCAGTTCTTTGACAGTTGATACTTTTTCTTTCTCTTCACTTTATATTCTGCTGCCAATTTTTAAAATGTCTTTCTTTACCAGTGTTTTCTTTTACCGAAATTCCGTCGATACATTCAGTAAATCGATGGCACTTAAGAGTGACGTGTCTCCTGCTGAGATGCAAAGAAAATACATTTGCGTTTAAAGCAAGGGTCTGTCTCGAACATGAAAATGAACGGTTCGGACATTTTTGGAAAACATAAACGAAGATTTTTTCGCTGGTAATATGTTTCGGTTTTCTTTATTTTGTCATATAGGAGTACTGTTTCTTAGCATGTAAACCAGTTACCGTGATTTTATGTTAATGCTGTTTTTACAAAACACTGAGCATAAAAAGTTTTGGGAATACTTTCATTGCGCGTACAGCTAAGGAGTGGAACTCCCTGCCGGAGTCTGTGTTTCCTGATAGCTACAACCTGGGAGTCTTTAAGTCAAGAGTAAATAGGTTACTTCTAGGCAAGCGTGCTCCATCGTTGACACATCATTACTTTCTATCAGTTGAGATTGTGGTCGACCGCGAGATTAACAATTATTTAAATAACAGATTACTTAGATTTATAGATTAGGAGCCCAAGAGAGAGTCTTATTCACACTCTTAGGGGCTCAAATTCTATCAAAACTTAGTGAAGAACTAAAAACGTAAGGAGAGATTATGTGGAAAAATTCAATAGTGTGATAAACCTCGTGGGAACGCCACGTGGCTATTAACTACAACAATCCACTTGAAACGTTATTGGCATCTCGTGTTACAAGTGCTGAGTTGGCTACACTTTTATCTACACTCACATGATACCTGCTGCTAATTTCAAAAGTTTACTTTTGCCATCTAGTAAAGATGGCGAGCAACCTGACGGTTCATATACCAGAAACACCACAGATGGTAACCATCCTAAAGTAAAAGCTAGAAGGGTCATGGGTCTATTTTTCTGAAACACTTATATGGTAAAAAGTAGTGCTCATTCAAGCGAGGTTCCAGAGTACTACTAATATACGTAATTATTTTACATCCTGCTTATCGATCATAGAACTTTGAGTTCAATATATCAATAAAGGAGATGACGGGTAGACTTGAACGTCTTCAGGATAAGAATGCTTGGAAACATGCTGGTCCTGCTCCATAGGACAATCAAGGGTGAAGGTCAAACTGGTTGATTAATGTATTAACTTTATAGATATACTGTTTCTTTTTTTGTGTTTTTATTTTTCTGTT
>NDFZ01005209.1:247599-326982 GCA_002192655.3 Mamestra configurata
TAAGTAGCATACTCTGGGTGCATCGTCCTCACATAATATTAAATTAATTTTTGTATACCAAATTTTGTAAAATCATTATTTGAAAAGAGTAACTATGGAGTTTCTTGTCCGTTCTTCTCCATAAGAATCTACCTTTCCGAATGGACAGTAGAGTCACTTTATTAATGTAACATTATTATTTTACTGAACTGTAAACGATGACGTTCAAAAGTGCCGTTTAATGGCCTAATTGAAATAAACGTTTTGACTTTGAATTTGTCTACTTTGGTTTTTGGCAAGAAAATGCTTATGGTAGGAGAGAACCGCAGAGATCAGACGAACAACACATACAAATTATGGAACAAAAGCCAATTGCATTTCTCTATCAACACAAACAAGACAAGACAAGGTTGGTGCTGGTGTTGGAGTATGAGGATCGGTACACGCAGAGTAGGTAGAAGTACGAATTCGAGAGATAAATATAAAGGTACTCACCAATAATTCGCGTATCGTCTCTTCGTATCGTTCGTAGCTTAACGTAACTATTTATAAAATAGGCACTTAGTCGTTTGTAAGGCACTCGTTTGGCGTGGTTTATTTTTAAGTCTTCTTCACATTTCAGTCTGTTTACCTGGAGAAGGAGAGAAGATTATTAGTATGTAAATTCATAATACCTATAAGATCTGGGTCTAAAGAAGAGAAAGTGCAGTGTTAGACAACAAAATCGTCAACATGTTTTACAATTTTACTAACTTAAGTCACGTCTTGCTACAATTGGCCACAATCCTTGATTTTAGGCTGCTACTAAGAAATTAAATTGAAAAACTCCCTAAAACATAAGCAGCTGGCTAAAGAAACCAAGAATGGTAAAGATTATGACTATGAGAGATGCTGAAATACCAATCAAGAAAAGGTAGCAGAAGATGGTTCTTACGTATCAAGATAAAGGAAATTGAAAGATGAATAACGACACGCTGTTGAAGAAAGACAACCTCTCGGAAATCAAGACAAACTACCCAATAACTTCGAGATTAACAAAAGCCATACTCATAAACTGGTAAAACCATAAATAATACGATGAAATAAAAGAAAATATAAAAGAACAAGTACTAATAAACAATAGTTTGGCAACTCTAGACGGTTCTAGTCAATGACATGGAGGAATGTCCGTTGCTAGGGGAAGGCTGTTGGCAAGCGAGCAATAATCTCATTTATTTCAAGGCTTATGTGTTCAGTATGTCCATAAGAATTTGTAGTGCTTGAAACCGCTGAAGTTTTTATTTCTTCAGTGAAAATGTTCCTTTTGTTGTGACAATTCTAGGTTTTGCTAGACTATAACTGTCTCCAAAGCCCCATCTACCTCTGTATTTCAATTAAAATATTCATTAGGATTAACGTTGTCAGGAACATGTATTAAATTAAGAGTAAAAGTACTTCCTATAACACATATAACTTTGCTGAATGCTACAATTACTTGTATGAATGGAGATAGAAGTTTTCGCAATCTTGTTTCCCAGTTATCTTAACACCCATCTAAATAGTTTCCCTCCGAAAGATAACGCCCCCCAACCCAATAAATTAAAAAAAACCGACATGAAAACTACATCAAATTTATCTCCGTAAATTTTTCTTCAATCGGAAAAATAACAGTGCAATAAATTTAAACAAATCAAAACGCTATAAAAACAGTTTTCCCCCCTAAGAAGTTATTCAGTTACGGCCCCGCGTTGGGCGCCAAAAGTCTGTGGGGGAGCGAGAGGGGGGACAAAGAGTGCGTCTGTCTTTCTCTCGGCGCCAGTCCGTCGGGCGCCGTCTGGCAGGCGTCTGCCGCCGCCCTGGAGCCTCTTACATAACCTGAGCCCGGCCGGGCCCGGGGATTCGTCCTGAACTCGCAAAAATTTCAACACACATTATGAAGATATTTTGGCATTAAATATAAGAGGAGATGAGAGTGAAATATGATACAATTTGTTCTGTTCCCTTGTTCTACGTGTTTCGCTAATCCACTTGGTTTTATGTATGGATTATGTGATTTTTCAGGACCTTATTTCATGCAGAGGAGGCATGTTTCGCTTAGGTACTGTTTAAAACCATGTTTTTGAAGTAAAAACTTCTTTAGCGGCGTTGTGCACTTTTTGGGATGGGTAAAAAATGTTAAACTCGCGTCAGGACAGGACACGTGACCTGGTCGAAAATTCGTAAGACGGAGGGAGAGTAGACCGCCGCAAAATGAATATATTTTATATCCGCAAAATATCAAAAATGCACAACGTTAATGATCAAACTTCTGCCGGCACTCCCGGAGTGCAAGCCGTTGTTTTTTTTTTTTTCATGTTCGCCACTGGACAATTCTTCAAACGTAATCAGCTTTTGTATTAAGAATAAGCTCGTAAATAACAAATAAGCAATATCGACGACGAAATAACGGTCCTTTAGTCCCATTCTTCGGCAGATCACTGAAGAGTTTGTTGCCCCACTTCTTCCCAGCTAAAACTCTAGGAAGTGAAAACGGGCATTTTGGGGTACTGTCTTCATGTAAATTTTTGACTTTCAAAATGTGCTGATTTCCAGCTTAGTAAAAATGACTTCTGATTTTAATCCAATTTCTGATCTAAGGCCTGAGTAAACTACCCACACATACACCATTAAATCCATAACGAAGGTAGAAATCTTTTGTCCCGTTTCATTACAGAGAACATGGTAAAGACAGGTGAGATTTATCGGGCGTACAAGTAGTCAGAATGAGGGCGAGCGCGCACCTACTGGCGCTAAATAGGTCAATCATGACATAACCGAGGCGCTAGTTAATATACGAATTGTGGATGTGTTTGTGTGCATGTCTCTTTGTATATTTGTTGTATGGAGAGGAGAGGTTAAACAGGAATTGTTAGGTAATAATGGGGTATTTGACTAGTGTGAAAAATCTAAATGAATGAATACTTATTTGATAGATGATATTAAAACATAAGCAATAAATGTGGTCGAAAAACTGAGAAATTGTACACTTTTCAAGTTATTCTTCTATCCTTGTAATATAAAATGTCATTTCTACTGGATGGCTTCAGCTCAATATGGCGGGGCTTGTGAGTGACGTCACACGCAATTAGTGCTGTCTCTGTTTATTACAGATTTAAAAAACGCTGACTACACCGCCATTTTTTTTAGATTAAGCAATCATTTTAACTGCATCTTGTCTACTCTCTTGGTTTTGAGAAATGTTATAAAAAAATCCAGTCAAATATAAAGATGACAATATTCAAATCGTGAACTCGGGGTCTTTAAGTTTTTAAACCAAATGATTTCACTCGTTTGTGCCTCGGAAAGCACTGCTTGGCATTTCTTAGGGGTGTTGTGATGCCCAGTAACTCATAGGGGTCTGAAAGGCAGTGACTCCGTGTAAAATACTGGTATTCAGCTGTTGCCGGTTAGATTGTAAGCCGATCCCAACACACGAATTCTTTGGGCCAAGCGTAATCGTGTCGGGGGACCGCTACTAGACTAAGTATGTATTTACAAAAATTTGCTGTCTCCCGATGCGAAGACGCTAGGCCCGAAGAATCGTACCTATATTAAACTAAAGGATCAATACATTTTATTTTTACTGTTTTGTAGGGGTTTTTTAAATTATTAATTTTGTCTAAATTAATAAGGGCTTAATTTAACGAGTTTACCATTGCAATAATATTATCTAAAGGTATAGAAGGGTCATACAGGCAACAAGAGCAAATTATACAGGTATTGATCTAATACCCACGCGAACTTTCTTAAGCATAACAGTCGACGTATGACGCCCACCAATATGCGTAGGAGAGAATGGAAATGTTTTAATGCACATGACATGATATTTAGTAGGAGCATACTTGAATATTTTTACAGAGGACCCCAAAAGTATTTCCTACGGTGCACTTTTAGTTCTACTGTTGTTACTTTGTAGGTCTTTGACAATTACGGATATAACGTCTATCAAAGATCCACAAATTACAACCAGGACCAACAGCCTAACGTGTTTTCTTTACAGAAGAAGACGCCCCGGGCGTCGGGAGTCGCAGGGCGATCCCCGGCCACCGTAGGCGCGGGCCTGCGGTCAGTGAGCGTTGGGTGTGGACTCGCTGTCCGATCACCACCAGGCCCGGGGTCGATGGCGCGTTGTGTTCCACGCGCGCCTCATACAGATGACAGCTTAGAAGACGGGGCCCGCTAGGGCCAGAGCCCGTCAGGGTTGCGGAATTTGTTCGAAAGAGTCACCACGACCCTGGAATGCAAAGGGCTTTAGAAGGAACACGGATAGGTTTTAGTCAGTAAGAGTCTGACACGCTCTTCCGCTCCACCCAGAGCGGAAGAAGTCATTTGATGATTTCGCATCCTAAAAAAAAAAGGTAGCAAATCTTGCCGAGACCGACCTTGGCAAGATTTACTTGACAGTGCAGATCTGTGCGGTTGTTATTATAGCAGAGTACCAACAGCATCCTAGGAGCTATAGCGGACAGATGGGACAGCCTCATACTGGGGGCCTGGGGCATTGGATAAGCCTGCATGTGAGTTTAGTGTAAGTATATAATTGTATTTTTTTCCGGTACTTATAAGTACCTACTAACACTAGTTCCTAAGTTTTTGTATACCAATTAATGGGCTCTGTCTGAATTAAAAGATTTTTTTTTCTCTCACTCACAGATCACTTAAATCCACGGCCATGTTAAACAAATCACGGGCTAAAAAAACACATGTCCTATGAACGACGCGTGCCAGTGTCGACACGTGATGCTAGATATCGGCGCCGGCGCACGTGCGTCTAAACAGGCTTCTGTTTGTTGTACTACTTCTATGTTTAGTGTCAACTGTTGGACGTTTGTGTAGTGACACTTACGATTTTACGGAAGTCGTTTGTATGTTTTTGTAAAAACATACAACCAACCTAAAAAAAAAAAATAAAAGAAAGAATAAATAGGTCACAACATTCATTTTGTTCTGAAATGAGGAAATGGTTCAAAATACTACGTGTCTAGATGAGCCACTATTGCCTAACATGAAACTCTCCGTTCCACATACGTCCGCAAGCTCGGACCCAATCAAAGTTCACATCAACAGCTTGTCATATTAAGTAACGACGCGTGCCATGCGCGAGCGCAGCGGCACGCGCTAACAATCACGCTCCTGTTCGATTTGTTACACCAAGTGTTTATAATGACGCGCTCGGATAGAGGCCGATAGGTGGCGCTGGTGATGGGTAAGAATAGTATAGCCGGTCTATTCTGTCAGCGTTTCACCGTGTCAACAAAGGTGGAGTGAGCATGAAGTGAAATGTCATTCATCTTGTTTGTATGGATTGACAGCTCACTTTATGTTCACTTCACCTAAGCTTACACGGTGAGAGGTTTACAGAATCGCACTGCGGAATACTCTTAATTTTGTACACCATATAAGTTGCAGAAAAGATGAGGTAAGAAAGGTAAGATAAAATTCCATACTTAGAGGCTAAATATTAACAGATGCACGGGTCGATCTTCATGGTTAAGCGACGCCTGCCGAGGATTTGTGGATGGGTGGCCATCCATTACGTTACGTACCGAGACTCTTTCGGGTTACGTTTGACACGTTAAGCCGTTGTCTCGGCTGATATTTGAAGATCTTTGGCAGTCGTTACGGCTATTCAAATTCCTGTAAATCTGCCACCATTCTTGCTAAGGGAGATCATGTTACCCAGTTACTAGTCATTATAATACGTCAAGAATAAATATGTATCTTCTAGGCAAGCGTGCCCATCATCGCTTCCCATTACATGAGATAGTAGTCAAACATAGCCATTTATAACGTGAAGGTCTCTGCCCAATTCCGCTTGTTACTCAAATTAACACCTACAGAATCATAAAACACAGACTCAGAAGACAATTTGCTGAATGTGCCTAACGATAGAACAATAAAGAAACACATAGGCTGTAAATCAAAGTCGATGCACGTTAAATACAGTTACACGGGATGCCGACCCCACCATATTACTTCTAAATAAAATACAATGCTGCATTCTTAATTTGAATTTGCCGCGCATAGCGCTACTGGTTCGTTTGTAAGTAGTCTGTGGTTTGTTTGTATTTTGATCCGTAGTCTATGATTATTAAAAATGGAGATTTGATGTTTACGTAAAATAAAAACATGGTGTGAAAAGCGAAAACCTATTAAAAGAAATATTGAAGGAAGTAATGATAAACATTAAATGTCGTTTCTTTGTTTTCAGGTATTTTGGGTAATAGATTAGTGTAAATTAGTATGTACCTAAAGGTTATGTAGTGTTAACAATAAAAATCTTTGTTTTCAGAGCAACGCAAGTTTATTTTATTTAAGTACTTCATAATTCAAGATCCTAGTCTTATATCTGTCACCGAAAAATTGCATACTCCGTAAGATTGTAATAATCTTAAATCTCTATTAGATTATAATTTCTCGATATATCATGAAAAAATCGTTTTGTATACAATAAATCGTATCCAAATTAAATAGTTCACAATATATCCGTGGCTTATAAAGAAAAACTAGTTTACAATTTCACGCGATATTTTACAATCTTACGGCATTTGCAATTTTCCCTCGACATATACACATGCGTTATTGAGCACAGACCTGTGCACTATAATATCTCTAGCGCGGATGGGTAGTCTCCGCTAAATTGGGCGCTGCAGCCGAAATACGGATGGCTATATTTAGTTACCGTAAAAGGCTAGACAAATGGTAATGCTTACGGCCTGCAAATGACGACTGTCAAAACATTCGCATGCCCAACCGGTCGCTAGCATGAATGAAGTAGTAAATATCTGCGGTGCCTATCAACCCACGTCTGAACTGTGCAGTGACCATAAGTAACGTTGTTATGTCAAGCGTGGGTGGTGCCTAACCACCTGTCAACAGATTCTATCCAACACCTTTTGTCGTACGTGGGTTGATGGTGACTAGGAATTGACGGCGCGGCTAATACTGGAGCTACCGTATTAAGAAGACTCCATTGATCGTTGAGTTTGCACGACAAGCACGCGTGGTTATAATCACTTCTATCGCTTCTGGCAAAGATACATTCCGTATGATCCTTATTTTTAGGGCTCCGTACCCAAAGGGTAAAAACGGGACCCTATTATTAAGACTCCACTGTCCGTGTGTCTGTCTGTCACCAGTCTGTATCTCATGAACCGTGAAAGCTTTTTTTTCGTAGTTCCGGGGCCGCGGTGACTCTTTCGAACAAATTCCGCAACCCTGGCAGGCTCTGGCTCTAGCGGGCCCCGTTTCCTATGCTGACATCTCTTTGAGGCGCGCGTGGAACACAACGCGCCATCGACCCAGGCCTGGTGGTGATCGGACAGCGAGCCACCCAACGTGAGCCATCGGCAGGCCCGAATCGTGATAGCTAGACGGTTGAAATTATCACAGATGATGTATTTCTGTTGCCGCTATAACAACAAATAAAATAAAAGGGGGCCACCATACAAAAAACATGTTTTTTTCTGCTTATGGTACGGAATCCTTCGTGTGCAAGTCCAACTTGCACTTGGCCAGTTTTTTTGACATCACGCTCGCTGTGGACATACAATGTATCTATCTTGTCTCTCTTTTCTTATTGACGTGATGAGTGGTTTTGATTCCCGCAAGGAATATTTTTGAATGGCCAAACGGCTCATTTTGGGTCATGATTAAAAATAAAATATCAATCATCTTCATGAAAGGGACGTTGAAAGTTTTTGAATCAGTGAATGACCCTGTTTTTGGAACCGGATTTCGTCCAATGAAACTTGATTTATTTGCTCTCATGCACATCACACATTTTACGATAATAGGGAATATGCATGCATTTTTTTATTTGTTAAATGAATACTCTAGTAAACAATTATGTTTTTTTTTTTAAATACCTTCATTAGCGATGAAGTTATAAAGCTTCAAAGATGACAATTAGAAAGAGAATTCCGATACGAACTCTGACGTCAAATACTATGTCGCCTATAATACCGCTGCCATAGAAAACGGCGTATCCGCGAGAGACACAGATATATTTGTTTAAAATTGTCATTATCTGGTTTGTTTTTCGATCAATTTTGATTCTAATTTCACTGTTAGTATTGTATTTTTGTATATTTTCAGATAATATATTTTTTTTTTTGCATATTCCCTATTGATAAGAAGAGATTCCCGAGTATAATGGTCGGTTTTTGTACATAAACCCTGTTAGGGCACTTCAAACGACATGGTCGGCTTGCTGTTTAGTCTGTAGGTCTACATTTACATAAATTGGATTATATTTTAGGTCACCGCTTCTACAATTAAATGATAAACTGGTTTAACTTCCTTAGTTAGTCCGAATGAAGCGATGAAGTACTTGTTTTATCACATTTTAGACGCGTTTTGATATAAAATGGAGATTGTATGAGAACAAAACCCTAATCTTGAAGTAACTACTTGCACAAAGTTTACTCCCAAAACATGGCGTCAGACCATATTTGCGCATTGCATCAGGACAGTGGGTTTATCAAACTCATAAAAGGCACACTAACACACTTCTGAGTTGTAATATCTCATGGAGCAATAGTTCTCGAAATAGCCGCGGGTTTACTGTGGCGCTAGTGGTATGAGAGGTCAGTGGTCCAGATTTCAGCGGGATAAATTAGTCGGGTGTTACATATTTGTTATAATTGACATAGTTGGTCGAATGATTTAGGAAAATTGTTCACATTGTTTTATGAGAACTTATGATAAATTATTATTAATAATAACGTAGGATACAAGGGGAGGAAATAAATTGTTTATGTACTGTGTGGAAGATGAATTATAAATTATATTTATTTTGTAAGTGGGTTAAACATAACACTTTTACACGGCAATATGTTTTGGTCATTTTTAAACGAGATGAGGCCGGTGTTTCCTATCTGACTACCCTGAGAAGAAACACCGAAACAAATTCAGAGGTCAGTCTCTTTTGAATTCTATACAATCGTACTGGTCAAAAAAAAAATTAAGATCAACAGATTTCAGAATTTAGATCTGTACCCGAAACGTGTTAAAAGGATTCTTCTCATGGCGAAATGTATAATTGCGCTATTAATTTATGTATAGATGTATACCATCTGTTTTACAGCATTTATTTCAAATAAAAAAATATTTGAAATGCTACCTTTTCTTACCGGCTTTCTTGCCAAAAAAGCTCATGTTCATCAAAACAACAATGGCCGCATAAAATTCGAATCGACCGCACCATCACATAAGGCACCGGCTTCCATTTCTACCAGCTACCAGCCCACAACTAATAGGACAGACATCCGGCCAGTAGGCGTTCTGCCTACGCCCGCAAAAGGTCGCAGGGCCCCATGCAATCATGGAGAAAGTTGTTCTCAAGTGGGCTTTTAATAGTCCCGACTTGCGAAATAAAAGAGATACGAAATTTTGGTTGTTTTTGAGATGGGAATTTTGATATTTTTTTGCTTCACTTGGTATTATTGTTGGCTTGACGAAGTGTACCAACTATATCAGGGCGCAATATCATCATCTTCCTGCCCTTATCCCATGTTACTTGGGGTCGGCGCAACGTTTTTCTCTTCCATTCTGTCCTGTCAGCCGTCACGCTATCACCAACTCCCTTTTCTTTCATATCACTTCTAACACAAACCATCCATCTTTACTTTGGCTCTCCCTGTCCATCAATCTACATTTATATTCATAACTCTTTTAGTTACATGCATTTCATCTCTCAGGGCGCTATAAGAAATCAAAAATGTATAGGAATGCCATGTCAATCCTATGCGGTTTGGTCTTCTCATCAGTTATGTTTTGTACTTTTGGCAATCGTTTTCGCTAATACAATTTCTCTGTCAAACGGGTGCCGCATTTTGGCCGCAGTCCGCCCTTTCACAGAGAGGCAGCTTGCTTCCCTTCAGTGCAAACATATAGGCTGGTTAAAGTATGAATGAACATAAATGTTTTATGGTTTAAAGATTCTTTATTTTATTCTTCAAGAACATACATTGTTCACTTATGACCGGTCTCAATAACGTATCTACTTATGACCCTGTCGAATGAGCTACCGACAGCAGCTGAAACGTCATGTTCGAAATGTGACGTTTCAGCTACTGTTGACAGCTAATTTGACAGTTGGTTAAAGGTAGATACGTTATTGAAACCGGCCGTTGGCGACATAACTTAGGTAAGTCTAGTCCAGTTTTGTTATCTTAACGTAGGTAGGCACGATGTCGACATATTACTACGCTGACTACAATTCATAAACCTAAATTGTCTGTGATCACGTTGACCTAGTCCCAAAGCTCATAACATCAAGGAAACCCCATTTCCAGACTTTGTTGTACAAACTATGACGTAAGCCAACGGTAATAAGATTAGTAGAAATAAATTTTAATGGTCGATTGTAATTTATACGTTTATACGGTTAGCAAAAGAAACTAGCGTATATGCAGCACTCTGAAAGAAAGAAAGAAAGAAAAATGTTTATTTGTGACTCGCACAAGACAAACAAACCAGTAAAATAACATTAATAACTATAGTATAATCAAATAATTATCTGTGCGAGGCCAAAATGGTCCCTATCTCAGCTTATGCTGCGATATCTAAAAAATAGCTCTGCAGTCACTACTGGTAACGATTTTAAACCCGATATCTTGAGACCCAAATTGAGTAATGTCCTTCATGTGAATTTGTCAACTTGTTGGGCTCGTACTCTTGCAAATAAATGCTTATAAAACTTGTTGAAATGCAAGTAAATTAAAGGAGGTTTTGACAGTATGCGACTGCGATGCGAACGCTTCATGGAAATTAGAGAATTGCCCCTCTTCAGGGGTCTTAAAACGATCGAGATTCCTCTCCAAGAGAGAGACGAAGCTATACATAGCGTATAGCACTGTCCCTTTTACATCGTCGGAATTGCATGGCATTAGTACGTCATAGTAGGGCACCTGATCACACGCACACTAGTTTTGAGTAGGTTCTTCTGATCTTTTTGGAGAACATCACCAATTAGATCTGTGTATTTCCGGCACCCTAATGGGGTATTTGACTAGTATGAACAATCCAAATGAATCACTACTACTTATTTGATTGATGATATTAAAACATATCGATTTGTAAAAAAAATGGACTAAGAACAGAGAAATTATACACTTCCACAAAATGTAATTTGTACTGGATGGCTTTAATTCAATATGGCGGGACATGAGTGACGTCACACGCAATTAGTGCTGTCTCTGTTTATTACAGATTTTGAAACGCTGCAGACAACCCCGCTATTTTATGAGATTTTTAAGCAATATTAACAGCGTCTTGTCTGCTCTCTAGGTTTTGAGAAATGTAATAAAAAACCGGCCAAGTACGAGTCGGACTCGCGCACGAAGGGTTCCGTATCATTCTATAAAAACGGCAAAAAAACACGTTTGTTGTATGGGAGCCCCCTTAAATATTTATTTTATTGTTTTTAGTATTTGTTGTTATAGCGGCAACAGAAATACATCATCTGTGAAAATTTCAACTGTCTAACTATCACTGTTCATGAGATACAGCCTGGTGACAGACGGACAGCGAAGTCTTAGTAATAGGGTCCCGTTTTACCCTTTGGGTACGGAACCCAAAAAGATCCAAAACTGTTGATAGTTCCCCTTACACAATGTCTTGTAACGCTGATTGTTTGCTTGCATGCTTGATTCCTTTGCCGCATGTACTAACGTTTTCACGGTCAATTACCTCGCAATTTAGCCCATTAGTCTTGCGGAAATAATCATGCTTGATAGTTACTATCGTATGTGCTAACATCGATCATCGTGGTTGATACCATTTTTAGCATCAGATCAGTTCAGTAGGTATCCACATACAAGCAAAAAAAAAAATTGGGATGAGTTTGCTCTTGACTCTAGTCTAGGTCATAGATGACAGAGACAAAGTCGACGATGGAGCGAGCTTACCCAGAAGAAGCCTGTTCACTCTAATTTTGAAGATATTAGGCATATCTTTAGGCCGATTTCTTAATTGAGTATTTTTTGGCAAACCCTACTTTAAAGTTAAATCTGAACAGGTTTCATAATTATTTTGGGTTCAAATATTCACATCTTTCCAGCCTATACAATACAGTACATCACAACATTTGGAAGAGTGAATTTGTAATTTACAGCATTTATCAAACCCTTCTTACAGGTCAAATAAAACAGTCTCCATTCACCGTCCAAGCGACATTGACAACTTGCGCAAGCGCTTACGACATCGCCTTTGAGTCGCCATTTTTATTCGCTACATCGACTAATATGGCGATTTTTGTACGAGTAAATGTTTGTTTAGCCTTGTAACTTTAAACGAATTATGTTTTGATCTTTTAGTGACTAAAACTATCCCTTCTCACTAAAATTCTCAGCTGGACTCTTTTAGCTTGTCTCGCAAAACTTAATTTGTAAATAATGAACGAACGAAGTCACTATGGCGTTATTTGCTCGTGACGTCACATGCAATTAGTGCAGAGGGCTTAGTGCGAGTTTCTAACGTACTCGATCGTTAATGTAAACGTTCGCATGTATGGACAAAAAGTTTATCATGGACCAGCGTTTCGCCTACGACTTCGTAGGCACATATCCCGTTTTTTTCCGTTCCCGTATGGTCTTTAGCCTTCCTCATGAATGTGGCTATCATATACAAAAATAATTTTCCAAATCTGACTACTTATAAGATTAGCGCGTTCAAACAAACTCTCCAGTTTTATTATATTAGCATACCTAGATTTAGAACAGGTCCGGGGAGTGTCCAGGAACTCCACGACCTCATCCCACCGGCCCCCTTCCACCATCGGACATCTAGACGCACTGCAAGTTACCATCCCTACCTTGATGCTATTCCACCAATTCGCACTAAACGTTTCCAAACGTCTTTTATAATGCGCACAGCAAAGGAGTGGAACTCTCTGCCTGCGTCTGTGTTTCCGAACGCATACGACCCTAATCTCTTCAAAATTAGAGTGAACAGGCTTCTTCTGGGTAAGCTCGCTCCATCGTCGACTTTGTCTCTGTCATCTATGACCTAGACTAGAGTCAAGAGCAAACCCATATTAAATAAAAAAAAATATATCTTTGAAGTTTTGTCGTGCCGATTGTCAGAAGCCAGTAAATCTGACTCCAGTCTTGCTAAGAAGTACCGTGTTACCCAGTTAATGGTTGTGGAGGTCTGGTAGGCAGCCGCTCCAGGTAAAATACTGGTGTTCAGCTGAATCCGGTTTGACTGGAAGGCGATCCCAATATAGTTGGGAAAAGGCTAGGCAGATGATGATGAGCTTTGAAGCTTTGTATTCACGACATTTTAGTTTCCCTCTAGTAGGACAATAGCAGGATACTATACATTACATCCCATTCATCGTCCAGCAGCTGATGTTCAATATTATTTATTTTCCTAACAGTTCGTACAAACACACAATATTTTGCAGCGGTTTTCCTCGAACCTGTCATGACACACGGCACGTCACGGCCATTCATGACGACGTTACGTCATTTATTCAGTCATGAGAGAATTGAGATCGTATTTATAATTTTATTTACCTCAAAATAGTTCTGCTGCTTGTACTGCCTGCCTGCCTTGCCATTCCCTATGGTGGGATCGGCTTCCAGTCTCACCGGATGCAGCTGAGTACCAGTATTTTTTTAGGGCTGGAGTCAGTTTTTTTTAGGGTTCCGTACGCGAAAGGGCAACCATCGGAACCCTATTACTAAGCCTCCGCTGTCAGTCTGTCCAACTTTCTGTCAGCGGGCTGTATCTCAAGAACCGTATAAAGTGGACAGTTGAAATTTTCACGTGTGTAGGTATTTCTATTGCCGCTACAACGAATAATTAATAAATTTAACTAAGTAAATTAAATAAATATTTGAAAGGGGCTTCCATACAAGAAACGTGTTTTTTTCGGTTGTTGGTACGGAACCCTTCGTGTGAGAGTCCAACTCGCACTTGGCCGTTTTCTTTTTGCTTTCAAAGATCTGAAAATCACAGCCGGGGCCAATGTTTCACGCGCTTTCCAACGCACGTAGGAGTCTCGACAATCTTTGTCTCGGCAAACGTTGATTTATCTCGGGCTTATTATTTAATCACGGCTCCTGGTAATAGCTCATTAACCAGTCGATGGTGAGGCAATACTACGTAACGCACTAATGAACTCAGTGACTTAAACATATTATGACAAAATGTTGGTGTACCATAATATGTACACCTCTGTACTGTTACCCACCGGTGTAACGTGGCATAACGTACCTAACATGTTACAAAGTGAGCATTCGTACAGTCAGTAAGCGGAAACGAGCACGAACATGTTCTGTTACATGTTACATTGCGGCCCGTAACACCGGTCAGTACCCAGCTTAAGAATACATTTTGTAGTGTTATGTTATTTCAAAAACATGACGAAACAGTGCGGCGCAGTCATCCAGACAAAAACAAGCGAATCATACGAATCACTTGTAGGTCAATGTCGTTTATATTAGCGCACTTTAAAAACGAACCGATAAGGAAAAAACAGTGTATTTGTAGCATAAATATGGAGCAGTGGAGCTGAACTGTATGGGGATACCTTCATTGTTCTTACAGCTAAGGAGTGCCATCCGCTGCCGGAGACTGTGTTTCCTGATAGCTTCAACCTGGAAGGTCTTTAAGTCAAGAGTGAATAGGTTGCTTCAAGGCAAGCGTGCTCCATCGTCGACCAGGTCGCGTACCATCAGGTGAGATAGTGGTATATCATGTGCGACGTAAAACTGTTGGATGCCAAGCGTCACAGCTTGGCTCATCGCCGCAATGTTGCCGGCTTGTCGGTCTTCTACAGAAAGTACTTCGGGGAGAGTGTCCAGGAACTTTACGACCTCATCCCACCGGCCCCCTTCTACCATCGGACATCTAGACGCACTGCAAGTTACCATCCCTACCTTGTTGTTATTCCACCAATACGCTCTAAACGTTTCCAAACGTCTTTTTTAATGCACACAGCAATGGAGTGGAACTCTCTGCCTGCGTCTGTGTTTCCGAACGCATACAACCTTAATCTCTTCAACATTAGAGTGAACAGGCTTCTTCTGGGTATGCTCGGTTCATCGTCGACTTTGTCTCTGTCATCTATGACCTAGACTAGAGTCAAGAGCAAACTCATTTCAAATAAAAAAAACCTATATAACCCTTTAAAGCGGACCATAGCAACGCTGCTTGGCGGCAGAAATAGTGTGGTTTCAGAAGGGTATCATCAGAAACTGTCATCAGACAACGACACACTGGTTATTGCAAGGCGCTAGATCAGCTAGATGGCAATAGATCGAAACAACACGCGACTTTGGGCCTCGTATATGATACACCACTTCGCTATTTCCTTATCCAGTTACCTTCCAAGAATCATCGCTCTACATAGCCTGAATCATATCCCACTTTTTAACACCATGATACGTTCAATAGGACAAGGTTACTTTTAGCTAACCTCATCTTTCCTCATCCAGCCAACTTCCAAGAATCATCATTCTAAATAGCTTGAATCATACCCCAGTTGTTCCACCATGATACCTTTAGTAGGCCAAGGTAAAAAACTACATACGAGTATTCAGAACTCTGTGGTTTTCCTCCTGACTCCTCTTAAAAGAACTTCTGACTAATACATTCTCTAGCTTTTTTCCCTAGGAAAGAAAACTCCAACATTTGCTTTAACTCTCACAGGACACCAGTCTAAACTAATATTATAAAGACGAAAGATTTATTTGTTTGTTTGTTACGATTTGGCTCAAAACTACTCAACCGATTTTAACAATTCTTTCGTCATTAGTAAGCTACATTATTAACTTAAAACATAGGCTATATATTTTTTTTTAAGTAGAGATTCCTACGTAAATTGCAATAGTGTAACCCCTAAAGGGGCTAAAAGGGGCGAAAAGGAGTGATGAAGTTTTTTAGGGGGGGACATTATTGCTTACTTCAATTTACGTATAAATTGGTATGAATAATCTAAAAGTGGGATCATTGAAACAGATCTAACAATTTTATCATACCTAATCAACCCCTGACGGGGTGAAGAGTTGCGCTGGTCCTGATACCACAGAATCAGCAGCAGAAATGGCTGGATAATTAATGAAAATCGTTGTGATTAATTTTCCAAAACTAACCTTTAAAACTCTACCCCAGAGGAGGCGCTGAAGTTTGTGGAGTACTTTCTTAATCTACACGGACGAAGTCGCGAGCGAAATGCTAGTATTAAATACGGATTATGGAGCGACTGGTATCAGATTCTTTAACTTCTTACGCTTAGCATGATCTATCATTACTTTCCTCCATGTCTACCACCCATCCAAGGACCGACCTCGGCACGTGTTACTTAACCTCGGCTGTTATTATTTAATACTGTAGTAACTGCAGTAGGTATGTGTGTTAGTCATTTTAAATGGCGTAAGGTCAGGTCATAGATAACGTTTATATTGTTGGAAACATGCATTTAGTATGTGTGCACAATAAATTATTATGTCGTAGCTACAACGAGATAGCAGCAAGTTCAATACTCAAGGATATGAGCCGATACTGTTGACTTATTTCATAATTTAAGCATTAACATCACGCCTGTTCTTCACGCCGGCGTAGGCAGAGGTATGCGCGGTTTTCTCCAGGTATGTTTAGGCCAACATGGCGGGCCTATAGCCAACAACCAGGCACAAATCCTCCTGCTGAGAAATTCCAGATGAAAAAACCACATTAACACTGCCCGAACCGGGAATGGAGGCCGGGATCTCGAGCTTGGTAGAAGCACTTGACCACTTACCCAACGAGGCAGTCCTACTATGATGTGCTAATGCCATCCAATTCCGATGATGTAAACGGGATAGAGCTATTCGCTATGTATAGCTCCGTCTCCCTCTTAGAGCGGAATCATGATCGTTTTAAGACTTCATAGTAGGGCCCCTGAGATTCCTCCGTGTGCTTATCAAGGCACGGAGGAATCTCGGCATGTAAAATGGATGGTAAGCTGCATCCGATTGGACTGGAAGCTGACGAACGCTAGGCAGACAGACTTGTTAAATCAAGTCTTGATTATTTCATTACGAGTGGTCATCTAATGTCGCAGACAGCTTAACCTTTTTAACGTGTCAAGCAAGCGCGTGCCCTGTACGCCAAACTTCACAAATATTTTAAAAAAAATACGGCGAATTTGGAGCTTGGCGTCGAGGGCACGCCGCCGATGCGTCGTCTTTTCATTAAACTGCGCCGTTTAATCAGCGACATAAGTAACACGGCAAGTCATTACACGATCTTGAACCAAAGATGTCACTTAGGTCGCTGAAAAATCGGCGCAGGTAAATGAAAAGGCTAGGCAAACATTTGATTAAGCTATTTAGCTGCGACATAAACATACAAATAAATAAAATTGAAGTGTCTGTTTGTAATATCAACGGAACAGCAGTTTATTAAATGCATATGAAGGTATCTACGATACTTAAGACAAAAACACACATTTTAAAATTTTTGTCTGCCAATCTGGTCAATTTATTTGAAGGGACGTGGCACTGGCCTGTTGGCTGATGTAATAAGAAGTAATTTTTTTTAATTAAAAAAAAGGTTCGGGGTGCCGTGCAAAACAATTAAAACCCATGAACAAAACACTTTTCACGCGGGCAAACCGCGGGCAAAAACGATTTAATACTGTGTGCCAATGTTTTCTTAAAACACCATTGATGTCATGGCACCGTTCTGTCAATGATTTCGGATTTTCGGCTATAAATATCCGTCACCGTCATCATCATCTTGAGTTCTCACAGTCATGGCCAAATGACTCATTTGTCTATTGGCCAGAAACAACTCCACAGATTTGAAATGATATCAACCCGAATGCTTTTTTTTTCTTTTTTAAGGATGGGAAATCATCAAATGACTTCTTCCGCTCTGGGTGGAGCGGAAGGAGCGTGTCAGACTCTTACTGGCTAAAACCCATCCGTGTTTCTTCTAAAGCCCTTTGCGTTCCAGGGCCCCGATGACTCTTTCGAACAAATTCCGCTACCCTGGCAGTACCCGCATGCTTGTAGGGACTCGTGACTGAATAACAACAGCAAGGGTCGGCCTCTCAGGGTAAGCAACGCTTGCCGAGGTTGGTCTGTAGATGGGTGCCTATCCGACCTCCAAGACTCAGCAACTGGCTAAAACGATACACCTGCGTAAAGAACACTGTTCACCTTTAGAACGCCAGAGCATAAACGCAACGGCGTGCCCCCGAGCCACAAAATTTGGCGTACAGGGCAAGGTTAAAGAATAATCGTCCGTTCAAATAATGGTGTAAAATGACTAATGGCACTACAACGGCACTATGATACATTCATGGGGGTAGAGTAGAGTAGAGTAGAGTAGGGACTCCATTTTCCGCACTTAGACTCTTATTCGGTCCGTTGTACGTAGGTGTCCTGGCTACGTTAGCCAGCCTAGCTCCGCCCAGAAGCGCAGAAGTTTCCTGGGAGCTTCACAGGCTTCGCGGAGCGACCTCACCGTTCCGAGGATTTGTTCACGTTGGGTAGCCACGGCCACGCATTCCAGGATGACATGGGCGGCATCTTCGGCATCAAAGCAGCCTCTGCAGAGTGGGCTGTCTGTGGCACCTATGTTAAAAAGATGTTTGTTGAGGGGGCAATGGCCCGTAATTGTCCCTATTATTGTTCTGAGGTTAATTCTACTTAGGCTGAGTAGTTGTTTTGTTAGTCGTGGGTGTACACTCGGCATAGCCATTTTTGACTGCCTGCAGTCTGTAGCCCTTGACCATTTGTTGTTATGCAGTTCGGTGGATCTCTGGCAAATCCATGTACGAAACTGTGAGAAAGGTAGGGGAAGGAGTGGGTACGGGCCTAGCACTGCCATCTCGGAACCTCTCTTTGCAAGTTCGTCTGCGGCGTCATTGCCTAGGGATCCACTGTGCCCCTTGATCCACTGGAGGGTGATTCTGTTGGACAGCGATATACTCTCCAGGGCGAGGTGACACTCAGAGATTAATTTGCTGTTAGTTTGTTTGTTTTCTAGGGCTTTGAGCACGGCAAGGCTGTCAGACACGAGTCTGATTGCGTAGTTGTGTATCCCTAGGTGATTTACGGCTGTTGCGGCTTGTGTTAGGGCGACACACTCGCATTGGAATATCGAGCTGTGTTCGCCAAGTGGTAGGTGGAAGTTAATGTTGAGGTCAAGGGAATGTACGCCAGCCCCTGAACCCTTTGGAGTTTTTGAGCCATCTGTGTAGATGCGTACTTCATCAACTCCTGACTGATCCCTTTCTTCCTCTGTTGTTTGTATGTTGTAGCTTTTGTTGAACATGGGTTTATTTGGTGTTCTGTCACACGGGGCAGCGATGAGAGGTTGGTACTCAATCGCCCGGTCCAGGATGCCTGCGTGCGGGCTAGTATGATTCTTACCCCATATGCCTAAGTGCATAAGCCTGATGGCTGCTAGTGCTGCCTCCTGCTGTATGTACAAGTCAAGGGGAGTTAATTGAAGGGCTATCTCCAATGCTGTAGTCGGGGTTGTCCTCATGCAGCCAGTGATAGCGGAACAGGCTAGCCTTTGGAACCGCTGGAGCCTAGAGACGGTGGTCGTGAGCTCAGTCCTCGTCCACCAAACCAAGGCGCCATAAGTCAGCATTGGTCTGATCACGGCTGTGTAAAGCCACAGCGTGATCTTTGGAGATATCCCCCAAGTTTTTCCTAGCATTCTTTTGCATTGGTAGAATGCGATTGTGCTTTTATTAAGTTTGTAGTCAAGATGCTTGTTCCAGAGCAATTTGCTATCAAGGATCACTCCCAAGTACTTGACTTCTCCTTTGAGTGTTAGTTCGATGTTGAAAAGTTTAGGAAGTTTATGAGGTCCGAGGACTCTCTTGTTAGTAAACATTATTAGTTCTGTTTTGGAGGGGTTGACCGATAATTCGTGTTTTGCACACCAATTCTCGATTATTTTGAAAGCTTTCCTCATGAGATCGCATAAGACGCCTTCAAATTTCCCCGTGATTAAAATTGCTATGTCATCTGCATAACCCACCGAGTACAGACTGCTAGCGTTGAGCTCTGCGATGAGCTCATTAACAACTAGGTTCCACAGTAGTGGTGACAGCACCCCACCCTGTGGGCAGCCTCTACTTACGATGCCTCGTGTGGTGGTGTTCACAGTAAATTGAATAGCTCGGTATTTTAACATGTTGTGAATCCATTCTATGAGTGTTGGCGCCACACCGTGCACGGCCAGTGCCTGGCCGATGCTGGTGAAGTTTGTTTTGTCAAAGGCACCCTCAATGTCAATGAAGGCGCCCAGTGTTGGGTTTTTAGCTTTTAGAGCATTTCCTATGCGTGTGACTACGCAGTGGAGTGCGGATTCAGTTGATTTGCCTGCACAGTAGGCGTGTTGATTTGGGTGTAAGGGTTTAAGTAGCGAAATTTGGTCCCTAATCCTTCTGTCCCCAAGCCTCTCTAGCGTCTTCAGGAAAAACGAGGTGAGACTGATGGGTCTAAAGGATTTTGGCTGAGAGTAATCGCTCCTACCGGGTTTCGGAATAAAAATTATTTTTACTTCTCGCCATATCAAGGGGATGTAGCGGTGGGCTAGACAGGCACGGAATACCTTGACCAGGTATTCAGCTAGTGAGTCTCCGCTCCATCTGAGCAGAGCCGGAAAGATACCATCCAACCCTGCTGCCTTGAACGGTAAGAAGGTGTTGATTGCCCATGTTATTTTGTCTTTGTCTATTACTTCTGATGCCACCTCCCAGTCTAGGTAGCTCGTGGACCTTACCCTATGCGGTCCCCAGATCTGTTGGGTCGCAATGCGGCAGCCTGGGAAGTGGGTGGTGAGAAGTAATTCGCTAGTTTCAGCATCGTTAGTTGTGTAGGTGTTGTCTGATTTTTTGAGGCATCCTATTGAGAGATCTGTCTCGGCGGCGAGACAGGTTTTGACCCTCATTCATGGGGGTTTATCGAGAGCCATTGATTCATTTATATGAGTCATATCATAACTCATATAACATAGTAAATTCATAGTATAGTTACTAGGAAGCTGTGGATGCTGATATACAAGAATATTTCCTCTCGGCGCGTGCCTTTATGCTAAATTAAAATAAGTAATGCTAACTGTTATAATAAATAATGAGTTGGTATTTATAATATGGCCTGTTTTTACTCGACAGTCTCAGAAGGGTTATGTTTTTCGAGGGTTTGTATATATGGATAACTATTTCTTGGGTACGCCCGGTAATGAATTCGAATTGACATGTTTACAGAATCGACCGGCAGAAAGTAAATACTTTATTGTACATCAGAAATAAGTGAACAACTCTTTCACACCAGCTAAATTCTAAGGGTACAATGGCGGTCTTATTACTGACAGCGATTACTACCAGGCAACCTTTGGATGATTCTCAGAATACACCGATACAATGCAAATAATTTGTGACAAAATATTAAAGAATATCTTTTCGCATTACTAAGGTGACTTCTACCTATCCCTTTGGGAGAATACGTCTTGTTTATGCGCCGTATACCAGGTGCCCTACTATACTATGACGTGCTAATGCCATCCAATTCCGATGATGTATAAGGGATAGTGCTATTCGCTATGTATAGCTCCGTCTCTCTCTTAGGGCGGAATCATGATCGTTTTAAGACTTCATAGTAGGGCCCCAGAGGATAAAGCAACGTTAATTTTGTTAAGACTACTCAATTTATCCCAGCATGCCCCAATTCAATTCCTAGTTAAGGCAACGTAATTGGGTGACTTCATTAAGAAAATTGGTCTAGACAAACAGGTAGAAGGACGTAGATAAACTATATACATATATGGTCCTCCTGACCGATTTCGGCTATGTCGGCCAATCTCAACCGAGACTAGCCATCGGTGCAGGAGATATTATAGTGCACAAGTGTGTGAGCAAACACAGGTGCACTCCCTCTTCCATCACTTTCATATTCCGATGGAACGGCAACCCGACACGACCCGGAGAGAGATCTGGTTTGGTCCAACGGCTTAACGTGCTTTGCGAGGCACAGGGGTGTCACACCACTAACTTCCAAACTCCGGGCTGCTACTGAGAGAATCTTATTGGAAAAACCCAATAACACTTTTTGCCCGGCCTGGGAATCGAACCCAGGACTCTCTCCAGTCGCGCTTGCGACCGCGAGACCAATGGAGATGTGGAGCTGGATGCGACACGCACAGAACCGGTCAATGTGGCGATACTTGGGGGATGCCTATGTTCAAAGGTGGACGTCTTTCAGCAGTAGTGATGATGGATGTGGCAGGCTGAAGGCCTACTGAAGAGCAACTAATTGGACAAATACTTTTCTTTTTTTAAGGATGGGAACTAAATTAAACTACGGAATTCGGGTTCAGAGAGTAGCTCTCCTGGGCCGCGGTGACTCTTTCGATCAAATTCCGAAACAATTGGACAAAAATACTACATCTAATTTTCATTGAAATCTTTTTATTGACTGATTGATTCTGAAATATGTGTAGTCGAGCACCGACAGTTCATGTAGTGTTTACTTAATAGGAATTATAATATGGGAAAACTATTCTTTCATAATCGTATTTCGGTAAATACCTACATATTTGTTACGGTGGCGAATAGCTGAGCTGAAAATCTATAATTTTGGTTACTACCCTGGCGTGTTCGCCTTAACCAAAGTAGAAACCGCTAATCCAACCAAAGACGGATTTAAATCCAACCACTTAATTGTGAATAACCAAATCTAATTGTACAGCTTTTTCGAGCCATTTATACAGTATCGGGGTTATACCGCAGTGCGCCATTTCTATCATCATCTGCCTAGCCTTTTCCCAACTATATTGGGGTCGGCTTCCAGTCAAACCGGATTCGGCTGAATACCAGTATTTTTTTACATTATATTACATTTCTATAGGCTTAGAAATTTTATCATATAATTTATGACTTCTACATAGTATATAAAGGGTATTTTACTACTTACTATAAAAAATCTAAATGAGAGAATGCTTATTTGAAAGGTATTACTAAATTTTAACGATTTCTGAAAAAAATAAAAAATAGACACGGTTGGCGCAGTGGTTGAGCGATTGACTGCTGCGCTGTGTATGGTGGGTTCGATTCCCGCACGGAACAAATATTTGTATGGCCTACAGATAATTGTTCCGGGTCTGGCTGTTTGTGTATGTGAGTTTGTAAACGCATCCAAGATATAGGAGAAATTCCTAGTGTGGGGCAACGTTTAAAAAAAAGGTGGGAAAACAGGGAAATCTATTCTATCTTTTTCACGCAAAACGTCGTTTGTATTGAATAGCGCTTTTTTACAGTGGCGTAACTTGCGAGTGACGTCACACGCCATTGGTACTGTCTCTGCTTATAATATCTACATTTTAAAACGCTCACATTTCCGTCATATTTTTCACCATTTTATTGTAACTTAGATTTCTTTAGGATAGGTTTGAGAAATAAAATAAAAATATACCATTCAAATATGCTAGTCCAAAAATCTAGCGATGATTATATTCAAGGCAATCATTTCTGAGGCACAAACGAGTCAGCCTGCTGTTTTAATCAAAACTAAACAGTTGTTTTTCCAACTATTATCTAATAAGTAATTACAACTAATGTTTATAATATGAGTCATCATTGGGTAACAAGGTCAGCAAATACAAATGTATTTAAAGCGTCAACCATTTTCAAAGAATTTTAAGCCTTATGCCCTAAGCATAATGGTTTAGAATAAAAGAAGTTAGTTTAATCAATTATTGTGATAAGTTTCCTTATGACCAAATAAGGACAAAAGAGTTCTTAGTTTGAATACTGATAATGACTAATACTGTCTTCTATATAGGCTAACGGCCAGTTTCAAAAAAGGAACTACCTTTGACCAACTGACAAATTAGCTACTAACAGTAGCTGAAACGTCATGTCTGCCTTTCTAACACGACGATTCGGCTACTGTCGGTAGCTAATTCGACAAGTCAAGTCAAGTCAAGTCAAGTCAAAGCATTTATTTCAAATAAACCATTATCAGGTACTTTTGAATTGTCAAAGTCAGTCCGTCAAAAACATGAAGCTATTTGCACGTTCGCAAGCGTAGATCTCTATGGAGAAGAACGTGCAAGAAACTCCACGGACACTCTTTTAAATCATTTTATGTTTACAAAAATCCTGGTTACATAAACCTTGTTGCTTCTATATATGAGAACAATGTAAAGAAAGAAAAAAAACAATTTATAGTATGAAATATTAAAATGAGGCAGTGGCAACCAAGGGATGACCAGTCTCCACTGACGGCGCCCGTTCACGAACATGACGCGTGCATCAGCACCATTCAGCTCAACCATTTTGAAGGGAACTGAATGATCCGATACACGCGCCACCATCAGCGAGACATTGGAGTGAGCATGACACACCCTCAACTGCCCCTGCTATTTCATGTCAAACAAGGAAACTATCTATTAACATAATGGTCCAGGGTTCTCACATTTACAGAACTTGAAATAAAAATTGCTTCTAAATTATATAAAACTATGAATATCAATCTGAAAATACAGAAAAAGAAAAGTTTATTCCAAACATAATATAAGATTATGCGGAATAGTATTATTATTAGACATAAAAGAGGGTGAGCATCTCTTCCAAATATAAAACCTAACTAGTGGAACCAAGCGGCTGAGGCTGTGGAGCAGGACCGGCATTTAGCCAAGCATTTTTATCAAGGATATAATCTTCCAGTTTATAATATGCCTGTCTACATAGAGTGCGTTTTATGCATGTTTTAAATTTTTTCTCATTCAGTTCGAGAATCTCACGTGGTATTTTATTATAAAACTTAATACAATATCCCATAAAAGAAGTGTGTACTTTAGCCAATCTGAATCGGGGTTGATCTAATTTATTCCTATTTCTAGTATTAAAATTATGCCTATCACTAATCTTATTAAAAAGATGAATATTTTTCCGAACATACATAATGTTTTCGTATATGTATTGACAAGGTACCGTCATGATGTTAATATCCTTAAACAGTTCCCTTAGGGAATCGCGCCGACCAAGATGGTATATGGCTCTGATGGCTCTTTTCTGCAGAATAAATATAGACTCGATGTCTGCAGCTCGTCCCCATAATAAGATACCGTAAGACATTATACTATGAAAGTAACTAAAATAAACCAGCCTCGCGGTATCTATATCAGTAAATTGACGGATTTTTCTGACAGCATATGCTGCTGAACTTAGCCGTCCTGCAAGAGATGTTAAATGAGGACCCCATTGTAGCTTTGAGTCAAGCGTGATCCCTAGGAAAACCGTGTCTTCGACGAATTCAAGTTTCTCTTTGTCCAATACTATGTCGCAAGTATTACTTTTGACATTCGGTAAAGCAAATCTGATGCACTTAGTTTTTTTCCCATTTAATACTAAATTATTCGCAGTGAACCAATTTTGGACCTGCTGTAGCGCATTATTTACGTCGTCAAGACTTGTAGAACGTCTATCTATCTTAAAAATTAAGGACGTATCGTCAGCAAATAACACCATCTTTGGTTGGTTTTTTAAAAGATGGAGTAAATCATTAATATACACTAAAAAGAGGAAAGGACCCAATATTGAGCCTTGTGGTACCCCCATTTTGACTTTTAAACCCCTTGAATTAACACCGTTTATTTGAACTTGCTGCTGTCTGTCATTTAAGTACGACTTCACTAAACTGAGAGCAAGATTACCTAGTCCGTAATGTTTTAGTTTTAGGAGCAAGGTTTCGTGATTTACGCAATCAAATGCCTTGGAGAGGTCACAAAAGATTCCTATGGCATCTTGCGCCTCTTCCCACGCTGTATATATGTGTTTTAACATTGTGACACCAGCGTCAGTCGTACAACGACCTTTGGTAAACCCATACTGTTGATCGTGTAAGATTTTATTGATGTTAAAATGAATGAGCATTTGATTGAGCATCACTTTTTCAAATACCTTGCTGAAAACCGGCAATACGGATACAGGTCTATAATTATTGGCATCTTTACTGTCACCGGATTTAAAAAGTGGTATAACCTTACTATATTTCATTATATCCGGAAAGACTCCTTGGTCTACACATAAATTGAATATTAAAGCCAAGTATGGTGCTATGGTCTCAATTATGGACGTGCACACTTTGACAGACATTCCCCATAAGTCTTCGGTCAATTTGATTTTGATTTGCCGGAAAGCTTTTATAACCGTCATAGGGTTGATATGTTTGAATTGGAATTCAACCGTACAACCTGGAACGTTTGCTCTTAATAAATTAAATGATACCTCGGGTGAAGAATTTAAAGCTTCAGTAGTTCTTGATGGTATTTCGGTGAAAAAATTTACAAATTCTTGAGCTACTTCTAAATTAGAGCTTATGGCACCATGTGCAGTCTCCAGTAAAAAATCAGTGTTTCGTACTTTATTCCTACTAGTTTCATTATTGATAACTTTCCAAACTGTCTTAATTTTATTATCTGCCGATTTGATCTTATTGCTAATGTACAGGGCTTTAGCTACTTTGCAAGTATTTCTGAAAACTTTAGAATATTTGTTTACATACATACTAAAGGTTTCTGTGTTAATGAAAGGCTTAAGGCCATATAACTCATATAGTCTTTCCCTACTTATCCTAATACCTTTAGTCGCCCAGTCACTAAATATAAACTTAGGGGAAGTATTTTTAGACTTCTTTTCAAAAGTTGTATTGAATTCCTTTAGTACTACTGAAAAGAAATTATCATAAAACTTATTTGCGTCCTCAATATTATGGCCTAGAACATTCAACTTATTTTGTAAGGTAACATTGAATCTAGCTAGTTTGCCTGTTGTAATTGGCCTATATTGTATTTGAATTTTTTGCAAGGCTGCTTTAAACTTAAATGTTACCAATTGTCCGCTATGATCCGACGGAAGGTAATTAACTATGGCTTTATCTAAATAATCACAATCGCAGAATACATTATCGATACAGGTTGAAGAAGTTGGTGTTACCCTAGTAGGTTCAGTAAAAACATTAGACAAATTAAATGATTTAAAAAGGCTTAAAAATCTGCTGCTATTTAAATTATTTTCTAAAATATTAATATTAAAATCTCCGCAAATAATCGCGGATTTGTTACCTGCTGCAAGTTTCGCAAGGATATCTTCCATAGTTGACTCAAATAAAGTAAAGTTTTGAGGGTTTGGGGGTCTGTACAC
Organism: Mamestra configurata; assembly: GCA_002192655.3. NCBI lineage: Eukaryota > Metazoa > Arthropoda > Insecta > Lepidoptera > Noctuidae > Mamestra > Mamestra configurata. The sequence goes on from NDFZ01005209.1 coordinate 274,763, forward strand.
GCACACTATAACATGCTTATCCAGCTCAACACAGGACAGTTCAATACAATGTTCCACTGACAAGCTGACAATGTCATTACGTTGCTTAAATTTTAAGCATTTTTTCACTAAGATGAGGGAACCACCGCGCAACATAGATTTGCGGTTAAAGCAACTGCCTACACTATAATTTTCATAACTAATTTGCATCTGGTAATCTTTCAACCAATGTTCACTAAAACATACAATGTCAAACATTGTTTTCTCTAAAAACATTTCTATTTCTAATATTTTGGAAGAGATACCTTGAATATTTTGATGAAATAATTTCAATGTATGCTGCTGACCCCCTTTTTGATATGTATCTAACTGAGAGCAAGAAGATACCTTAATGTCTGTAGGTATAACTAATCTGTTATTGGTAACTTCTGTTGTCTTATAAACTAGTTTAAATTAATATCAGGAGTTTGCCCTAAGACTTCAACATCATCACTTGGCAGTGAGATGGAACTACATGTGGCCTCCACGTTAACAAATAATTTTTCCATAGTGATACATGGAACCTCCTTCGTACAATTTTTAAAAGAATTTATAGCTATAGTGCTACAGTTATTTTGGCTCACCACCTGATTCTTAGTAATATTACTAAACATTGTGGATTTAATTACACAAGACTTCGACATACTACTTATGTCTGAGTTAATATAATAAGCTAATAGCCTAGCTATTGTGTGTCTAAAACTAATTGGCAGATACACAGTATCCCTGGTCGATTTTAAATGATCCACAAAAATATTTGTGTCAAAAAACATAAACTTGTCACTATAATGACTTACTAGGAAGTGCATGTGTTTATTTAACCTATGAATATAATTATTTTGTCTAATTGACAATTGTTCAAAATATGGAAAAGCACACAATATTATTTTATTACAATTTAACTTTAGCATCTCAGTTATATAGTCTGTAATATCTGCTTGTTTTACTTTTAAACTATTACCTATAAATACAGTAATGTTGGTATTAGAATTATAATTATTATTGTTTGTTAATAATGCCATAATATGCTTGTAAGTCGAACCTGGCATACAATAATTTTGTGTAGAATAACTTAGGTTGTTACCAACTAATTTACCTAAACCTCTTCCTATACTGTCTGAGAACATAACTGAATGACCACTTTTCACAGATGAAATACCACAAATCTCAGGCTGCTCAACTTGAGATAAATCCTGTCCAAAATCAATATTAACTTGTTTAGTGACACATTCTTGAGACAAATTCTCTGTCTGGGACGGTACCTCCGTTGCCTCAGGCTGGACAGCATCAAGGTTTGATACTGTCTGGCAAGTACACTGACACATGACCAACTCATTAGCAGCAAGAATGTGTTCTTTTATTTGGTTCTGAGATTGTACATATTTACTATTAAGTTTGTTCAATGAAGCATCAAGTACCTTTATTTCAGACTGTAAGTGCTCTGTATCAATTTCATATATTTTTATGCTGTCTTCTAGTTTAATTTGATAATTATTTAATTTACTAATCAGGTCAACACGTTCTTTCCGGAGTTGAATATTTTTGGAAAAGTGTTTTTGTTGCTTTTTGTATTGATAACATTTTTTGATAATTCTATTTAGTTTTGCATATTTTTTTAATTTATTATGACTAGCCTTATAACTACAGTTCTGTTTCAATAAGGAATCTTCAGTTAGGTCAATTGTGACTAAGGAATGAGGATTACAATTATTATTAGAACTAAGTAATTCGTTAAATAAGTGGTTAGTTTCCTTAACCTGAGTACTTTGTTTTTCATTTTGCAATTTGATAATACAACCGTTAGCATGAACTATTTCATCCTCTAGGTCCCTAACCTTACGTAAAGCCTCCTCATATAGGTTACTACAGTTGTTGAAACCATCCGTGACTGCCCGCAGTTGGTCGCGTTCTTCAACAGCATCTTGGTACTGTTGGCTGAGATCAACTAGCTCCCGTTTAAGGCAAGTGTTTTTGTGGACCATTTTCCTTACTTCCACCTCACTTTCCTCTCTCTCCTGTAACATTTCTTGAATTTGGTCATTTGAGGCTTTTAGTTCCTGGAGAGCCGTTCTCAGTTTAAGCTCCATATCCTGAGCAGTAGCCTTGCGGGTCATCACAGGCATGGTTTCAGATTTAGGTACTGAAATTAGAGTAAAAGACACTGTGAGAATCTAAAGGAAAGACAAAATAAAGGAAAGTGGTAATGAAAGGAATAATAAAGTTGGGAAAAATTAGTGCAGTTAAGTGGAAAACTGAGGCAGGCTGCTTGAATTGGCTTTAAAAGCTATTGTTTATTTGATTTCCTCGCTTTTGATTGCCTTTAAATAAATAAAAAATGCTTTTCTTAATGTGGGTAGGATGCCTAGATTAAATATACATTTAAGATTTAAATAGTTTAACAATAACTATGCAAAATAACGATCTTAGGCGTTATTGATGTTGTATATAATTGAACAATATCGGACTAAAATAACAGAAATAAGGAATCTTGACGTTTTCTACGATGTAAACAAACCGATATTGTCTCCACGCAGAGTCCTAAATCTGCAAAGAAAACTTAAGAAAACTTTGCAAGGACGTGCTACTGAGATAAAGTGACGAATGTGTGCTATTATAAAATAAAAGTAAACAATACTTCCCCGTTTAACTCCGTAATTCAAACGACAGCTGGCGGTTTTAGGTTACCGGTGACAGCCGGTACCAAAAAATGTGTTTATCTTGATATTTTTACAAGAAAACAATAATCCTGTGTATTTATGCAGTTATATTAGATTTACAAAAACAATTACACCTTAAACTCACTTAAATACTAATTAAATCTAATTTTAAAATATGGAACAAAAATTTTACATGTCACTTGGGCAGTGTTGCCACTTCAATTGGTTAAAGGTAGATACGTTATTGAAACTGGCCGTAAAACGACAAGACAGTTGGTTAAAGGTAGATACGTTATTGAAACTGGCCGTAAAACGACAAGCCACTTGCTTTGCTGTGAAAGTGAAGTTTAGGTACATTAGCGCCCGATTATCCGACCACTGATGATTAGTAAAGGGGGATGCCAAGCCGCCATATTGATTTAGGCCCTGAGTGTCCACAAGTAACATCGAATGCATTGGGACTCCTATAAACAAAAGGACAAATAAATAAAGTACAATATGTGTAAATGTCAAATCAATGTTTTTCAACAAATCTTTATTTTTTCCCGGATTTTAAATTGGCAACCTAGCAAATGTCTGTTTATTTCGTAGTATCGTTTCAATATTTATTATTTATTAAAAAATATTACTGACTTGTATCGCGTCGTGAATAGAAGAGTTAATTACGTAAAATTTAATAAAAAAAAATTTACTAGAATTTCTTGGGCATCGCAAGGCCTAAAATCGGCATTCCCCTTTTCTCCGATGGAGGAGCTATTTTTCTGGATCACATACATAATTCAAATCTAAGCGGCAAAATCAGTCATTCTTATTCAATCTGACCTGAAAGATGACAGAAAAAATGTTGCAAGCACGAGCTGATCATTTTATCAAACGTTGGACCGAATGTTGGCAGTTGGCCAAAGATGGGCTCATGTCTATAAGAGCCAGCCTAGATGAGTCAGAATCGGAAGCACGCGAATTTGTATTATTTAAATCATATCTGAGAAGATGAATGGAGGAAGTTGTTGTAATAACAATAGCGAAGATATATATCTGTTGTAGCGGATTGACTGGAGGTCACAATATAGAGGTATGCGGAGCAGAGTGTAAAGTCATACCTCCACTGAAAAGGGGAGGATCCTCCGAACCAGACGGTTATTATGTCTGGTGAGCAATTGCCCGATAGTTGATATTCGGACTGTTGTATATGTTCAAATCGCACGGAGAACTTTGCTTGCGCGATTCAGGATTTCGATGTTAGTTTGTCGTAGATGGCGCTGTGGTTCTTTTTGTTGCCGTACAAATTTCGCTTCTTAGTTTTTCATGTGACGGCATTGATGCCGCTACATCAATACACAGAGCAGAATGGAAAAGTTTGGCTCTACAGACCCCCGTCTTAGTCCTGCTTATTCTTTCCGATTCTATTGATTGACTGTCGGAGTCTGTGTATCCTGATAGCTGCAACCTGGGGGTCTTCTAGTCCAGAGTGAACAGGTTACTTCTAGGCAAGCGTGCTCCATCGTCGACCACATCATCGCTCTTTCGTTTGTGAGATGTGGTCAAACGCCAGCTTATCAATAATAAAAAGGCATTCTCAATAATTGTTGTTTTCATCAACGCAATTTGAGGCACCTAATACGTGTGATTATCAAAGAAAACTTTATACTCAAAATGCAACCTGTAACAGAATTAACGCAATACCTCTTAAGGGGTCATTGTACTCATCATTATGAACAAATTTTACTATGAGACCAACTCCGATTCCCAAAAAAAATCAGCTGTTCAGTACATTTTGTCGAGTTATGCGCACATAAATGTATGGGGCAGTCGACTTTTTTTGATGAAGTCATTGGTTTTCAACAAAAACTGAGTTAAAAAAACTCCCTTGAAGATTATTATAGAGCATAGAACACCACTAGCTAACATATTAGACACATTAGCTTTTGCCCGCGACTTCAGTCACGATAAAGTCCCATGGTCCTATCTCGAGTACAAAAATTCATCAAAATTGGTTCAGCGATTTAGGTGGGAAAGCGTAACAAACAAACCAAATCACATTCGCATTAGTAGTTAGGATTCAGTGAGTGGAATCGTTATCTCACAGGCTATATCTTGGTATGTAAACCACAAACATCTTATTTACCTCAACATAAACACAAATGCTACAACAGCTGTTAACACAAGGTTAAGTTTAGATAGCCGTAAAAATACTAGACGCGACGACCTTCACATCCTATCTTGTTGTAGAAGCGGAACGAACTGATCTGGGCGTAGCGAAGACCGTTTAGAGCAACTTCTTATAAGTTGGCTTGTGCCTTTGACAAAACGAATGTTATGGGCTTACTATCCCTGCACTAGGCACGCGTCCACCACCGCACCACTCTCCACGATGTACTACAAACGAATCCTAAGTTACTTTGGTCATATCGCCCAGCCCAAACCAGATAACTTGGTTAAACTGGTTGTGTGGGAAAAGTGGACGAAAAAGCGCGCGGGCTTTCAAGGCGATAACAGGACTCACTGTGACCACTGCCATGAGAAGGACCGAAGACTGAGTAGCCGGGAAGCAGTTCGTCAATTAAGCTTTTCAGAGCTTGCACGACCTTCAGCAACGAGGAACACGAATAAGAAGAGACTAGTAACAGGACATTTTTGGGACAAGTTCGCTAGGTTATTCCCAATTTCTACAACTACTGTCAGCAAGTATCAACAGTGGCGACCAACAAAAAACCGCCGAGGTTACGAACCTCGTCGAATCTCAGAGAAACAATACGATTGCGGGATCCATCGCTTAGTCAGAATAGAAAACGGGAGGAGTAAGAAAACACAAAGAGGGGTTATTGACATGAATGATGAATAAGACAAGTGTCCTATAAAACCGGCACAAATCCAGACTTCAGGCTTCTACCGATTGGGTTGCGGAATTGTTCGAAAGAGTTACCGCAGTCCTGGAACGCAAAGGGCATTTGAAGGAACACGGGTAGTTACTACGAGTCTCGAGGACACTCCCTCCCGCTCCACCCAAAACGGCAGTCGTTTGATGATTTCCCAAACAAAAGAAAAACAAATGGCTTCTATTACTTCCAGCCCGACTTCGGAATTGCACACAGGGTTCCATGCTCCACACTGTTTAAAAATTCAGTTGCATTTAGCAAAATTCGACTATAAAATCACTTTGATCACGAATTCTGAGCAATTTTTCACAGTAATAGGTATGCTTAATTATATTGGGCGGTTCCTGTAATTCAGCATGACATCACGGATCGATTTAGCGTGACGGTGGCGCTGTCAGCTTAGTCTTGACCTATTTGTTGGCACGCGCCGATATTAAACTGCTTTTTTTTTTAATATCAGTCACGCTTAGCGTTGCCAGGCTGCATAGTCAGTCTTTTTGGTTGTGTGGCCTGCCAAATTAGACGGTGTCCGGCCGGTCCGGCTTTTTGAATTTTAGCATTTTTTTTTACATTTTCCATGTGTTGATTTCCGCTCCGCCTACCCCACCTTATATTACTAGCTATGTATTATACAAATTTGCAATTAAATATAGAAATAAAATAGTATTAAATATTGAATGATTAATAAAGAACACTGATTAAATAAATTGTATTGTTGTTTCATTATAGTTAAAGGTAAATTTTATGGTACTTAAATGATAAAAAAGCCTTATTTACTTCAAAAAAATTGTCGTGTTAAGGGTGTCCGGCCTTTATACCCAATTGTCCGGCTAAACTGGCTGTCTGTCCGGCTTTTCGGTTTGAAGATCTGGCAACCCTACACATTCAACAGTAAAAACAGTGGTGATCTAGTCTCTATTGGTTGTAGTATTAGCTAATTTATGAAGATACAAGCTTCTGCATGCAGGATCATCATCATATCAGCCTGTAGACGTCCACTGCTGGACGTCAACAGGTCTCCCCTACGTGTCGCCACAACAACCGGTCCTGTGCGTCTCGCATCCATCGGCTACCTGCGACCCTTACCAGGTCATCGGTTCACCTTGTGGGGAGTCCTTCTAAGGCTACGTCTTCCGGTATGCAGGAACTCCCGGGATTATAAGTCCTACGTCTTATTCCAGGACATATTCTACCCGTATGGATGGATTGGGGACAGTACTACAATGCGGGCGGAGCCGCGTGCGGCAGCTAGTCCTTTGATAGTACTTGTCATTGTAAAGACTCCATGCATACATATTACGCATTAAATTCCGTACTTTCATGTCCCATGTAAAATGTCTGCTGAAAACGAATCGCTGGCTCCGGCATATTCCCGGCAGGTACATGTCGAAACCTCACTTCCTGCGCTATTTCGGACTGCCCTATTTACTTGAATACAATTGTGTTACGACTGCAAGCGTCGTTTCCTATAATAATGCGAGAAAAGTTTATTAACTGCTGTTTTGGAGAATAAATAAACTTTTTGGAGTTCTTAGCGCAGGTATCTTGGTGAGTTGCGGAATTTGTTCGAAAGAGTCACCGCGGCCCTGGAACGCAAAGGGCTTTAGAAGGAACACGGATGGGTTTTAGTCAGTAAGAGTCTAACATGCCCTTCCACTCCACCCAGAGCGGAAGAAGTCATTTGATGATTTCCCATCCTTAAAAAAAAAACAAAAATAGGTATCTTGGTGAAGGAGATCTTTCCAGGAAGTACTTCCATCATACATATGCGCACCGAGAAGCAACGTTTGTGAATGTGCCGCGGTAGCTACACGCATATGAGGCTGACCTGCTTCGTCTCTGGATTATCATCAAAATTACAGCCGAAAGACGTCCACTGCTGGACATAGGTCTCCCCGAGAGTGTCGTTACAAAGGATTCCCGCGGCCTTCACCAGGTCCATCGGTCCATCTTGTGGGGAGCCTTCTAATGCTCGTCTTCTAGAACCTTTCGCCCCATAGACTATCTGTTCTGCGAGCAATGGCATGGCGTTTCTAGGTGGCATCTGGGATAGCTCTAGTATTTCGGACCTATTGGTTTTAGCACAGATATATTTTTCGGACAACAGCTTAACGTATTTTCCCGGGCACGAAGTGATCTCGATATTTTAACCTTTTGAACGACAGAGAATAAACGCATCCGCGTGCCCCCGACGCCAAGCCACAAATTCGCCGTGCTTTTTGTCACACTTTTGTGACGTTTGGCTTACAGGACACGCGCTTGCTTGTCATTTATACGTGACAATGGCGTCCAAAAGGTTAAGATAGAAAACCATTCTAATTTTCTGGCTCTAGGTAAATATTTGTGGTTATAAATCGTTATAAGGGCCAGTTTCAATTTTTAAAATACAAAGTTAGTACACATTGGGATGACATTATCGGCGAGTCAACGAACTCTTATCGTGATATTTTTATCAACAAACAAAAATCTGTCACAGATTGCGTTAATTCTGATATTTGCCAAATAAACAAGGACATCACTATTTTGAGAAACTGTACTGTATCTATGTGTAGATATTACTTAAAATTTCAGTTGGAAATATTTTGACTTGGCTTAGGAGACTGATGAAGCTGAAAAGGGGCTCACACGGCATGCGGGTATGCCGTTCAAATAAAAATCTCATACATTATAATATTGCAATATTGATTAGATCATAACTTGATTGATGACCTCAACACTCTAGATTTTATCTACCACATAATTTACGACCCTTTTCCTCAGTAACTTAGCACGCCAAGCAGTGAAGCAGCCTTACGCAACGATATTATGAAATTAACTCAAAGACTATTCTAGTAAACACCACAATCCTAGAAGCCATACTTGTGAAGCCAACGACACCCCTGTACCAGGGTGTTCAATTGTGACGTACTAGCTGTCGCCCGCGCCTCCGCCTGCGTTGAATGTCGAAAACTATCCCAAGGGAATATAGTCCCTGGATAAAAGGTATCTTGTGTTTTTCCAGACTAAAATCTACTTCTGTGCCAAATTTCATCAAGATCCGTTTCGTAGTTTTTGCGTGAAAGATTAACAAACATACATCCATACTCACAAACTTTCGTCTTTATAATATTAGTGTGATTATAGTAAATAGTATAGATGAAGCGTTAGAAGGAGACTCGAGTATTAGTGGGTTCCAAACGATTTTCTGAAAAATACGGAACGCTAAGATCATGCACTTGTGTCTTATCGGTCCGTCGTGTCACAAACAATTTTCTCTGAATCCGATTTAGTTGAAATTCGGTTCGTACATGGCCTTCGGTGACCCAAACACGGACGCATGATGAAAATTAATACATTTTGAGAAAGGATAACTTATGGAGGACCAATTTCAAAATAAAACCCGCCAAGTGTGATTCAGACTCGCACGCAAAGTAATCATATTTTTTTTAAAGTAACTTTAAAACCAAAGATATTGGATCACCAATAGGCAAATATAACAGAACACCAAGCCCGTATTCCCCGAACGGTTAGGCAGAGGTTTACTTATAATGGCTAGTTTACACAGTGCGAGCTAGCGTGCGAGTCAGTCTGCCGAGCACTCGCATCGTATAGACATAGCCGTTTCCCATGAGTTACTGTCACATGCGAGTTGAACAGTAATCGTATCCGAGTTACTTCAACATTTTTTGTATTTACTAGCCTGCTCGCCTGACAGTAACTCGCACATGGCAGCAGATCGGACATCACTCGCATCGTTCGGACGCTTTCAGCAGTGTCAGCCAGGTAGTTACGAGCGGAACCTGTATTTTTGGTTCTGCACCTCGCTAGAAACTGGGCAGCTACTATCACCTTGAAGACAGCTAAGGCGAGCCGAGCTGCTGGCACACGAGTAGATCCGAGTATCTGTCTACCGTCTAGTCAGCAGCTCGCACCGTGTAAACTAGCCATTAGACTCATGTAATAGTAGACGACCTTATTGCCATCAAACGGACAAACCCACGAGCAATATATATAATATGGCGACGTAAGACTGGTGGATGCCAAGCTTCACAGCTTGGCTCATCGCCGCAAGGTTGCCTGCTTGTCGGTCTTCTACAGATTGTACTTCGGGGAGAGTGTCCAGGAACTCCACGATCTCATCCCACCGGCCCCCTTCTACCATCGGACATCTAGACGCACTGCAAGTTACCATCCCTACCTTGTTGCTATTCCACCAATTCGCACTAAACGTTTCCAAACGTCTTTTATAATGCGCACAGCAAAGGAGTGGAACTCTCTGCCTGCGTCTGTGTTTCCGAACGCATACAACCCTAATCTCTTCAAAATTAGAGTGAACAGGCTTCTTCTGGGTAAGCTCGCTCCATCGTCAACTTTGTCTCTGTCATCTATGACCTAGACTAGAGTCAAGAGCAAACCCATATTAAATAAAAAAAAAAATAAAAAAATATGGTGTCAAGTTTATGCTTCTTCGTTCAAATCTTTACAATATCGACGCGAGTATAACAATTGAATCTATAAATACACCAGTTAAATAATTAAATAAATATTATCCGTACGCATGCATACATTACATACATACTTAATAACAGTACACAATGTTATTACATATTTACATAAATATAAGGCTTGGCACAGACGTGCGACATTTTTTGACACGTATACCTACGCACGGAGACTTTCAAGCTTGCGTTTCAAGTAGAACTGATTTCTGATTGTACGGAAAGCCTATAATCATCATCTGCCTTGCTTGTCCCAAATATTTGCGGTGACTTCCAGTCTAAAGGGATGCGGCTGAATACCAGAACTTCGGCAACAGTTACTGGGTAACACTATACCAATAACCTATAGAACTGGCAGTCACATATTTATCACGACATATTATAAAACAAAGTCCCTCGCCGCGTCTCTGTCTGTTCGCGATAAACTCAAAAACTACTGAATGGATTTTCATGCGGTTTTCTCCAATGGATTTTGGTTATTCATGAGGAAGGTTTAAGTGTATAATTCGTCCCAAAATTCCTACGGGAACCGGGAAAATTGTATAATTCGCGTACGAAGTCGGGGGCAAAAGCTAGTACTTATTAAAAAAGCTGAAGAATTTATTTGTTTGTTTGAACGCGCTAATCTCTGGAATTATAAGCCGGATTTGGAAAATTCTTTTTGTATTAGCCACATTCATGAGGAAGGCTATAGGCTATACTGGAACGGGAAATAACGGGATATGCGTGTACGAAGTCGCGGGCGAAAGTTGAAAGGGAAACTGACTGACATGCGCTTCAACGCACAGCCTTAACTACTGGTACTAAGAAAATGAAATTTTGCACAAGGCTTCCTTTTATGACGTACATGAGCACTGAGGAGGGAGTTCTGAAAATTCAACCTTTATGGGGGTCCTGCCAGGGTTGTGGAATTTGTTCGAAAGAGTCACCGCGGCCCTGGAACGCAAAAGGCTTTAGAAGAAACACGGATGGGTTTTAGTCAGAGTCTGACACGCCCTTCCGCTCCACCCAGAGCGGAAGAAGTCATTTGATGATTTCCATAAAAAAGGGGTAAAAAGGGGGAAATTGTTAAGACTAAATCTGCGCAGACGTAGTCGTGGGCGAAATGCTAGTTCAGCATAAACTGAAAGTGTACATGGCTTGATAATTATGTCGACGTAGTACCTACATTCTGTGCCGTCCCGCCCACGATCACATACTGCCAACTCGGTTCAATGGTATCAACTCAATGGGTATTAATATAATTCCATATTTGGTATGTTACAACAACAACAGTCAGTTGTTTTGTTCTAATTTGACGATTCTTGTAGCAATCGATTGCTATTTTAGAGTTAATTTACATTGTATACTTAATTGGTACTCTTATTACGAAATTACACCTAGTTTACTTGAGTAACAATATAAGAACCGATACAAAAATAAATTGTGATTAAGACAGAATGTTGAAGATGGTTGAAGTCAGTAATAAGAGGCGATACAGACAGATCTTTTGCAACATCAACAAAACATAATGAGCTGCAAAATTGTCTGTGGTCTTCATAAGACCTCATTGCATTTGCGCAACATTTTTTATGACTTAAAAGGTTGGCACCGGGGAATGGAAGAAGAAATCATGTAGTGTGTTAGTAGCTTATACCATAAGACTAGGTGAATTTGAACTCTGAATGACTAGTTTAATAATTGCCTAGAAATAACTGTGTGGCCTACCCTTAGGTAAATCTGTATTGTATACATACATAGCATTCCTGATAAGAAACTGTACACAATATTACAATAGAGCAAACTAATAACCATAATATGAATGTCTTCAAGAAATAATTTTAGAAAAATATTTGAGCTCCATGGAGATTGAGAGAGAAGAGGAGACAAAACGTTTTAGGAACACATTCATTGTGCATACAGCTAAGGAGTGGAATTCCCTGCCAGAGTCTGTTTCCTGATAGCTACAACCTGGAAGTCTTTAAGTCAAGAGTAAATAGGTTACTTCTAGACAAGCGTGCTCCATTTTTGACCATATTATTGCTTGCCATCAGGTAAAAAAAATAACAATCTTGTAATACATCAATGGTTTAAAAATTGCTGACATATTGTCAAACTCAAGTAGACTGGTGTTTCTTATATGGTAATAGTGCCGATTCCGACTGTTCTATAGGTGGGTTAATCCCATTGGCTGACTAAAATACTGAATTACTTGACATGACTTTTAGAAATATACCAGGTTTAGGAAATATAGCAGAGAAACATGAAGCCCTTCGAACCACCTCTCTGTTTCAATCAATTACATGAGAATTTATACACAAACAGGTTGGCAATATGCTGTCAAAATATCCTTATTAGTAATACTTAATTAATTGCCTATAACCGCAATTAATCGAACATTTAAAACATTAATAGGTACATATTTGATAAAACAAGGAAAAACTTGGTACTTATTTGCATGAATGAGTTTACAAAATATTGTTTTATTAATTAACTAGTCATAAATGCAATGATTGCCCATAATATTAATAATAAGTATTATACTGATAGGTTGTATAGAAAGTATGGTAAATTAATTATTTTGTGGACTACACACAGGAAAGCATGAATTGTTTTTTATAAGATTTTTAGTGTTGACAGTGAAGAATGAAAGAATAAAATATGTTGCAGCAACTCCAAGAAACATGGCCATTGGCAGTCAGATTCTGATGACACAGGAGTTGATCTGAAAGTTTTCAGTTAATAGCATACTTCTAGGCAATGGTGCCTCACTGTTGACAGCATCATTGTTTTAAAATCTTCAGCAGAAGCTAGCTGGTTATTTACCATCAAATAATGTATGAAACTGACTTGAACAGGCAGTAAAATAGGAGTATTAAATAACACAGCATGAAGGAATTATTTAAACTTAAAATTTTGATTTTAAAAATGAAATTATTAATTTAATGTGTTGTTTACTTAATAGATCTGAGGCAAATTCTAAGAATTAAACATGAATTAATTCATTCATCCAAAGATATTTTCTCAATATTATTAGTCATGCTACAGATGAGAACATTTTGAATTATTCATCAATATTAATCATTGTGTATAGAATTATTGTAAGTAGCCATAGTGAGACTCACTATGGAATATTTTTAAGAAAATGCCCTAAGACGACTCACTGACTAAAATATTTGAGTGAGGTCATACTCAAAATATTTGAGTGTGACCTTTCTTAAAAATTATAAGATAAAAAATCTAGATGATAGATAATTATATAGTTAATTGGTGTGCCCTTAGCCTAATAGTTGAGTATGAAAACATTTGACAATCTGTGGAACAACAATTAAAAAGAACAAATGTCAAAAATAGTAGACTAAACAGAAACACTAATTATCTAGATCTGTCTGAACATTAGGTCATCAACATGGTCGTACATTATTTTAGCTCGACATAATCATCTAATATAGCATTGACGATATTCAAATGTAGTGCCCAAAGGTAAACGAGTCGAGACGAAGCGTCCAATGTAGTAACATCGACCAAAAACAAAGTATTCTTTAGTAAAATCTATTTAAGAAATCTGATGTCACTCTTGGTTATGTAGGCGCCTCAAGCAAGGCCGATAGAATACACTTAATCTACTACCTTTACAAGCAATTAGAGAAGTGTTTCACCGTAGTTGTAAGCCAAAAAAGCGTTACATCTGCATTTTACACGGCTTCCTCCCAAAAAACGGGCTAATCATCAAGTTTTACACAAAAAACTACATGTTACTTTATGTCAACAAAGCATAGCGGCGCCTATTTAGACAGGTTTACATGTAAACCAAATAAATAATCGGCATTTAACAGACGCTACGTTTAATGTGGAACAAGAATAACGAAGGAATTAGGTTACACAGAGCTTCCGATCGATATATTTATACGAAATCCTGAAAGCTCAAGTCACAAGATGGCGGGAATATAACCCTACCGAATTGAAAACGACGGGACCAGTAGGAAGTGCATCGATAATGACGCGACCCAAATTCGGTCGGGTTATACGTCTGATCGGACAGATGTAAGAATTCTCGTTTCCTACGAGTTTTCTGTAAAGTTGACGATGTTGCGATTACCGTATATGATAGTTTGGGATGATATAAAACTATTCTTACCGTTTTCGTTCTCCATTAGCGCTTAAAACAACACAAAACACTTAATTTTTTACACAAGCACTCACACGCCCATACGGTATGTAACAACATCACGAGTACTACTGCGCCATCTGGTGCGTTCTGATCTAATGCAGCAATTACCTGTGGCTACGTTCACAGTGGTGTTAATTTAATTTCGTCGGTGTAATTAGCATAGTTAACTTTAAATTATGACTAATTTTCAATAAAACAACTATTAATAAGGATAATATTGCTCAAAACACACACGTCTAAGACTTATTGATGCCTCAGTTCATTGAAAATGCGGAATAAATTCATGTAACGCGCGCAGTATTGATTTTTTCACGCAGCTGATTCACTGGCTGGCAAACGTAGGTATTAGGACGTCCGATTTCGCGCAATCAAGAACTAAGTTTGACTCATCGTTATTTTTACGAAGTTCTGACTGATATAATAATGTTGATAATGCTGCCTATTCAGTTAGAAATTGTTTGTTTGAGCGCATGGCCAAATATGGTAAGTGGTCAGCTACTTGGTAGATCTTGATTTCATCTTAAGAATTCATTGAATCAAGGTCGGCGTAGGCCTGTTTGACTTGTAAGGAAAGCTAATCAATCGATTGATCTTGTACACTGTCAGTAACTTCCGCTGTGACTCTGTGATGTACTAATACTAGCATACCTAAGTAAGTACTAAGTTATAACAACCTGACTAGGTATTTTTAAGAAACAAATAGGAAATAATACAATTTCTATGCTAACGTCTCCCTCCTTGTTATCATATTTTTTTCGGGAAAATCGATAAAATACTTTGCCCCGGATTCTCGAAACAAAATATCGACCTGTCACAAATCAAACGCAAGTTAATTGATGACAATTATAAGCTACCTATTGAAAACTCATTCAACCAATCATAGCTATAATTTTGTTATCATTTTCTTTCAAGTAACTGGGCCCAAGTTTTAATATTGAAAGCAAGCGTCAGCACAGTTTGGGGGTGACCTACTCCTGGGACCTGGCTAGGTAGAGACGCCAGCAAATCAAGCTACAAAAATCTGCCAAATTTATTTAATAGACTTAAACTTTATCGCAAAAGTATTAGATTGTGAAAATTTGACATGGTTTCGGGTAGCTTTATGTGCTGGCGTCTGGTTGTACATAGATCAACAACTGTCTGTGTTGCGTCAAAATACTGCTTCATTGCCGCACTGTGATTTAATTATAATCAATCAACCTAATGGACATGCTACTGCTGAATTTTGTCTTGGGCTGGGCAGTTACGAGTTGATGGGGTTAATTGTGTTGAAGTTTAAAGATCGTATTATGTAAGATGGAGACCGATGCCAACCAACTATGCTGACTATTGCCGCCTTTTGGCTTATCTCTTTCAGAGTGTGAGATACGGGGTTACAATAAACGCAACGGAAAAAAACCGGCCATGTGCGTGTCGGACTCTCACATTCTGTGAAAATTTCAACTGTCTACCTATTACGGTTCTTGAGATACAGCCCGCTGATAGACAGACACCGGAGACTTAGCAATAGGGTTCCGTTGCGGGCCTGCGGACGACGAGCGTTGGGTGGCTCGCTGTCCAATCACCACCCAGGCCCGGGTCGATGGCGCGGTGTGTTTCACGCGCGCCTCAAAGAGATGACAGCATAGAAGACGGGGCTTGCTAGGTCCAGAGCCTGCCAGGGTTGCGGAATTTGTTCGAAAGAGTCACCGCGGCCCTGAAACGCAAAGGGCTTTAGAAGGATGCACCTATTTTACAGCGGTAATCGTGACCGGAAACCTAATGAGTTAAATTGGTTTTGCCGCCATTTAGACATATTATGTGATGATATCTATTATGCACAATGTGATGAAAATGATGATCATTATATATCACATTGTTCTTAAAATTCTTTCTACTGAGAGAAATGTGAACAAGCCTTAGAAAACGTGTTTTCAGTAACTCTGAGCGTGAAAAACAATCGTGGTGTATTGATTTACTACCCGCAAGCATTTTCTTGGGCTAGTTATGTAAACTTGTAACAGCGCCATCTGTTGTCGAGTAGAAAAACTAAATTGTCATCAATTGCACCTTGTTACAACACTGTTGTTGTTTCTTATATTATTTAAGCATAAGAGACAATAGCCTTTTACAAACATGTACCTAATCAATCACAACCCATAATGATACCGTTGGTAAAAAAAAAATCTTTACCATTCTCATAAATTTCATTTTTTACTGCGTTATTTATGATGTAAATAAAATTGTGTGCCGCTAAACGCGTAAATTACGCGGCGGAATTATATGGTAAGTATAAGTATTGTTTGTAAGCATAGTTACCTACCAGTAGCAACTACTGTATGGACTACCAACTACAGTTTGATCTTATCTCTCTTTTTCCGGACAAACCTACAAGAACGCCATTACAAAAAATGACAATTCGTGTAATCCAAACCGCGCTATTTTATTTACACTGAATGCTTCAGCTGTCACATGCTTTGTTAGAAAAGTCAACGGCCGATCTACAAGGTTAAGCAACCCTTGCTGAGATCGGTCCGTGGATGGGTGACCATCTTAACATATCGAGCTTCCTCCGCGCCTCGGAAAGCACGTTAAGCTGTTGGTCCCGACTGTCAATTGTAGATCTTGACAGTCGTTACGGATTGTCAGAAACCAGAAAATCTGACTCCAGTCTTGCCAAGATGTAAGTACCGTGTCACCCAGTTACTGGGTTGGGGAAGTCTGGTAGGCAATCGTTCCATGTAAAATACTGGTACTCAGCCGCATCCGTTTGGACAGGAAGCCGACGAACATTGCTCAAGATCTCCCCAAAAGTCGAGATATCCTTGGTAGTCAACTACCTAACGAAGTCATTGAGGATGAAAAGTAATCCAAGGAGGCTGCTTGTTATGCGTTAAGCAAATAAAATATCCGTAAGTAGTAGGTTCCCCGTCTTAGATGGATAAGGCTGGGTCACAATCTATACTAATCTTATAAATGCGAAAATTTAGATGTTTGGATGGATGTATGTTTGTTACTCAATCACGTCAGAACGGCTGAACGGATCTTGATGAAATTTGGCGCAGAGGTAGATTATAGTCTGGAATAACACATAGGATACTTTTTATCCCGGGAGTATGTTCCCTTGGGATATTTTCGACATTCACGCGGGCGGAGCAGCGAGCGGCAGCTAGTATTACATAAGGAGCCCTACGCTTTAGATACAAGACGCCACATAACCACCCCATAAGCGCGAAAAACTTAACGACCCAACAACATTGAACTACCCTCTTCCATACCACTTAACATGGAAAAAATCTCGCCAAAAACAACATACATTTCAGCCTACCCCTCTCACAACAAGGGATGAAGATACAAAACACTAACGGAGATAGATATCTCTACCCTCCCTTGCTCAATTTTTGATAAATTGCCATATACACTTCTCGCTCATACTTAAGTAATTTGTAGTAAGAGAGAAAGGGACAGAAAATCGATATGAATATTTTTATTGTTCACGATAAGGGTGGGTAGTAGTTACGAAATAACTTGATTGTGTACTGTCGGCAAAGAAGTTGTAAGTTTTATGTTTTGATGTTATTTTCATGTGGAATGGAAACTAATTTTAAGAAATGTGCTTAATTTCGGGTGAAAGATGAAATTGGCTGTTGTGAAGTTTTTTTTAGGCAAAGTTAAAGTTTTCTTGTTTTCAAATTATATTTTTGATCTTACATTACAAATTCGTCACGAATTTTTTATAGTCTTATTTTTCATTTCAGTTAGACTTTTATCTTAGTTGATATTATTCTATACATCAATGATATTATGTACCTACACATACTTTCAGATTGTTAAAATATATATAAATAAACAAAATAAAATTTTCTTTATTTCGGACAATTTAAATCCATATGTACATGGTACATGGGAAATTTTACAAAAATAGAAAAATAAACTTAAAATTAAATGACTCTGCGAACCAAGGACCTCCACAATGGGGAAGAGATCCTGTCCGCTACAGTCGTCAGGATTTTATTGCGGCTGCCACGCATTCTGCAGATCAGGGATGCCGGTTTTTTGCGAATGACGGCATGAAAGCCATCAGTGTGATATAGTGTGGTATATATTTGTTGCAAACAAATAAATGAATATATGTTTTTTCTCAGCAGGTATTAGGTAGGAATCGTATAACACCGCAATGTCGTAATGTTCCTATCTTACTGCAAGAGCCGTCCAAATATTCAAACGAAACAAAAACTTGTTTGTCTAACCGTACAGTCAGCAACGCAATGAAAAGATGTTATAATTAAGTTAAAACTTAAACGGTTGGGCGTCCCTTAATGGTTTGACTCATTTAAATAATTATTGTTTATTCGATAACGAATCGTTCAGTCGACTGTGAATGTACACATTTTGTAAAAATTGTTTTGATATTTTGCACCGACTTAAAAGGTAGAGGTTTAAATTTTTTATGACCTCACATCGATAAAAGAAGTAGTATCAATTGACGTAAGGGGCATTTACCCAAAATGCCAAATTGCCCCAACGACAATATTAACGTAAGGTTGGTTCATTTACGCAAAATGCCAAAATGTCCCATACGTCATTGATATTTCTGGTATCGACATGTTCTTGAAAATATTGGTTTGATTTTTTACACTCCACAGATCAGCTATGTATGTATGTTTCTGTCCGATTTACTTATCGAATAAGCAAAGTCAAAATGATTTATATGATGGTGATGGAAGATCTAATAATTCCAATTTCTTTTCTTCTGTTAATTCCTCTTCTCTCCAACTTGTAGAAACTTCAGTTGCTAGAACAAATCGAACGAACGGTAAATAACATTGGTTAAAATATCTCACCTAAATTTCCCGAACGATTAGGGCTATACTTTATCCTATTTAGTACATATTGTATCGAAATAAAAGGCTGCTCTGCAAGGAGTATTTTTGTTGCCAAAGTTATAAAGCAGTGTTCACAATGTTGCAATAAGACCCTCAAGATACAGACAAATGTCTAGTTCATCGGGTCACCGTCCATCCTCATAAACTATCCACATTTGTCTTCAGTTGTATTTACGCCACATGAAATAAAAGGCGAGCCTGTTGCCCTAAACAAAACCATTCATAAATCCAGACGGGCTGCTATGCTAATGAGAAAATTCCAGATGGAAAACCCACTATCGCATGACCTGGGACACGAACCCAGGATCTCATTTTTATCAGTAGCAGTTGTGACCGCTACATCAAAGAAGTACATAATGACGTTTTTTGTGGTATTATGTTTAGGTCGGCTTCCAGTCATTTTCGTATGTTCCGTGAGTGTATCCGTGGCATCACAGGCCCTATCAAAATACCAGCGCTGTTTTTTTTTTTTTATAACGCAACGTATGTTGAGATAGGGACCTTTTGGCCTCGCACATATTAAATTCATGCTGTTCTAGCTTTTGTTAATAATTTTTTTATGACTGTTAATTTTAATTTATTTTACTTTTCTGTTTGTTTTGTGTGAGTCCTAAATAAATATTTTTCTTTCTTTCAGTCCAACCAGATGCAGCGGAATACCAGTACCTTAATGTACATAAAGCGACTGCCTAACGTTCTTTGAAATATCACCAGCATTAAATATGTAAATGCATCGATCAGCAGATGAGTATTGAAAACCCCTCTTTAATAAGGCTTGCTCAAATATTTGAAACCAACTGCGTGCCGACTGTTTTAATCCATATAATGATTCCTAACGAACCTCCACATCTGTATCTACAGGATGTTCCAGAATTGCGTGTTTATATTTAAGGGTGGTGTTCTGTATCAGTATCTGCTATACAATTAGGAAAACATATAGAATTAAAAAAAAAATGACTTTTTGCAAAAAACTCGACCGCAAATAACAATAAAAATGTTGATAAATAAACACTTTTCAAACAGTCGGATGAAGTTGGTGGTCTCTATTTAAGTCCAATCATAGACTCGATGCCACTGACTGCATCAGATTGCTTAAAAAGTGTTTTTTTTTTACATTTTTCGAGGTCGGGTTTTTTGAAAAAAAAGTAAGTATATATTTTTTCTTTATTTTTATATTGTTTCTTTACTCTTAAGCAAACTGATGATGAGCTAGAGAACACCACCCTTAATATGAACACGCACTTCTGTAACATCCTGTATACATATAGGTAATACAATATCCCTTGGCAAGATTGGGTCAAATATTTTCTGGCTTCTGACTTCCCGTAACGACTATCAAAAAAGTTCCAAAGACCTAGAACCTAGAAGACCTTTTTTGCCAAAACACGAAATCAAGAAACAACAAGACGACATCGCAAAAATATACCACTTCGACCTGCTCTCACCCCAAACCATACATGTTAGAAAATTGGTATTTTCTCGTCGTGACATCTCGACGGGGCGTCCATCTCGATACGTATCTATCTGTATTACAACGAGGCACATCTACACCATAGACAGCACTAAATAACGACTGCTCGTCCCTACACAGTTGTACCACGACGTTATCTGATGTTATCTGATGGTGAATCTGATTTATTTTACAATTTTCGATTGGTTTTTGCTGTTTATTAGTTGTTGGGGTGAGTACGATCGACTTTCGAAGCCCAAAATAGAATACTGTAGGTAGTGCGATTCTGTACTAAGTTGCTTTGGTGAAAGCTATTCGACCACATCATCGCTTACCATCAGGTGAGATAGTGGTCAAACGCGTGCCTATCAATACTTAGTAAAAATATATAAATAAAAATACGTACCTAAATTGTCTTTTAGGTTCAGTTAGCAGGTCGATTCTGTAAACATGTCGAAGTGAAGGCTAGGGTGAAGTGATCACGAAATGAGCTGTCATTCCATCTTGAATTGACGGCTCACCTCGTGATCACTTCACCCAAGCCTTCACTTCGACATGTTTACAGAATCGACCGGCTGATCAATCCCTAGCGACAATAGGAATAATAGCTCACTTTACCTAAGTATTTACGGTGAGTTTTTTAGTTGTAATCGACCAGCTAGTAATCTTGTCATTGCTCCAGGAGAATAAATTCAACGGTCTTGATCCCGTAACGAAATTAATCAGAATAGAAATTATCTCATTTACGTCCAACAAAGAAACTACTAAGAAGATAATGTAAGGAAAGTAGAATAAACTCCCTTGAACTTAAGAACAAGCACTTTGCAAATTACAAAAAGCGTTGCACAAGATTAGCGGGTGAAAGCTCTCATAATTCATATTTATAGTTCGACATACCCCCAGGAAAGTAAAAGGGCTTCAGAAAATATAATCAATTGTATAAAGTATATCACTTAACGCTGGCGAGTGAGCCGTGGCCGTGCAAATCTGTACAAATACGCTAAGCTCCCATGCGAGGGGAGGTCACACACAGATGTACGCACACTAGATGAGACAGAGAATGGTCCCGGGTTACGGAAAGAAACAATTTTAGTTGAAACGGCGCAAATACAACAACCTTATTGGGAATTATGTATTTGAGCCGTTTGGGGTTGATACACTAGGGCCATGTGATCCGAGTGCTCATCGAGTTTTTCGTGAAATCAGCAAACGGGTAGTCGACGCTTCGTGACCAGAGGGCTCGCCTTTTCTTTGGCCAACAAATCAGTATTGCCATTCAACGTGGCAATGCGGCCAGTATTCTGGGCACTTTTCCCGTTGACAGCGATGTGGACGAATTTTTCGATGCCCTGTGAATTCTTCCCCTCTCCTTTTGTTCCGTTTTTATGTATTTGCAAATATTGCTTGATACATATATTAAAGTAAATGGAATTTTAGTTGAAGTTAGTAATTTTTTTCTTCTTTTTTCGTACTCCTCCGCAGTTTTTTTAATCATTTCTGCAGGACTGGTCGAGCTTCATTGCCTGATTCAGGACTCAGGAATAATGTGGCTATCTATCTATACTAATATTATAAAGACGAAAGATTTGTATTTTTGTATGTTACGCATAAACTTAAAAACTATTGGACCGATTTGAAAAATTCTTTCAGCAATGGATAGCTTCATTATCAGCGAGTAAATAGGCTATATTTTATCCCCGTACTTCCACGGGAACTGGAACTACGCGCGTGAAACCGCGTGACGTCCGCTAGTATTCCATAAAAAAAACATGTTTTGGTGTCGTTTCCGTCATTCCTCACAGTTATACCACTGTTGTATAGGAACTAGGTATTGAATCGTCTAATCTCAGGCAAAAATCCATACTTTTGGTGGCTGGGTTACTACTGAGAAATTTTGAATTCTGGTTAAGACAATGTATCCAAGTGAAAAACTATACTGCATGCGCGTGCAGTAGACTAACAGTAAGGGTTGGCCAGCCCATACATTATGCCCAAAAAAAAAATTTTCGTACCCTTTCAAAATGGACGAAAATTCGTATCGTCAGTATACTGGCCTACCCTTACTGTAGCCTACTGCACGCCCATGCTATACTGTCGAGGTACTAATATAAATTCTGTAACCAATCCCCATATAAGTAAAACTTAGTTGTCACATCCAGCTCCTCTATCCGTCCCAATAAGCATAACGCGCTAAACTCTCCGCGCGTCAATATTTGTGGTCTCGGAGTCTCGGACACGTCGCCGCACTCGTGGGGACAAACATCACGACACACTGGCGGGATGGGATTAGCAGGAGTCAAGTGGCTCGTGTTTCAGTATTCTCTTTATTGTACACCAAAACAACTTATATTACTAACTTTGAAAATTAAGTTCATGTAGAATGGCGAGCTTAACTCAGAGTTGAGTTTTCTCTCAGCAAACCTTTTTGTGATAGAGAGAGATCACAAGATAATTAAGTAATAAGGCGTGAACACGATTGGATGTTTCTCTTGAATAAGATGACGAACTTTCAAACCCAAACGGTCTTATTACAAAAAGCTAAATAAACTTTGGTTTAAACCTGTACTATCAAGTCCAGGCTTATCTGCAAAATTAGGGTCTAAATTTGTCCGTATTACAAAACATAAATAAACCTTGATCTTCTTAGTACCGTCATTTGAACCAATGTCTGAATATGAACCACAGATAACTACAAATATCATTCGTTCACCATGATAAAATTATATTGCAACGTTCCGTATGCGCATAAAAGACAACGTTTTGATAATAAGCGAATGATTAAATTAAGTTTATTTTGCATGGACATAAACATGTCGTTGATTGCAGTTTTTTTTCGTAACACTTTAATGTCGTTTTAATAACGAATAAAATGCCAACGTAGGTACGTCTAACGAAACCTACCATCCTCGCGCGTAATATGAATCCATTATAGCAATCACAAGATAAGCAAAGTTCTTTAATTATTTAGCGAAGTCTTGAATAATCTCTTGTTGTGTGTGTGTGTGTGTGTTATACTTACTTGTTTAAAATATTAGATAGGTACCTATCTTTTTCCAAAATATTAATATTTTATGTGATGGACCAAACAAAGAAAAAACGGTCTGAGAATTGGAGTACCGAGGAAAAGGTAAGTCAACTAAATATTACTTCAAAGTGAATATTACTTCAATGAAATTGATCCGAATACGATTTCTGTTGGGTTGGCGTGGCGCTTCCAACAACTCAGCGACTTCAAAATCCTCAATATCCATCAAATCGATCACGTTCAAATCCATTTTCGGGTAAAAACAACACAAAACAATAACAAAGATACTATAACCTGAAAGACAAACTTTGACAGATACGACTTAGACCATCGTTAAACTAGGGGTCGGCGAGGTTTAACGTCAGACCATGATTTGGTGTATGGTTTATCGCAAAACCACGTTTTGTAATATTATTTTTGTCTAAACCGTTGTTATTAGAAGTTTAAACCTGGGTTTTTAGTTAAACCGCTTTTTGTAATAAGACTGAAAACGTCCGAAATTTAACTTGTTTTTTAAAAAATCCTGACTTAGTTCCCACCCTCGCTAAATATGGAACTCTTACGCAATATTTCATGCTTCTATATTGTGGAGGATCTCCTTGGCTGCAGGTTTCTGGCAGACAATGTAGATATTTGGAAGCGTCTGGTAAAAGTAAAACAGAATTTGAATTAGGATTATGAAAATATGTTTTGTTTTTATATGGGACATAGATGATACAATATAAACTAGCTATATGGGACTCCTGTACCAGCGCTCGTTTAAGGCAAATGCCAAATATATTATGAAGTTTAAATCTTAAACGTGGTTTTATGTATTATAATAATATTAAGTAGCACTAGCGTGAGTTCGCTAGCATTACAGTATCTAGCGGTTTGTGCGTAAATGTCAGTAAAATAATTTAAGATTTTTATTAAGGTGAAAGCGCCAGGGTAGCCCGCAAAATTATTTTTTTCTTTTGTTTTTTTTTTTCAATTTGTCGGTCATTGTCAGGCTGTATGATGAACAAAATATGATTCGCGACCGTAACACGTATTTACAGAATTATAATCATCAATACAACTTTCTAAATTCATTTAATCCCACTGAATGGTTATTTCATAAAAAAGTATTGCTGATTTTAATTATCATAACTCAGTTAAGTCATATTTGTTACGGTCGCCAAACGTATTTTAATCAACATACAGCCTGACACTGACCTGAAAAAACGTATAAAAATTTGTATTTCGCGGGCTCGCCTGGCGCTTTCACCAATAGATTGTTGCACTTTTTTCTAATAACCTACAGTGTCCCACTGCTGGGCAAAGGCCTCCCCATATCCTTCCAGAGTTCCAGACACTGTTCTCCTGTGCCGCTTCGAACCAGCCCTTGTAGTGCGCGTCCAGGTCATCCCGTCACCGCTTTCTGGGCCAGCCTTGGCAACGCCGTCCATCCCCTGGTAACTATTGCGTTAAGATGCCCAGCGGTCATCATGCATGAGGCAAACGTGACACGCCCAATCCCATTGAGCCTGGCAGCCTTTTTTGGCCTCACACAGATAATTATTTTATTGTACTGTTTAGTTATTAATTTTATTTTACTGGTTTGTTTGTCTTGTGCGAGTCCCAAATAAATATTTTTCTTTCTTTCTTTCTTTTTGTCCACCTCTATGATTCCTGTTTTGGAGCGCAGTGTGATGCACTTACATCTTCCAAAAAGTACTCTTGTTGTTGAAAACAGAAGAGTTGACGTGCGGGTGTTTTGGGTACTTTATGTAAAATTTTGCCGTTTAAAAAGTGCTCAGCTTAATTTGATTATTGAGTTTCTATTTGGCTTGAGAAAGACGAAGGTGCAAAAAAGTACAATCAAACTCCAACTCAAGTCGACCAGTTAGCCAGAGACTTAATTTATTTGCACTTTCTCAAATATCTTTCAAGAAGAACGTATAAGAAACTCCACGGACGCACCTTTAAATCAAGTTTACAAAATATACTTCCATCACCAATCCGTCACAAAGACCTGTCACAAAATCTTCAGGGTTGACCATTCCCATCGTCCAACAATTTTGTACAGTTGATGAAAGATAACGGGCACCATAAACTTAGAATAAATCAGTATGAAAGCAGCATGTATCGTATTAACCGTTTTAATATTAATAGCCATCATGGCAGTGTGTGTCATGGTGAAATTTGCGACGGATATCACAGTTGAAGAGCGAAAGAGAGACTTCTTCCAGGGAGACACGGTCTACCACCATTTCACGAAGACAAAAGCTATGGGGGTGATCAACCTGGTGGATAATTCGTCTTTGCCAGTTGCCCAGCGGTTTCCGTATGTGGCTGCTGTGACCAGGAACTCTTCTTCGCTGTGGTCTTTCGCCTGCTTTGCAAGTATCGTGCTTATTAAATGGATAGTTACTTCGGCTCATTGCAGGTAAGCTCCAACTTCGTTTGGGCAGCTTGCATTAAAGTAGCCTATAACCGGTTCCTGGGTCCCAGCCGTTCAGCAAATTAGGCGTGAAAGTGTAACAAACAAATCACAAAGAAATTCACTTTTGTGTTTTATAATATTAGTTGTGGACTAAGATCTCAGAGGGCTGACTGCCCTAACTACCTGCATATTTTTAAACCTTCCCTGTAAACTGGCGAAAAAAACAAAAAAAGAATTAGTCAAATCGGTAGAGCCGTTCTCAAGTTATAGCGTGACCAGGAGAAATAGGGGTTCTTTTTTATACATATATATAAGATGTAGTTTGGACGTACGCACGTACATGCTCGCTTAGGCTGCCACATACCTACTGGTACTCAGCTGCATCAAGTTAGACTAGAAGCCGACCCCGACATTGTTGTGAAAGGCAGTCGATCTGCCTAAGGCCTCATTTACGGAGAAGCGGGGCGTCGCCGGCCCGCACTAAATTCAAACATATAGCGTTGTATGAGAGAGTTAATGGAGACGGAGTTTACACGCGTTTGCTTGAAATGCCGGCGGAGCCCGCGGATGGCATCGCCAGGTCGCACTCGACGTTTATCGCGGCGGCATACGCAACGTTGCAACGTGCATTGCCATCTTTGTTTCTGCGCGAGTGATGATGCCGCAAGACGCCACGCCACATGTACGGACGCCAAGCACATAAAGTTGAACTTAAAATGTTTGCGATAATGTTGAAACTATTAAAAAAATCTGACAGATTGTTGTAGCTTGATGTGCTGGCGTCTGTACAAATAAAATCAAAAAGTCCACCACACCCGGACTGTCCTCAAATATACTTTTTTCTCCCTTTCATACATTAACCATAGAAAACCTTTTTCCCAGGCGTCCAAGCGCAACACACCGCGTCCTCCTCTTCCACGACTTCGCTCGCAACTACACCCACACATACCCCATCCTCTTCTGGCGTCTCCACGAGAAATTCAACATCAGCAACCCGACACCCCGCTTCGACATAGCCGTCGCCAAACTCAACACCGATTTCTACCCCTTTACCATGAAACCTTCTGTCTTCGACGAGAAACCTGCTACAGATCTTGATGCTGCTATTTGGAAAACACTGTCTACTATGGATAAAAGACTCTTCTTGACGAATGACCTGACTAAATACGAAGTGAAGGTCACTAATCCGGGGAAGTGCTTCGAAGGATATGGAGTGGAACTAGATGACAGCATGATATGCATTGACGTGTCAGACTACGATGATTGCTTCATCCACGAGTTTGGACCTTTGTACGCTGGTGATAAGGTCGTCGGGATTCTGGCGGTCAAGCCCAGGGATTGCGATATGAAACTCGCGATATTTACCAACGTTTCGTACTA
Organism: Mamestra configurata; assembly: GCA_002192655.3. Classification (NCBI taxonomy): domain Eukaryota; kingdom Metazoa; phylum Arthropoda; class Insecta; order Lepidoptera; family Noctuidae; genus Mamestra; species Mamestra configurata. The sequence goes on from NDFZ01005209.1 coordinate 302,069, forward strand.
TAGCAACTGGATTTTGAAAGCTACGCATACTACTTATTATGGATAATGTTTCTTTTTGGATTTTTGTTGTTTTATTTTGTAGTCCTCTTTTGCGCTAGAATTTAATGGTTTATTTTTAAAAAAGGTGGTCCTGCATTCAACCCTTATGTTAATACTCATCACGATTTGGATGATGGGGGGCTTTCGTTATTATATATAGGTACATGGAAAAAACATTCAACACCTGTTTACTTCAGTTGTTTCGCGTCTTTATAATTCATACGTACCACAACCACATCACCTCGCAGCGACAAAAAGTGGTCTTCTTCTTAGCGTGTTGATGGCAAATAGACTGATTAAATTTTATGTTTGCCCCAGCACTCTGCAACGGTAACACCATTCGCTGACGCAGCCACAAGGAGGACCTTATGGCTGCGTCAGCGAATGGTTGCACATGCCCTGTACAAGTGAGGACACTTGTACAGGGCATGTGGCATAAGACAAAAGGTGGACCATGGACTGCGGAGCGACGCCACTGAAGATTGGAGCCATCCGACAACCACGACCTGTGGAGGTTATCTTTAATGCGACCGACCTGACTGGAGACTACTTAAGAGTTTTCCAGGTCGGCCTTATGGGTGAATAGTGTAGCTGCAGCTTTTTGAAATTGCATTGCAGTAACTACTATGATGGGTATGCTTGCAGACAGACAGATCGACTCCGGCGCGCGGTGCCGATGCGCCGACGTTACGTTGCGTTGCAGATTTTGGAAGCAAAATTTACATGTGAATTCAAATATTAATTTTGATACCAATTTGTGCCCGTCACGTTGTTATTGTGGTGTGGTTGTGGTACGGTACGTGTGGATTCTCATTAAATCAGCAAGGTTTGTAATAAAATCACACGCTGATTAGTAAATATGATGATGATTATGACATCAATGTGTTTCCCGTGAGGAATGTTTGTCAGGTGAGGATGTTCGCATTTTCAGCATCCAAATGATGGTGGCAAGCACGCTACACTGAGAATTAGTGGACCTCCACTGTCAAGTTTCCGCTGGTCGTGTGCATCTGCGGTGGTCATGTTTCAAACTGTTTTTGTAAAAATGTTTTCGTCTAGTAAGTTAATAATTTTGACGACGTCTTGGCTGAGCTGGCACGGCGGCGGCGTTCCAGTGCAGTACTGCCCTTACCGGGCAGTCTTTAAACCTTATTTAGTCAATAAAACGGACCTAAATAATTTTTATAGAACTGATTAAGGCGCCACCTCTACGAGCGAGTATCTCGCGTCGATATAATCCTTCTGCTTCTACATTATATATCAGCGATATACCTATGTTGCGAGTGCGAGCGAGTTGTTAAAGAATAATGTAGCAGGACGACAATTTCGCCGTGATTCGCTACTGGCGAATCTGAACTGGCGCGTCACCAATGGCGGTGACGCTAAATGCTTCGGTATCTTGACCGGAACGCACAAAACTACGGTTCACAATACAGCCCGTCAAGCTCTCCCCAGATAAAAGACCATTCCATCATACATCAAAAACAAAAATAAAAACACAATAAATCAGACAGTAGTCTTCAAAATCCAACCAGTATAATACGAAATATTTGTAAAAATAGTCAATTTCATATCACAATCCGTAGGCTTAACCAACAGGAGGCCAACAACCTTATCCCCTGAATAAATAGGTCCAAAGTTGTGGCTGAAGCAGGTGTCTTGATAGTCCGAAGCGTCGACGCAGATCATGCTGTCATCGATCTCGACCCCAAAACCCTCGAAGCATCTACCAGGGTTGCCTATTTTGAGGTCGTATTTCTCGAACTGGTTCGTGAGGTACAACTTCTTATCCATAGTGGAGACAGTCTTCCACACACTAGCTTCTATCTCCGTGGCAACAGACTCGTCGAAGACTGCTGCTCTCAATGTGAACTTGTAGTTCTGCACGTTCAGCTTCGCGACTGCTATGTCGTACTTCGGACTCAGTAAAGTCCTGTTGTATCTCTCGTGTAGTCGCCAGAAGAGAATAGGGAAGGAATGCGTCTGATTGTGAGCGAAGTCGTAGTAGAGGATCGCGCGGTGAGTGTGTCCAGGCAATCTGCAAGGAAATTGTCAGTTAAATGCCAAGTCGAAACGGATTTTAGTCATCAGCAGAGATCGGAATAGGTAGACTATATTTACCTAATGTTCGTGGAAGTAAGTAACATAGAGTTGAAAATACCTTCTCTAAAATCCCGTCTCTAGTCTCTCCCCTCTAGTCCTATGTCCAGCAGTGGACGTCTTTCAGCTGATATGCGATGATGATGAGTCATGGTCTTGCCAATGGGTATGTGGAGCTCAGATATGCAGCCACTCCGTGTTAACTAATGGTATTCAGCTGGATGGGGCTAGACCCCAATATACGAATTTGGGAAGAAGCTTGGCAGACTGATTTTTTCCCTCTCATATAGAGGAGGCCTGGGCCACAGCAGTGGAAACAAAAAGCTGCAATAACTAACCTACAATGAGCTGACGTAACAATCCATTTGACCAGAATAACACTAGCAAAACATGCGAAAGACCAGACGCCTGTAGAGTTCCTGGTCACTGCGACCACGTAGGGGAACCTTTCAGCCAATAGCTTGGTGTGGTCCGGGCTCGTTTCGCCCAGAGTGATCACATGCCGCAAAGTGTTTGCTGGACACTTGGACTTAGTCGGATTCTTTTTGGTTTCCTCCGTAACCGTATTCAGCCTCACAGCCATTAAAATAACTAAGATAAATATCACTGCTACTAATACCACGATCATTATTTTGGTCTTATCTACCATTTTTGATTTATGTTAAATTTATTGCGTTTTGAATTTGACCCATTTGACCGCACATTTCTGAATTTTATCTGACTTTTGCGATTTGACAGATTTTCTTCAGCAGAGTTTTTGGTGCGTTCCTTTTCTTGTTTTGCATTTTATAGTTTTTTGAAGTGAAATTAACTTCTTTAGCGGTTTTGTGCACTTTTTGGGATGGGTAAAAAATATTAAACTCGAGTCAAGACACGTGACCTGATCGAAAATTCGTAAGACGGAGGGAGAGTAGACCGCCGGCGCAGCATAGGAGAGGAAGTAATATCCCCCTCTCTTTCTACAGCGTGGCGAAAATGTATGCCTCAATGCATGCATATGCAATTCGTGCGAAATTATTCCCTAACCATTCCAAAATATCAAAAATGCACAACTTTAATGTTCAAGTTTTCACTTCTAACGGTACTCCCGGAGTGCAACCCGTTGTTTTTTCTTTTACAAGTCTATTAATAAGGTTATGGCTCCAGCAGGAAAAAATATGATTTATCTTTTCAGATCACGTTATAGCGGTTCCGCACTGCATCCGATTCGAATCCGTGTAAACACCGAAGTAGACATAGAACAATTTGTAAGGTACTTTACGCACTAGATAGCCGTCACAAGTGGCCATGGGTCTTTTTATAAACACCTCTATGTCATAGGAGTCAGTGACAGCCCACTCTGCAGAGCCTGCATGGAGGAGGACGAGACAGCAGCACACCTGCAACTAAGCTGCCCGGTAGTCGCAGATTACAGGGCTAAGTACTTCGGAAACCCAAGTACCCTCTGTGAGATAGTTGGTAACACCAAGGCGTTGCTGGCCTTCCTTGGGGAGCTGGGGTGGATCGAATGACACATTTGTCCCACCTGCACGCAAAATACGCGCTTAGTCATGGAGTTGCGGAAACCAGCCCGAGTTACATACATACATACTCACTAGATCCGACTTCCGTCATCCGTGAGTCTCCATACCGGAAAAAACGACCAAAGTAGCCGTAGTACTGTTTGTAAGAACGCTTTCGCATTAGGTACCTTGGATTTAAATCGGACATATCCAAAGATGGCCCCTGCAGCTTAAGTAGTTTTGGGCGGGACTTAAATATGTCGAATGGCGTATGAGAAACGGGCTTTAAGAACCACCCGAATGAGTTGTGTTAAATGCCATACGATATTTCAGTAGAACAAGGCGTAGATGGTGGGATGAAGTCGACTCCTACCGAAAGGACTGGCTCGCACCGGCAGAAAAAAGATTTGGAAGCGGTGGCGGCTCGGCGGCGGCACCGTATACACAGCCTAGAGGCGCGGTGGAGGACCTGAGTCCATTAGCAGACGCAGTCAAGGTGTCTCGGTGTTTTTAAGTGCTCAACAGTCACTACTTACCTCAACGAACACTGACCTGCAATGTGCCGCAGTAACAATCCAACTCATTAGTATAAGACTGCCAAAACAAGCAAAAGACCACAAGCTAGTAGTGTTTCTGGTTATAGCTACCACGTAGGGGAACCTCTCTGCTAAACTCCAGGCATGCTTCCTATTCGGTTCACTCAGGGATACAACATGCCTGGCCTTCTCGCAGCACTTGCTGTCTGCCCAGAACTTCTTATCGGTATCGTTCTTGCTTAAAGCCCAAACGTAATTCACACAGGTAGTAATGGCTGCCAAATAGATGAATATCAACACGCCTATGACTACTATTGTAGCGATTTTCATTTTTGGTATATTAAATTTGAATCTACGTCGATGGGATCATCATCAAATGGTTTAGTGTGAGGGTAAGCATGTCTTGTCTCAATTTTATCAGCGAAATTGTTTACTGTTTTTTAGCGGTACATCTGAATCTGTATTTATAATAATTTTGACAAGGGTTTTGACAAGTTCTCTCTGACGTCCGTGGTTTTCGGTGCGTTCCTATGTTCTTAAGCTATCGTAGTTTTCATTAGGTCACTCGTCATTTGCTTAGCCAGACCTAGCCTTTTTTACCCGACGACTATGGCAAAGCCAAAAGGAAGGGTTATGATTTTAGCCGTCTATGTGTGTGTGTATGTTTTTATGTTCCACCGTAGCGCCTAAAATACTGAACCGATTTTGATGAATATAATATCAAAAGATCCGTAAAAATACTCCGGATGACACAGGCTTTGTAAATTTTCACTAAATTTAAAATACGAGGATTTACAGGTAATAGTTAATCTTTTATGGGCTCGCTGTTTTGGAATGGCTATTTTATAAATTAGTTATGCCCAAAAAAGTAGATATTTTATAATTTTCATTGGTAGCTTTGTTTTCATACTTTTTAGATCACTTTCGTTTTTCTGTCGTCGGGTTATAGTTTTTTTTTTTACTTTATTTTTATGTATCTGTCTTGTATTCGAATTTCTAGTAGCTGGGTTGTTGAGCCGACCCCAAATAACATGGCACCACAGTGAGGCAGATGATGTTGCGGTGGGCTTCCAGTCGGACTGAATGCAGCTGAATATGCTGTAACATGGAGCGTCTGCCCATCAACAGATGGGCAGACGCTCCATGAAATTGGATAACACTATACTTACGACTAACACTTCGCCTACGAATTTGTCGGCGCGGATTTAGTAGATACTCCACAAACTTCAACGCCCCCTCCACCCCCTTATAAAGGTTAGTTTTGGAAAATTAAGCAAAACGATTTTCATTAAATTACCCAGCCATTTCTGCTGCTGATTCTGTGGTCTCAGGATCAGCGCAACTGCTCACTCCGTTCACCCCGTCAGGGTTTGATTGTGCAAAAGTGTTAAATCTGTTTCAATTTATCCCACTTTTAGTAACTTCATACCAATTTCTAATGCAATATGCGTGCGCGTGTGCTAGATGCGTGTCCACGAAGAGATATAACGGAGCTCCGACATAAGAGTTTAACGACAATCTAAATATTAAAGTTACTATTAGAACCTGTTTTTGAGATTAGCCCCCTGAGGCGTGCCGAAGACATTACAATTCGGTTGTGCAAAAAGATATAGTGCTATTTTTGCTATACAGCTCTGCCTCTCTCTGACAGTGGTGGTATATATTTCATGTAGTAGCAATAAGTGTAAACGGAACGAAGGAGCCTGGATCTCACGACACAGGGAATCCTAGTGTGAGTTCCAGGAATCAACTTATCGGTTGTAAATTTTAAGGACAATAAATTATTCTTATTCTTATTCTTATTCTTATTCTTATTCTTATTCTTATTCTTATTCTTATTCTTATTCTTATTCTTATTCTTATTCTTATTCTTATTCTTATTCTTATTCTTATTCTTATTCTTATTCTTATTCTTATTCTTATTCTTATTCTTATTCTTATTCTTATTCTTATTCTTATTCTTATTCTTATTCTTATTCTTATTCTTATTCTTATTCTTATTCTTATTCTTATTCTTATTCTTATTCTTATTCTTATTCTTATTCTTATTCTTATTCTTATTCTTATTCTTATTCTTATTCTTATTCTTATTCTTATTCTTATTCTTATTCTTATTCTTATTCTTATTCTTATTCTTATTCTTATTCTTATTCTTATTCTTATTCTTATTCTTATTCTTATTCTTATTCTTATTCTTATTCTTATTCTTATTCTTATTCTTATTCTTATTCTTATTCTTATTCTTATTCTTATTCTTAGTGGTATAATGATGGCGCACGTCATGGTAGGAGAGGCCTGTACTCCAAATACGTAGTTGTTTTACTGTGTCCAAACTCCAGAATGCCAAAGCCATGCAAAAAAACATGCGGGGCAGTCTTTGAGGGTCTGCCGATAGAAGTGAAAACTAAGCGAAAACTAAAGCGTTCGGTGACGATGACGCGAGTTCCATGATTTTTTTTCACCCAAAAAGTGTTCAACGCGCCTGAAGAAGTTTCCATTTCAAAAACCCCAATAACTCTTTGATCGTCCTTTCCAGGACCATATGCTCAGCAGTAGAATCATTGTTGCTTTGACGAAGACTCACCTTCAATGAGCTACAGTTACAATCCACTTCATTTGTAAACGACAAAGCAAAACATGCAACAGATCACAAGCCAGAAGAGTATCTGATCACTGCAACCACTTGGATCTTCACACACGTGGATCTTGTCAGTCAAATCCCTGGTATGATTCATTCCAGTTGCTTTCAGTAGGAGATACTTTAAATTCTTGAGAGAGATTACATAAATTCCTCTTGCCACATCCTATGTCAGCATTTGCGATCAGGTGAGTACTGATAATTCGGCCCATTTTTGGCCATACACCAAATATAATTCACCAACATTGATATGCTAAACAAGGATATTAAAACCATCAAAACTATGATTGCCCTTGTGTTGGTCATTTTTGGTTTAAGGAAAACGTTTAACTTTCAATTTCCATGACTGGGTTTTGTGTAAGGTCACCTAGTCATAATTTTACCAAAAGAATTTATTGTCAACGGTTAGATTTTAGTAATTTTCTGAACCTGTGATTGTAATTTTGACAAGTATTGTGACAGGGAGGGAACCAGTCAATATAAGCTAGTTTTCGGTGCGTTCCTGTGTTCGTTCAGCTAGCATAGAGTTTTTATTATGTGGGAATGTCGTTCGTAATATTCCTAGCCAGGCCTAGAATAACCAATGTCCTATAGCCTTTTGTAAAGTGTGTTATAGACTTACCGGAGTCTGGTGAATACTAATATCTATTATATTATATACTATCTTTTATGTCATTGACAATCTCGGGACCCTGGAGTCCCGGTCCTTTGGTAGGCGTACGAGGGGCCGAAGCCAACTCGCTGAGGCCCCGTTAGACATTTCAAATGGAACAGGGCACCAACCGACGATTATCCCTACGTGCACTATTAAAGTATACCCAAGAACAATCCCCGGTTGAACTAGAATAAAAAACTTTTAAAAATATAAAAAGTAGTAGTTCGCCGGTGTCGGGGGCAGAGTCCAAGCTACCGGTGGTTAGGGCTCCAGAGAAAGGAACCTCCTCACAATCCGAGCCGTATCGAGGAGTACTGCCTTCTGTATCAGGCCCTTAACCCAACTGCGTAACGCCAGCTTCGACATATGGTCGTCGAAGCTTTTGTCCATTATTATTATATTATTAACATATATTCCACCGAGGAGCTTTTAAATAAACTTGAGCGTTTGCAAAATATTTGTATTCGTTTTGTTTTCAATCTCAAAAAATACGATCATGTTTCAGGATTTCGCAAGGTACTCAAGTGGCTCCCTAACCGACTTCGCAGGAACTCTCGGATATTGTGTTTGCTATTTAACATCCTTCACAACCCTAAAACGCCTTCCTATTTGCGTGAACGCTTTTCCTATTCCCGTCCTTCTGATGCGCCTTGCAGGTCGCATCTTAGAAATCTCCTTAAATCCCCTGCCCACTTTACCGATTTTTATTCCTATTCATTTACTGTGCACGCGGTACGGTTGTGGAATGCACTGCCGCCTGACATTAGGGAATGCAAAACTCTTCCAGATTTTAAAAGAAGAGTGAAAGAACACTTTTCACCTTTCGGTACCATCATAGTTGCATATTTAAAGTATATATTATTATTATTCTTATAGTATTATTTAAGTAGTATTAGTAGTTTTTAGTATGATATTAATTTTAGTCATATTTATTATAGTATGTTATATTTAAAGTTTTTTTGTCTTTTTATGTTAACATAACTTTTATATGCTGGAAGAGATTTCTTTAGAAATAAGCATCACCTTTGTACCTATTTTTCTGTTCCCTTCTTCTTATTTATTTGTTAAATGTGTGTACATAAACTGTTAAATAAATAAATAAATATTTCCAAGGAGTGCCTATCTGACCTGACTGTTTGATAACGTACCTATCCACTACGTACTGTGTCAGCGTGGTGGATTAAAATTCACTTCTTCTTCGACTGGCTTCAGCTTCCCCGTCGAAGTCCCATCATCATTATTTCATTTTTTTTGATACACTTCTTGCTTGTTGCGAACTTTTTTTATATCGGTATGTGATATTAGCAGTCTGACTGAAGCAGATTTCTCACAATAAGCATTTATCTGGCTTTTTTTTTAAGGAAGGAAAATCATCAAGGTCTCCTTTCGCTCTACGCGGAACGCAATGGAGTGTCAGACTCTTACTGACTAAAACCCATCCGTGTTCCTCCGAATGCTTTTTGCGTTCAAAGGCCGCGGTGACTCTTTCGAACAAATTCCGCAAATTTATTAGGCATTATGAATTTCCAAAAAAGATCAAAGTTTGATTACTCGAAAATAACTAACTGGGCGTCCAAGTTATTAGGGTCTGAATAAACTCAAAGTCAATCCATTTATTTCAACTAGACCATTAAAAGGCACTTTTGAACGTCAAATTTACAGTTTGAAATTAAAATATTTTAAAGTAGTGACTCTAGCTGTCCATTCGCAAAAAGTAGATTCTTATGGAGAAGAACGGACAAGAAACTCCAATATTGGCAAATTAACTCTAGAACATCCCATTTGAAGGAACGCACTCAATTACCGGACATACTGTATACATTTAGGTGTCGCCTAGTAATAGTGCAAACCGGCAATCCTACTAATATTATAAATGCGATAGTTTGTGAGGATGGATGGATGGATGGATGTTTGTTACACTTTCACGTCAGAACGGCTGAACGGATCTTGCTGAAATTTGGCACAGAGATAGGTTATAGTCTGGAATAACACAAAGGATACTTTTTATCCCGGGAATATGTTCCCTTTGGATAATTTTCGACAGTCACGCAGGCGGAGCCGCGGGCTGCAACTAGTTCTTAATATTTTCCTTTCAATAAAAACAGCGTACAAAATCAATTCTACTAGATTTATGATATTTTAATATACAACTTTTTCATCGCCTCATTTGCAAACCGCAATGAAAAACAAAATATTTTCGAACTTTGCTACACATTCTATAACATACCTTACTACATTGACACAAGGTTGTAAATTGATAGATTAAACAAGGGAATGGAGAGTCAAGGTAAAATTAACCGTATTCACAACTGATGGGGTAGAAAATAGATTGGAGATTCTCAGTGTCTGAGGGGGTCATAGAACATTACTTTATGAGCCGAAGTCAATCGATTTGGGGATGAATTTGGATGTTAGAATGTGTTGTTGACTTCATTAAAACAGTATATCTTTTTAAAGATTTCAACTGTTACCCTCAATAAATATTCTTTTATAATTATTTAAACTTTATGTATATTAGTGGTGCATAGTCCGGGAGGCGTCTGGGAGGCGGGAGGGCGTGTCAGACTCTTACTGACTAAAACCCATCCGTGTTCCTCCTAAAGCCCTTTGCGTTCCAGGGCCGCCGTGAGTACTTCGAACAAATTCCGCAACCCTGGCAGTGAGTAAGACCCCTGTGCCAGTTTTAAAACTGGAAAATTTTGTATCGTAAGCTGCGGCTTACTTAGAGGGTTCCGCTGGTTACCCTTACATAGTAAATCCCTCTAATTACCTCCAAGGTCACTGACCCGGCTGACCACTGTCTTATCAAATTATCAGCTAACTGCAGTGTCGTATTTTATGGCTCATTACGTCACCACATGGCGAGGACTCTCATTTAGATGCAGAGGGAGACAAGACATGTGATATCTGGGATCGAATCTGAGAGTTTATGGTCATCTCATTAAGAATAGTTTTGGTTTTCGATTGTTTTGATACGACTTAAGATTGTGCTCTTGAAGAATTTTGGGTGGATTGTAGTATAGAGCAGAGCAGAGTAGAATGTTCGTTACCATGGGCGTCGAGAGGGGGATATAAGGGGGTGCACCTCCCTGGCTTTCAATAATACATAAGAAAACGAGAAAAAAAGAAAAAAATGCATATAAGACAAGCGGAATCGCGACGCCTCCTGCTTGAATGGAGGGAAGTGGAAATTACATTTTTTTCCCGCTCCTTCGTTTTGCTATTCTGATTAATTTCGTAGCGGGATCCAACTGATCCAAGACAGTTAAATCGTTTCTCCGGGACGCGTCGAGCTTCATTGGCTCGGCGTTTTTTTTCTGGTGGTCGCCACTGTTGATTCTGGCTTTCAGGAGTTGCAGTGGTTGGGAATATGTGGCGGGCGTGTCCCAAATAAAAAAAAAAGACAAGCGGAATGTATATAGTAAAAGAGAACCTAGAAAATCCGAGGCGAGGTAGGTACTTCGAGCTCCCTTCGATTGGCCTTGCAGCCGTCTTCTTTAGTTCTAAATCTGCGTGAATCATCATCAGTCTAGCCATTTCCCAACCAATATTGGGGTCGGCTTCCAGTCAAACCGGATTAAGCTGAATACCAGTATTTTACGTGGAACGGCTGCCTACCAGACCTCCACAACCCATTAACTGGGTAACACGGTAGTTCTTGACAAGACGAGTTAGTGGATGGGCAACAGAAATCCTATCCTATTCGAGGCGGGGTTTTGCAGATGCACCCTCCTGAAAATAGTCCTGCCGGCGGCGCCATGTTCGTTACTGTACCTACCTTCACCAAAACAGCTACACATGTGTTTAAAATAAAATAATATGTTAGACACGTATTTTTTTGCTTTGTCAAAAAAAAAGTTAAAACGTACCAAAATTCAGGAGTGGGAGCTTGTGACGTCACTTCTAGGTAAAAATTGGTAGGTACTTACATTTTTAACGTACACACAAATTTCACCATCAAAATAAGAACAATGGTAAAAAATATTAATAAGAAAAACGCATTCTGTACTTAAAATCAGCTAACGAAAATAAACTAAAAATGTTGACAATTTATTATTTAAGGTCAAAATAAAATCACTTCTATCAGTGTTTTTTTTTTTGCTTGGGTATCTTTGATTTAGACGTACTGAACGCTGAGTTAAAATTTGTTTATCTATTTTAATGGGACATTTATTTTTAGGTAATCTAACTGACGGAATAAATACATTTGTTTAGGAATCCACCCTATTGTAGAAAGCGACACTGTTGCCAAGCAAAATAGACTTTTCACCCTGGAAAATGCATGGTTCCTATAGGACAGTCAATGGGAGCAGAGCCGCGGGAGAATCTTGTACTAAATAAACCCTTGTGTAAAGTTTCCCGGTTGTACATCCGCTAAGTATCAAGTTAAACCCCTTGTTTGTGTGTTTGTCGACCGACAACGTGTCTGGTTACAAGTTCTACCCACTTTGAGCACAAACAGTTTGACAAAGATTTGTGAATGTGTATTGTAAGTATGGTGTCGTGAAGAACTGATCAATAAATAGTTTTTCTTCATAAGTGGCGATACTATTAAGACTAGACGAGACCTCATTAATTTAGTAAAAAAAGAAAATATGTTTATTCGGCTCACGTAATGGCGGCATCAAAGTTCGACTTAAAAGCTTTTCTCGTTCAATCTAGCTCCCGTCATCCTATTGGAAGATAAGCTATCCGTGTCGGGGTGACCTGAGTTGCCTCAATCTTAACCTTACCTCGGTCACATCATGAAATGGCCAATTCTAGTTAAATCTAAGACATTAACGTAACTAAAAGTACATAAGTATTTAATTTGCCTATCCTGGATGAGGCTGGCACAGGAGCGTGGTGATTGCCACAAGAAAATAGAGGCCTATGCTCACCGGTGCGTGAGGTCAAACCGTGTACTGTATCATAATCATCGGTAGAAATCATAATCCAAAGCCTGATACGATGGGCACGACTTGATGGGCTCGAATAATAAATCCTGATAATCCAAATACCAACATTGCGTTTATTATTCCTAAGCAACTAAAGGATTCTTTAAAAATACGCTTTTACAGGCGTCGACGCGTCGAGCACAACCGTAACACAGTGAAAGCTACGCCGTAACGCATTGCAATGCACGTAGCAAGTAGACCGTAGCACGTATGTAGATGTAGCGCGTAGCTCATTGCACTGACGTAGCTTGTAGCACGTAGCGCGAAGCGCGTAGTACGTAGCGCATAGCTTATAGCACTGCACGTACCTCGTAGCACATAGACCGTAGTACGTAACGCGTAGCTCGTAGTACATAGACCGTAGCACGTAACGCGTAGCTCGTAGCACATAGACCGTAGCGCATAGCACGTAGCGCGTAGCTCATAGCACTGCACGTAGCTCATAGCACGTAACAAGTAGACCGTAGCACGTAGCATGTAGCGCGTAGCACTTATGGCATGTAACATAGCGACTAGCGACACGTTCTCGAGCAAACAGTAGGTATATTTTCCTTAAGTTACTGTTTCTGACTCAATGTTATATTTATAATAAAAAAACAATCGTCGTTTCCTATCTGATTGTCAAACTTACAATCAATATTTAGCTTTTGAGGGAAAATTTGCGTAAGAGATAATTTCTGGAAGTCCTGATCCGACTACAACAATTCTAACACCGGAAGATAGCTACGCTACACTTACTGCTGAGTGAAAAAAGTTTGATTTGATACCAAAAATACAATAATAAATAATCCATTGAATTCCTAACTGCCGAAACACTTAATTTAAACTAATCAAATCACTTCGCTCATGAAGCCCACTCTGCGACTGTAATCAAATGTAACTGAACATAAATATCAGTTAACTGTCTCTAACGCACATCGGTTAACTCCTCAGTTAACGATTTATGTCGGAGGGCCGTTACTGTAATCAATGGCTACTGAATACAACTTAGTTAAATTGAATTGAGATACTTTTTTGGTTACTCAGATGCACAAATTTTTGAAGAGTGCCTACATCGACGCGAAGTTAAATAATAGTACATTAGCTTTTGCCCGCGACTTCGTACCCGCATATCACGTTTTTATCCGTTCCCGGAGGAATTTTAGGAAATCCTCTCTTGCTCTTCTACACTCCCCAAGGAACCTACATGCCAAAATTCAGCTATGTACGACCAGTAGTTTCAGCTGTGCGTTGTCTATCAGTCACTCAGTCAGTCACCTATTGGTGACTGACTGAGTGTCTCAATGACGGAAAAGTTTTATATATATTGATGATTGTGTTTCAGCAAAAGTTCGACATTGTAAGGGCGAAGCCAAACGAGCGTAATTTAATGAGACGTGAGTCGCGTATTTTGAGTTGCCCGAGTTATGAGTTTAAAGCGTCGACTTGTCTAAATCTTCAAATGGCTGAACAGTGAACAGATTTGAAGTCACCTTTCAAACAACGAAATCAAAAATAGTAAATTCATTTAGGAGCTACGATGTCACCGACAGACATACCTGAAATGAAACCCACATTTTATTAACTCGACGAAATAATACAAACCCTCATTTTTGGTCGAGGGTTAAAAATTAAACTTTGACACGTTCTTAACTCCATATACTCAATTCAGAAACCTGCTCATCGTCATTTAACCAATGTTTTTGGCATGAAAACCAGGAACCACATACGGGCAATTGAATTTTCGGAAAGGAGTACGATTCTGGGACAAATTAAGACCAAATAACGTTCACTTATCGGACGATCTTACGAAATCGATTCGACATATCTTTTTAGAATGATTAAATCGATCGTTCAAAATCAACTTAAACGCTTCACCATACCGCTAAACATATTTCAACAGCCATATATAACAATTAGTGTGGTCCTCGACCCCTCGGACCGACAGACATACAGACGGACGAAGTAGCGACGACTCTCAAGGCAGCCATGCGTGAATAGGGGAGGGGAAGACGAGTTCGCGACTGTCATTCGTTTTATTTGTAAAGTATGTTATTACCATGGTGAATGTTTAACTTAGGGTTGATTTTTCTAACAGCAGAGAGACAATGCTTGTTATTTTTTAGCCAATATGATGGTCAGAAGCCAGAAAATCAGACACCAGTCCGGCCAAGGGAGATCAGATAGACAGCCGCTCCATGTAAAACTTGTGATCACAGAATCAAAGCCATTATGTGTCATGTACTTGTCATTGTACCAGTAGTCCTCTGATCACGGTTTAACTAGTTTCTTACATAAAAATAGATAACCCTTCAAACATGGAAATTGAACATAATTGGTGAGGTAAGGTTGTACCATGGTGTTGTGGAATTTGTTCGAAAGAGTCACCGCGGCCCTGGAAAGCAAAGGGCTTTAGAAGGAACACGGATGGGTTTTAGTCAGTAAGAATCTGACATGCCGAAGTCATTTGATGACTTCCCATCATACCAAGTAACACTGTAAAAATGGTCACCCATCCATGGACGGACCTCGGCGATCGCCCGTGCTACTGTTATTATTTATTTACTCTTTTAAATAATTTCAAAAAAGGAGGAGGTTGTCAATTCGGATGTTTATATTTTGTTATGTATGTTCGGGCATAACTCCAACATAATTATATAATAGATGGATTTTTTAAATTCTTCTTTTTGTTCGAAAAAAGTTTATTCCGAAATGGTGCCATATAAATTTTGTTAAGATCGGGTGAAGAGGAGATAGACAATTAAATGGAAAGGGGGGGGGNGGGGGGGGGGGGGGAAGTGGAAAATAAAAAACTTTTTTACAATAAAAATAAAAAATACAACCGAAGTCGGTTGTATGTTTTTGTCAACCGACTTTTAAAGAAAACCCACTACACAGTACAAAATAAAGTCCGTGTCAAAAAAAAAAAAGAAACCACACCAGAAACACCGACTTCCAAAATTAAAGTTATTTAATAATTTGTAGTGGTTTAGAAGTCGGTTGTTTTTTTTTGTTAAAAAAGTTTTTTTTACCATCCAATAATATAAAACGTATGCTCTCAAAACAAACAGCTCTATCCTGCTCAAGAACCATACTAGACAAAAACCGCATCTCCGTGAATCTTCAGACCCCTTTTTCTTCAAGAGTAATTTATACCAAGTCATCGTACATTATGAAGCTGTATGTAAATGGGTGGTCAATGAGGCGAGTCGTATCGAGAGGGCGGTTCTGATTTATAACGTCTGACGACTAAGGAGGCTCCCCTGTCTTGTTGCTATGCTGAAGATCGTTGAGATAGCATCAAGATTCTATTCCTCGATAGTGTTAGCAGAGTTGTAAATAGAGTAATATAACTGAATCGGATCATTCAGTTCCCTTCAAAATGGTTGAGCTGAATGGTGCTGATGCACGCGTCATGTTCGTGAACGGGCGCCGTCAGTGGAGACTGGTCATCCCTTAGTTACCACTGGCTCATTTTGATATTTGATACTATAAATTGTTTTTTCTTTCTTTACATTGTTCTCATATATAGAAGCAACAAGGTTAATGTAACCAAGATTTTTGTTAACATAAAATGTTTTAAAAGAGTGTCCGTGGAGTTTCTTGCACGTTCTTCTCCATAGAAATCTACGCTTTGGAACGTGCAAATAGCTTCATGCTTTTGACGGACTCACTTTGACAATTCAAAAGTACCTGATAATGGTTTATTTGAAATTTGACTTTGACTTTTAATTTTGATATATATTCCTTATAGATATATAATAATAATAATTTCATGTGACAACTCACACACGGTCATCCGATCCCAAACTAGGCAGAGCCTGTGCTATGGCAACCAGAAAACTGATAAACATACTTATATATTTCTAAATAAATACATATTATATTCAAATTTCACCCAGACACAGAGAAAATGATCATGCTCATCACACAAAGATTCCCCACGACCTCCGGTTTAGCAGTCAGGGTCACTAACCACTCGACCAACAGGCCAGTCATAGATGAGAGGTGAGGAGCTCGTGGCTATATAATAACAGCCGTACGGGTCTTTTTCCAAGGTTAAGCAACGCTTGCCAATGTCGGTCTGTGGATGAGGGACCATCTTAATACGCCGAGACTCCTCCGTGCCTCGGAAAGCACGTTACTCAAATAATCAATAATCATTTTTATTTGTGGAACATAGGTAGTAAATACAGTTCTTAAATTAAAGTTCAAAGGTCGCTATGTTATGCCAAGAAGCGTACAAATATGGTTGCATGCGAATTAATCATGCGAGAGGTAAACACAAATTATTTGGTAGGTATGTCAAAATTATTTAATTATATAAAATAATAATTTAATGATGATAAATTAATAGAAACCAAAATTATAAATGTCTCAATATGGAGTAATTTCTACAGTGAATGCATAAATATATAATCATAAATTACCATTAGTCATAATATTCAATAAAACGTTTCTAACTGGTCAATCAAGATCAAAATGGTCATCAGTCATTTCGGATTGTCAGAAGCCAGAAAATCTGACAGCAGTCTTACCAAGTCGTGTTAACCAGTTACTGGGTTGTGAAGGGCAGAGAGGCAGTCGCTCTAAATATTTAAAATACCGGTACTGAGCTGCGTCCGGTTAGGCTGGAAATTAACCACAACAAAATTAGGAAACGGCTAGGTAGACTGGTGATTAATAGAGCAAGATCTCAAAGCCCCAAACGTTACTTACTTTCTGAGTAACAAAATGTGCGGGATAGTAATGTATGAACTGTACTTTGCTCTGGGATCTTCACTATCACTACATGGTATAAAACAAAGTATGTATCTTCTTAAACGACGCTACGGATTTTGATGAGGTTTTTTTAAAATAGATAAAGAGGAGGAAGGTTTTTTTTTTTAATTTATTGAATTTTGTTTGCTCTTGACCCTAGTCTAGGTCATAGATAACAGAGACAAAACCGAAAGGTTTATATGTTTAATACTGTCTAGTACTAATAATGTATAGTACTTGTCTGACTGGCCTGTTGGTCGAGTGGTTAGTGACCCTGACTGCCAAACCGGAGGTCGTGGGTTCGATTCCCACCCAGGACAAATCTTTGTGTGATGAGCATGATCATTTGTTCTGTGTCTGGGTGTAATTTGTCTATAATATGTATGTATTTAGAAATATATAAGTATGTTTATCAGTTGTCTGGTTGCCATAGCACAGGCTCTGCCTAGTTTGGGATCGGATGACCGTGTGTGAGTTGTCCCAAGATATTATTATTAGATATTATTATTATTTATTTATTTATTTATTTAACTGCCTTAAAACTACCATTACAGGTCTTAACCTAATGGGATAGCTAGGTCACACACCCAAACTTAAAATTAAACCACAAAATACTAATACAATACCTATTAAGTTAGTTTTTTGTAACAAAGTGTAAACAATACTATTTTTGCGAATTCACCCCAGGGACATGTGAATATATCAATTTCGACCTGAATATAATTGATGGTGCGAATTGCTCGAGTCAGAGAAGTTTTCCCAGCAAGTTGGTCCTGGCTGATGGTACGACCAGCAGTGGCGTGTACATGTATAAGATAGTAGAGAAACACTGATAGTTTTAGAGGTTACTAATGCGATGTCATAAATAAACACATTTCTTTGCGCTTACATTGCAAACGCTGGCTGAACTCTACGAGAAAGATCAAAATAATGTACTACAGTATGTAATGTACACCTTAAAAAGGTCTACAAAAAAGTCTGCGATGGTATATGTCTGAGATAGACATATACCATCGCAGACTAGGGATAACCCACAATAACCATTTTTTTTCCTTTATTTTTAACGAGAAATAATGGCTTATTTACGAAGCGATTTTTAGCAATACAGCATTCATCCTTATCCAATTAAGTACCTTAAATACATTGTGCCTTTGCAGCATGTGAAATGAATATTTTCGAAGATATTACAGATTTAAAATGCAGGGACGACATTCTGTAGTATATTTAGTATCAGCATTGCACCCGGGCGGTCGCTAGTGAACTATAAAATAAACACAGTTATTTCCAAAAGAAAACACAACTAATAACAAAGGATGTCAAACTTAGAGGAACAAAGTAAAAGAAAGACACGCTGTCACTGGACTCAGTTGGCGCCATTGTGCGCAAACATCACGCTAGTAAAATGTGCAAGCTAAGCAGAACAGTCGACAGATCGCTCAGCTTCCGCTGTTTCCGGGCGTTGCGTCACTACCGGGGGCGAGGGTGTTACGGTGACTATGAATTGGTTTAGTTAGGAGATAGTCACATTTGAAAAAAAAAATTCATCAACGGATAATTTGTTAGACGTTGAGAAATTGGCTGTGAGCAACCAGACAGACGCACGAGTAGTTCGAGGATTCCGTTTTATTTATTCGTTCGAATCCCTATGAGCATCAAAACTGGTACATTTAAGGCGACGCCGACGGCGAGGCCAAACGAGAGTAATTTTGTGAGACGTGAGTCGCGTATTTTGAGTTGCGCAATTTAAGTTCAATTGAAATGCGCTTAGGCTGCCAGACGGTCGGACCGGACGTAACTCTCCAACGTTTGTACTTACGGGGTGTTTGTGTCGTCCAACGGATCCATTAAAAGACATTGTGCATTTACGTACCATAAGAATAAGATGTCAGAAAGAGAACGAGAAGCTGGGTGAATCAGGGACAGTTCCATACCTTGTATGGACGACTCACCCCGAACGCAATTCGGTTGATATTGTGACGAGGATATCCTTGGCTCCAGGTACCTGACAGACAAGGTAGCCTAGAATTTGAAATAGGAATATTAAAATGTTTTGTTTTTATTTGGGACTCCGGTACCAACGTTCATTGAAGGCAGATGCCAAATAGATTATGAAGTTTTAAACCTTAAAGATAGTTTCATTTTATAATAAATTCAATAAGTAGCACTAGCGTGAGTCCGCTGGTGTTACAATATAATGCGTGTGAGTCAACAGACAACTCGCTCGTGGCTAAATAATAACAGCCGCATGGGTCGATCTTTAAGGTTAAGCAACGCTTGCCGAGGTTGGTCTGTGGATGGGTGACCATCTTAACATACCGAGACTCCTCCGTGCCTCGGAAAGCACGTTAAGCCGTTGGTCCCGGCTGTCATTTGTAGATCTTTGGCAGTCGTTACGGATAGTCAGAAGCCAGATAATCTGACACCAGTCTTGCCAAGGAGTACCGTGTTACCCAGTTAATGGGTTGTGGAGGTCTGGTAGGCAGCCGCTCAACGTAAAATACTGGTATTCAGCTGAATCCGGTTTGACTGGAAGCCGACTCCAATATAATTGGGAAAAGGCTAGGCAGATGATGAGTCAGCAGACAACTCATTTTGCTTCGCCGTGTGGCACAAACAGGACTTTTGCATTGAAACCGAATGCAACATAAATTCCGCGACTCACAACTCAGAACATAACGCTCGTTTGTCTTCACCCTTAGAAAGTCCCATGGCCACCCTACTAAGAACAATTTGTAACCGTAAGACACGCTCATAAAGTTTTATTGTTAGTTCCACGGCTTATGTACAATATTAATATCTATATACAAATCTGTCTGTTGTGGGGGATGCAAGTCACGGCTTTTGTAAGTATTGATTGATTAGTTTCAATGCTGGGAGCTACGGATCATTGACTTTCTGCTTCCTTTCTTTCTGGAAGATAGTTTTGCTATTTTTTAGCATGGGTAATCGTTAGCCAGTGATGGATTGTGGTAGGTCAAAATCAAAGTCAAAGCGTTTATTTCAATTAGGGCATTAAACGGCACTTTTGAACGTCATCATTTACAGTTCAGTAAAATAATAGTATTCAATTAATAAAGTGACTCTACTGTAAATTCGGAAAGGTTTCAAATAATGTTTTTACAATATTTGGTATACAAAAATTTATTTAATGTTATGTGAGGACGATACACCCAAAGTATGCTCTAGGAATAGGAACAAAGTATGACCAGCAGAGGTAAACTTATTCTTTTCTAAATAAATTTAGGTACATGGTACTCACATTTTTACAAATATTGGAACCATTAATTAAACAGTGTGTGAGTTAACAGATGCTCATGCACAATGCTCGGGATATCGTGGACGCAGTTCCGCACAAATGTGTCCATCCTCCAGGAGCTAGGCATCACGCAGCGTCTGTCGGCCGTAGTACAGTCGCGCATACTGCAGTACTTTGGTCATATCTCTAGGTGGGGTAACGACTCCATAGAGCGACTGGTCGTGCAGGGAAGAGTAGAAGGAACTAGATCGCGCGGCAGGTCACCTATGCGTTGGACTGATCAAATTAAATCCGCACTAGGAAGCCGCGTATCTGATTGCGCCAGACAGTCTGCCAACAGGGAGAGATGGCGGGAGATCGTGCGGAGAGCTGTGTCCGCCTCTACCACCGACGTGGAGGCCTCGACGTGACCACGACCGCTCTGTCAAGAGTGAAACGACAGAGAAGAAGAAGAGTTAACAGAAATATAAAAACACAAAAACGAAACAGTATATCTATAAAGTTAATACATAAATCGACCAGTTTGTTTTTGTCTACACCCTTGATTGTCCCATGGAGCAGGACCAGCACGTTTTCAAGCATTCTTATCCTGAATATAATCTTCTCATTTTTAGGTCAGATACAGTAGCTCCATGGAAGTCAACTACTGGTATTCAGCAGCATTTGGTTAGATTGGAAGCTGACTCTGACGTAGTTGAGAGGAAGCTGATGATTTCTTTGCCCAGAGGGGGACCACCATGAATCTTATTAAAACGTACAGCCTGTTTTTAATATTGTCACTTTTGAGACTCAGGGGCCAATTCTGGGTCAGTGCGCGGCAGGGTTGCAGAATTTGTTCGAAAGACCGCGGCCCTGGAACGCAAGGGCTTCAGAAGAAACACGGATGGGTTTTAGTCAGTAAGAGTCTGACACGCCCTTCCGCTCCACCCAGAGCGGAAGAAGTCATTTGATGATTTCCCAAAAAAAATATAAAAAAGAAACATGCGGGGCAGTCTTTGGGGACTGCCGATAAAGGTGAAAACTGAGCGAAAGCTAAAGCGTTCGGTGACGATGACGCGAGTTCCATGATTTTTGTTCACCTAAAAAGTATACATATAGCTCATGGAAAGCGTTCGGTGACAACGACGCGAGTTCCATGATTTTTGTTCACCCATAAAATGCTCAACGCGCCTAAAGGAGTTTTCACTTCAAAAAGAGATATTTTTATGCTCCACGACAAATTCACCAATAACGATGACTATCTAAAACTCAGAAACAATAAAGACAAACTGCTAATTATCCTAGATCCCAAGATAATCATTAATCAAGCCGTAAAATAAAGGACACTCATAAAAAAACACCATGTTAATAAACTCAAGTGATCCCTTAGCGCCAGTCATATTGTTCATAGACAATCCTATTGTCTATGCGAACTATAAACAATTAAAAAGTTGTTAATGGCTGTGGTAACAAATGTTATGCGTCTCTGGGGGCGAACCGGGGCGAATCGGGGTGAACGAGGGGGCGAGTTTATTAACGGTTTGGGTACAAAACTATTTATGATTTTTTGGCTGAGTCAATGTCATTAGATGTGCTTTGTTTCTAAAATTATAACAGATGTTTTTATAGTTCTGAAAAGAGGAAGTCTTTTATGGAGATCTGCAACCAAATAAAAGAATTCGATTTGGGTTTCCGAACGACCGTATGAAAAAATGGAATCCAGCCAAGGTACACATATGAGCTTCTGCGACTCAAACATGGACGCGTTACGTAAATAAATACACTTTCAATATGGGGTCAGTTTTAGAGGAAAAGTTAGATTTTTATTTTATTAAAGTATGAGCACACAAAGAAGATTTTCAGAATCCAGTTGCGTTTCAAAATAAATTACATATGTACAAAGTGGGCGTTTGTGCACACTTTGTATTCGATTCCTATTCGTGATTTTTTTTTTGCGAAAGTTATTAAAAACGGATCCGAATATTTCCTTGGAAATAATCATGAATACGAATCCAATACAATACAAGTGAGTGCTCAATGCACAATAGTACAAGACAAGTCGTTGTCTGTTTCTGGTTATTTCTCCACTCCTGTTACTTTTTCTAAGACACGCAACGAATTTTGATACAGTTTCCAGTAATAAGTAGAAAGAGCGATAAGCGAGGAAGGTTTGTATAGTGTAGATCATTCTAATTTTATTTTCACCTTAATTTTTTTATTAAATACATAATGTACAACTACTTACTATATATACACTTAAATAAAATAACAAATAACTAACTAAAAATAGTCTAAAATGTCGCGTCGAAAAATTCGTCCGCATCGCTGGCCACTGGTAAAGTACTCAAAAGGCTGGCCGCATTGCCACGTTGTATGGCAATGCTTATCCTTTGTCCAAGGTAAAAGCCAGCCCTTGGGTCACGCGAAGTGTCAACTAAGCGTTTTGAAAGATCTTTAAATAAGTTATGAGCAGTCGGACCCCACGACCCGAGAGTTTTAACCCCAAACGGCTCGAAAATATAATTACCAACGTGGTTATTATATTTCCGCCGCTTGAGGGTCTCCGCAGCCGCAGCGGCAGCACCAGCACAGCACGATGAGCTAGGAAGATGGGATGGCGCAAGAGTGTCGACACAAGAACAACACTGAACCGAAACAATTTCTAAACAATTTAAGAAAATGACGTTTAGTCATCGTTAAGCCACGACTCACCGAGGGTAGATAGTGATAAATAACTCGCGAACTGAGCGGTATTAGTTATAAGTGTCATAACTCCAGTCGAGGCACTCCGCTTGATTAATTCAGGAAGGAACGTTGGGACGTCGATGAAATGGATTCACGGCCGGGACCTAAAATGTACGAATGGTCCCTCTGGTGAACTGGTATTCAGCGGAATTCGGTTTTGCTAGAAGTCGACCCCAATGGATTAAAATGACCAAAAAATATTGACCTATTTGCAAAATAAATAATAATAATAATAATATCTTGGGACAACTCACACATAGTCATCCGATCCCAAACTAGGCAGAGCCTGTGCTATGGCAACCAGACAACTGATAAACATACTTTATATTTCTAAACACAAATATATTATAGACAAATTACACCCAGACACAGAACAAATGATCATGCTCATCACACAAAGATTTGTCCTGAGTGGGAATCGAACCCACGACCTTCGGTTTAGCAGTCAGGGTCACTAACCACTCGACCTACAGGCCAGTCAAAATGTCATTAATCAATACCTATAGTTGGGAAAAGGCTAGGCAGATGATGATGGTCTCACTAGTGGTAGCTTGAAACATCCTTGCACCAATCGCGTCGCCCTGACGTCGACCTGAACTTGTTATCTGTAACAAGAGTCTACCCTATCCGAGGCAGCTTTTCGAGCTCATTCTTGCAGTCTTAGTTCTCTTTCTTTTACGCTTAACTTGACAAAGCTTATCCGGAGTGCAAAAACTAAAAAAAAAAACTCAAAGCATTTATTTCAATTAAACCATTACAGGCTCTTTTGAATAGCCAAGGTCGGTCTGTCCAAAGAGATGAAGCTAATTACACGTTCCAAAGTGTAGATCTCTATGGAGAAGAACGTGCAAGAAACTCCACGGACACTCTTTTAAATCAATGTTTTTTTTTAAAGAAAATTATACAAACATACATATATGTGAGAACGATGTAGAAAGACTTGCACGATCAAGCGTCTGCAGTAAAAAAAAACAACAATTCAAAGAACAGATAATTAAAATAAACCGCGGCAGCTGAGACATGACCAGTCCTGGCTGAAAAACTTTTGTGAAAAATAAGATTTTAACAAAGACTTCTGTTTTTTTTTTGAAAATTGTGACGATTTAAGAAACGTTGAGTTTTAATGATAGTGACATTAACGATCCGATAACCAGACTCTGCTCCCGACTTTGGCTGACTACTGTTTTTTTATATTTAAAAAGGTTTTTAATAAATAGAAATTACAATAAAATATAAACCGATTAATAAAACTAAATATATTTTGCAATAAAAAAAAACTAAACTATCCGAAGACAACATCACAAATTGGACGCGTATCTGAATGGAACCAAGATGGCGATTGGCGCGTTCGATAAGTAACTAATAACAATAAAAGTGCGTAGCATTGCAGTGATTTATATCATGCAGGGGAGTGTGGTACTCCTTGTGTCCTCATGCGTGGGACAGCGGGAATAGGCTCTTGGAAGACAACATGATATTAAATATTTATCGTATTTAGACTAAAATACAACACGACTAACTGTATCTGTACTCGCAACAAAAAAAAACCAGCTTATATAAAATGTGTGGTTAGTGACCCTGACTGCTAAACCGGAGGTCGTGGGTTCGATTCCCACCCAGGAAAAATCTTTGTGTGATGAGCATGATCATTTGTTCTGTGTCTGGGTGTAATTTGTCTATAATATGTATGTATTTAGAAATATATAAGTATGTTTATCAGTTGTCTGGTTGCCATAGCACAGGCTCTGCCTAGTTTGGGATCGGATGACCGTGTGTGAGTTGTCCCA
>NDFZ01005209.1:327632-353617 GCA_002192655.3 Mamestra configurata
AGTACCTGGTATTTGCTAGAATCTCACGGGTGTGAACCAAGGTGAAGATCCTAGTTATTATTATTATTCGATGGCAAATTACTCTGCACTGCGGTGAAATCGTTATCCAAATCAAGTTGTAAAAATTTTCTGACTATTCGGCAAGTATTTAATATGGCAGCTTTTTGCAAAGTTAGGTATGTATATTTAGAAAGATTGAGTGCAATAAAACTGTTGAAAATTTGTTTTGGAATAACACCTGTTGTTGAT
The DNA here is from genome assembly GCA_002192655.3 of Mamestra configurata. NCBI lineage: Eukaryota > Metazoa > Arthropoda > Insecta > Lepidoptera > Noctuidae > Mamestra > Mamestra configurata. The sequence goes on from NDFZ01005209.1 coordinate 327,882, forward strand.
ACTACTATTGGGACTATTGGGACTCTATTCATTTTCCAAACTCTGGTAATTTCCTCTTGTAACTCTGTGTACTTCCTGATTTTTTCTGTGATGGTTTTTTGTATATTATGAGTGTTTGGGACTGCTATATCTATAATGTACGTGTGTTTGTTTTCTTTATCAACAAGTGTTATATCTGGTCTGTTGTTATATATTGTGTGATCTGTAATTATGGTGCGATCATAGTATATTTTGTAAAATTGATTTTCTAAAACCGCTCTTGGTGAATATTTGTAATACGGTGTGTATGGGTCTTGCATGAGTTTAAGTTTAATTGCGAGTTTTTGGTGGATGATGTTAACTAGTTGATTATGTCGGTGAGTGTAGTCGTTTTGAGTCAGTGTCATACAAGCTCCTGTGATATGCTGTATTGTTTCAGGTTTGCTGTGACATTTTCTGCATAGATCATTCCTAACTGTACTATCTTTTACTATGTATTTTCTATAATTCTTTGTATTTATGACTTGATCTTGAATGGCTAGCATAAATCCTTCTGTTTCAGGAAACAGGCCACTTAATTCGAGCCATTTGTTGGAAGCTTCCTTATCTATGTGTGTTTGGTATAAATCATTAGGGTGTCTGCCGTGTAGTTCTTTCTGTCTCCATTTTTTATTTATTTCTTCTATATGTCTCGCTTTATCTATTATTTCTATATTATCTTCGTTTAGGTTCAGTGGTGTATATTTTTTATCTATCTCGACTATTGTTTTGTGTAATTGACTGCTATTCTTTTTCCTATTAAAAAATTGTTTTAGGTTTATTATCTGTCTTTTGTGTAAATGTGATATTTCAATCAATCCTCTGCCCCCTTCCTTTCTGGACATAATTACTCTTTCGATTGCTGATTTGGGGTGATGATATCTATGTTGTGTAAGAATTGTTCTAGTTTTAATTTCGAGTGCATGCAATTCTGTGTTTGACCATTTAATGACGCCGAAAGAATAAGTTAGTATAGGTATAGCATAAGTATTTAAAGCCTTAAATAAATTTTTACTGGCTAGGTACATTTTACATAGTGAATGAATTCTTCTATAATATTCTTGTTTTAGTTTATCTTTAATGTTTTTGTGTTCTAACAGTCGTGCTTGGTTGCATCCTAAGTATTTATAAAGTTCTTCATTTTTCATTGCTTCTATTACTTCTTCCGAATCTGTTGTGTAATTTCCTTCCACAATCTTACCCCTTTCTATATTAAGTTTTCGGCATTTGTCTAGTCCAAAATCCATTCTAATGTCTTTCGAAAACGTTGATGTAATGTCTAATAAATCGTGTAAATCTGCATTTTTACTAGCGTATAATTTTAAATCATCCATATAAAGTAAATGTGTTATTTGATGTAATAGTGATCTATTGTTTTTGATGTCAAATCCTAAACTAGATTCAGTTAATGCGCGAGAGAGTGGATTTAAGGCTAGACAGAACCATAGAGGGCTTAGCGAGTCCCCTTGAAATATACCCTTTTTAATTACTATTCCATCTATGATTAAGTTTGTGGTTTGTGTTTGTAGTTTAAGTGTAGTTTGCCAGGATCCCATAGTATTCTTAAGGAAATTTATGAGTAGTGGATTGATTTTGTAGATTTCTAAAACTTGAACTAACCATGAATGCGGTACGCTGTCAAATGCTTTTTTATAGTCTATGTATGCTATGTATAAATTTTTTCTTGCTTTTTGAACGTGTTTTAACAGAGTAGAGTCAATAATTAATTGTTCCTTGCAACCCATATGCCCCCGTCTGCAGCCTTTCTGTTCTTCAGTTAGAATATTATATTTTTCGGTGTGTTTAACAATTTTATTTGTAATACAAGACGTGATGATTTTGTACATAGTTGGGAGGCAAGTTATAGGTCTATATTGTGAGGGATCCTGGGTTCTGTTAGATTTTGGGATCATGTATGTAATTCCCTTAGTAAGAAAACCTGGAAGATTTTGGTTCCCTTTCAAAATATCATTAATTTGTTCAGCTAATGTTCTATGTAGTGTATGTAATCTTTTTATCCAGAAATTATGTAAACCGTCTATTCCTGCAGCTTTCCAGTTATGGGTTTTATTTATAATTGTATTTAATTCAAGTGGATCTATATCTTCATACGGCATTTCTTCTACTGTTTCTGATCTATCTATTTCTTCTTTTATCCATCTCGCTTCTTTATTATGTTCAGCGCTGTCTGACCATATTCCTTGCCAGAACTCTTTTAGGGTATCTACCGATGGAGAGTTTATGACTGTGGTATCGTTACCTTTAAGCTTTCTGTAAAATTGTTTCTCACTTATTGTAAATAGTCTATTATTATCTTTTCTTTCTTTGGCTTTTTTATATCTTGCTAACCTATGGCTCTTGACCAAGAGTTTTTGTTTTAATGTGTCTAAGTGATCTTCTATTCTTTCATTAAAATTTTCATGTGAGCTATGTTGTTTGGTCTTTGCAATAATTTGTTTGACTTTGTTTTCTAGTTTTCTTGATGTGTTACCATTTTTATATTGTGTTAATCTATTAATGTCTTTTCTTAGTAGATCTATGTCGGTTACTAATCTTTTTTGCCATGGTGGCTCGTTTATTATTTTCGTTTTATGGTTAGACCTGTCTAAATTAATTTTTAATTTAAAATATTTCGCGACTGTAAGAGCTATGCAATAAATTAATGAATGCGTATCGGATAAGTTTTCTAGAGATGAAAGTTTAAGTGGGATAATTTTTTGGTTAAATATGCTAATGACATCCGATAATTTACGAGTTGGACGCATTTTGGGTAATAAAGGTCTACATGCGGGATCTATTCCATTGTAATTTAATAGGTGTGTTTCTAGTTCATTATTTAATGACTCTATTAAAGCAGGGTCAAATTCCGTTTGTGTTTCTATTAATGCAGAATTATCTATGGTTGATTGACTACTGAGTGGTGTGTTGTTGGTTAGTAGGTCATCTAAGTATTCAGTCCCTGGACTAGTCTGGTATTGTGAGGAAAGATTACAAGGTGTGATTGATTGGGTTATCTGCAAAGTGTTAATCTGTTGTGTAGAATGCGTACTTTCTTCTTCTTCTTTTTTAAGTTGTTCTGCTATTTCAACTTTAATTATTTTTAATTTGTCATCTGATAATAGCTTATTTCTGATAATAACTCGTCTTTGATCTGCTATTCTCTGTTCTGTTACTATCATATCTGGGTATTGTAATTTAAATTTTTCGAATAGTTGTGTGCAGTACATTGTTTTGTCCTCTTCAAGTTTCGTGATATAGAAGTATGTGCGCATGATGAATATGTTCATTTCTTCAGTCCATTTCATGCGCACTCTGGGTTTTCCTGCCTTGGTGGTCGCAGGCTGAGTAGCTGACGCCGCCTGCGAAACATCCTCGGCAGATGTAACTGCTCTACTATCGTCCCTAATGTCTAGTCTGTCTGTCAGTTCGGCTGTAGTATTTTTATCGGGGAGAACCCGCCTGCTCAGTCCCCCACCGCCGATGGGTCGTATGCTGTGACACCCAGCATCGGCCCCAGGTGCGCCCCGACGATTGCCCTCGGGTAGCGGTCCTATACGTTTTTTCTTTGATCTAGTCTCCATGTTAAATGGGTGTCCAGAGCCACGTTAGCCACGCCAGTAATCTCTCATTCGTGTGTCCGCCCCCCACATTCGTGTGTCCGCCCCCCACATTCGTGTGTCCGCCCCCCACATTCGTGTGTCCGCCCCCCACATTATTATTATTATTATTATTATTGGCAAATAAAATTATTTCCATTTATAAAATAGATACTGTCTTTTCCCGCAGCTCCACTTTGGTTCCTTACCGTGTATTTTCCGGTGTAAAAGTTAGTCCAGGCAATTCAAAGGTTGTCTGGTAGACATCGCAGTAAGCGATAAGACCACCAAGTACCCGTTCAACTAAGTATAGTTATTGGAAAAGAGTTTTAATGTTTAATAAGTCCAATATTTTTTGGCAATATTATTGACGGACTAAACAGAATCAGGTTTTTTTTAAACGAGAAATCGTTTCTATTTTTGTTCTTTAGAGTATAGTAAGTATACATACTTGTGTAACAATCCCGGTATTATACCAGTACCTAGCTCAGCAGATGTATGTCTACATAGTTGACCTATGTTCTAAGTCAAAGTCAAAGTCAAAGTCAAAACGTTTATTTCAATTAGGCCATTAAACGGCACTTTTGAACGTCATCGTTTACAGTTCAGTAAAATAATAATGTAACATTAATAAAGTGACTCTACTGTCCATTCGGAAAGGTAGATTCTTATGGAGAAGAACGGACAAGAAACTCCATAGTTACTCTTTTCAAATAATGATTTCTATTCGAGGTCTTAAATATTTCTGGAAAATTCTATCTATTATCTTCTATCTATTTAGTATATTTTCAACCGACTTCCAAAAGAACGATGTTATCAATTCCACTGCATGCTTTTTTTGTTTTCTTTTTCATCATTCCGTCAATTATGAATGCTTTTTTTTTAATTTTTGCATAAAGCTTCCTTTTATGATGTAGGTGAGCAATAAGACTGGATTCTTGGAAATTCTACCTTTAAGGATGTGGACCGCGGGAAAATTGTTTGTACTAAATCTGCGCGGACGAAGTCGCGGGTGAAGTGCTAGTAGGTAAGTATATGATATTTATTTAGCAAATGACTTTATTTACATAGATATTTACAACTGTTTCAATAAATACTTAACTAACTATATACACTAGAAATAATAATAAAAACTCCTAACTAAATTAACCTGTCGACTGGAAGTGTACCCAAAAGACTGGCGGCATTGCCACGTTCTATGGCAATGCTTATTCTTTGACTAAGCAAATAGGTTAGAAATAACGTTTTTTTTTTCAAATTAAACTAGATGAGGCCGGATCCTCCAAAAGTTGTGCCATACGACCAGACAGTATACAATAAAACGACCCCAAACATTAAAATAACAAGTCATTAAAAATAACATTTCGTTACCGCAATAATAATTTGTGAACCACCAATTAAAATAAGTTCAGCGACGCATATTAAATGTGGGGGAGATAGTGTTCAAAACAAATTATTATGACAAAAGGAGTTGGTACGATATATAGAACTGACAGCGAGTTGCATAAAACATCAAGTTTTATTATATGGACATTTTTATGCCATGATAGGTAGGAACTATTTTATATATAAATTTTATTAAGTATACATTTTTTAAATCGGTTGAGTAGTTTTTGAGCCAAATCGTAACAAACAAAAAATCAAATAAATGTTTCCTCTTTATAATATAAGTATAGACTAGGGACTCTCCCTGGCTTTGCCCGGGGGTGTTACAGAAGTGCGTGGTCATAATTAAGGGGGATTTTGGGTAGGTAGCTGATATACATTAAGGAAAAAATGACTTTAAAAAAAGCCGACCACAAAAAACGACCAAAAAATTCCGAACAAATGATTTTTCAAGCAGTCTGCTACGGTTGGTGACATTTACTTTTATTCAATCACAGATTTCATATCACCAGCTGTATTAGACTGTTTGAAAAGTGTTTTTTTGAGCTTTTTTTTTTTTCTTTTATTTAATATGGGTTTGCTCTTGACTCTAGTCTAGGTCATAGATACCAGAGACAAAGCTTTTTAGTTCTTTACTGTAGTCGATTTAAAAAAAGTCTCATTTTTTGTTTTCATATTTTTTTATTAATGTATTTCAGCTACCCAACATCACCCTTACATTAATATGACCACGCACTTCAGATACACCCTGTATAAGTCGGTAATCATTCCAAGGGAATATGACTAGTATAAAAAGAAAAGATGCGTTAATCCAGGGATAGACTATACCTGGATTAACGAACGCATCATGAGAGATATTTGCGTGTAAAATAACAATCATCGATCCATCCTAACGAACTTTCAAATTTATCATACTTAATACTAGGATAGAATCATTTTACAACGTGTGTTTCTCTGGCATAATGTTACTGTTCAAATTGTGAAACATTTTTACAAATAGATAGCTGCAGTGGTCAAGAAAAAACCCTCCCCGACACAACTCACATACTTAGGCTGGTTCTTATAATAATAAACTAACGGTAGGACCTTCACAACTATGCTTCTTAGAAAATTGATAAAGATTCAAGTAGCGATACAGAGTTCTTTCAAATCAAGAAACAACCATCATCTCTTGAAATATCAACCTAAAACTTGAGATTATTTTCCCCAATTTTATTTATGCACTATAAAAACTACTTACAATAACACCACTTAGGCTGTGTAAGCATTTTCCCTCGACACACCTCACCGGTGGGTGTATCCGACCGCGGAACCAAACAGACCAATCACAGCGCTGACAAACAGGTGGGCGCGAAACGCCATTTTGAAATCTAAAATTTTCTTTGGGGGAAATGGGACCATCCATTTTCTCTGTCCGTTTGGTTTTGCTGAAAAACAACTTAACTTATATATATGTAGGTACCTATTTCGTGGTCGATGTTAGTTCGCTTTCTGAGATGAGTTTGTTTTCCAGCGGCGCGGCGGTGTGTAAAATTATCTCCAAGCTTTTGTCAGTTTTGTCACTAAAGGCCGCTTGCCCAAATAAACATATTTTCTTTCTATTTTTCTTGCATAAACCAGAGTTTGCTTTAACTCCGAGTGAATTACTAATCCTGAGCTAACATATTAAAAAACAAAGTCCTCCGCCGCGTCTGTCTATCTGTTCGCGATAAACTCAAAAACTACTGAACGGATTTTCATGCGGTTTTCACTTATTTTGTGGTTGACTCACGATAACCATTTCAACCCAATTCAAATTTGGTCTAAAATAATGCTTAATGCATAAAAAAATCTTTATCTAAATAAATGTTTTAGTCATCTTGAATGTTTAATTAAGAGCAAAATTGCCGTTCATACCATAAATAATTTGGATGAATATCTTAAAAGATACCTATACCAAAATAACAGTACCTAGATCATGCAACGTGCCCAAATAATTATATTAATGGACACCGTGTGAGGTAGACAATTAGAGATAGCAGACGTCGTAGATTCTGGTAATTAGATGATTACTTTGTTAGTTTGGGCTGAAAAAAAATTGTAGGTACCCGTACGAAACCGGGGCGAATCACTAATAGTATGAAATATGTATTTGCTATTTAAATTTGAACTCGTGTTAGCAACACTCTGAGTCAAAAGAAAACTGGTTTGTTTAAGCGGGTCCTAAGGGCTGAAGTTAGATAACTTTTAACTGAAGAATGAATAAGTACCTATGTACCTATATCGTTTGACAAATTTTATGTACAAGGCGAATGCCCGACTGATAATAAGTGCGTTCCTTGAAATGCGTTGTACTAGAGCTAATTTGCAATGATTTTGACGAGAGAACGTTTTCGAAATTCACGAGGTTTTTTCGAATATTTCTGCTTCAAAAACTGCAGGGCTGAGGTATTTCCACATTGGATAGTAAACTGATACTTTTCTGATAGCTCATGTATCTACAAATTAATCCCTCAAATAAAATACGCATACCTTTGGAAATGAAGCGTCGCTGTCGTAAAGTTCAGGCTGTAAAAAAATCTTGAAACATCTTTTGCTAATTGAGGCAGTTTACGCGAAATAAATGTAAGGCTTTTGACGTACAAATTGTAGGAGACACTTCCTAATGTAATAATCTTTCTAAAATTGTTTTATAGTGACCACTTCTGCCAAAAGTGTTGGAATAAAAAACTGAGTTGTGGCGATACTTAACTGATTTTTTAGCATAGATGTAAATAGTAGTACCTGGATGACCGAGGTTTGCTCGGTTTTTTCTTTGGTAAACGTTTTCTAAAAATTAAATCTAGCTAGATCGATTTATCGCCCCCGAAACCCTCTGCATACTAAAGTTCATGAAAATCGTTGAAGACTTTCCGAGATTCAGATTATTTATATACATGTACTAACGGACGTAGCGGTTTCACCCTCGTAGTTCCTGTTTCCGTAGGAGTACGAGGATAAAATATAGCTTATGTTACTCGCTCATAATGTAGCTATCCATTGCTGAAAGAATTTTTCAAATCGGTCCAGTAGTTTTTGAATTTATTCATTCCAAATATACACACACACAAAAAAACATTTTTTTTTTCCTCTATACTTTTATTTTCATTGTATTTTTTTACATTGTATTCTAGAAGTGCAGTCATATCTAAGGGTGGGGTTCTATAGCTGTTACAGAGTAAAGAAACAATTAAAAAAATTGACTTATTTAAAAAACCCGACCTCTAAGAACCACAAATAAGTTTAAAAAAACTCTTTTCAAGCAGTCTAGTGCAGTTGGTGGCATCGAATCTGTGATTGAACTAAAATCAACACAACTAACTGCAAAGTGGAGACCGCGTATGGGCAAACGTAGTGTGGCACGCCCTGCGGCACGATGGATCGATGATTTGAAGAAGGTGGCTGGCAGCGGATGGACAAGACTGGGATGGTTGGCGATCTTTGGTCTACGTTCGGACGGCAATTGACTGATATGACTCAACTTTTAGCACTTTTCCGGAAGAAAAAGTAGCCTATGGTGACTATTGACTCAGCGATAGTGTCGTTTTTTATTCGGGAATTAAAAAAAAAATACCTTATATTAAATCCTTAGTTACTGTACCTATTAAAAATAGATAGATAAAAAACTTATTTAGTAACAAGGACAATTATTAAGGCGCTCTTCCACTCTCCTACTTCCCGTTCACATATATTCTATAGCCTTCCTCAGGAATGAGGCTATCATATAGAAAAATAATTATTCAAATCCGACTGGTAGTTCCAGAGGTTAGAGTGTTCAAACAAACAAACTCTTCAACTTTATTCTATTAGTATAGATTTAGCAGTGTCCGACAGGAACCGTTATTGTTTTTATTTTTTGACATAAATACCACCTGTGCTTATGTGTTATGCAATAAACGTGTTGAGAACCTATCAGTGATCCCAGTTTTTTTTTAGGACAATCCCAGTTTTTTTTAGGACAAACAAAAACAAAACCCACTGCAACTATTCAGAATCAATCGTGGCGATAAACCAGAAAAAACACGATTAAATAAGTCCGACAAGTCCCTGAGAAACGATTCAACTGTTTTGGAACCCGTAACAAAAGTTCCATATATTTCCTCTAAGCCTACGTGAATGTCTGAAACCATCCCAAGGAAAAATACTCCCGGGATAAAATGCCTACTTATTATCTACCTCCAGTCCAAATTTCATCCAGATCTGTCCAAGCGTTCCGGCGTGATTGAGTAAAAACATCTATCTATTCAATTTTCGCATTTTATATTAGTAGAAAATGATATGATACCTATAACGTTCCCCATCTGGCTGTCAGCAAGACACCCCATGGCGAGGGTAGCAGTCTAGACATATGACTCACCCGTAGTAAGAATCTGGTTCTATCGTACCTATTTATATGGCGCTGTAATATTGGCATTCTTGGCTGACTCCTCTTTTCATCCGACTTCAAAAAATGGAGGAGGTTGTCAATTCGGTTGAAGATTTTTTTTTGTTGAATATTTGTTACCTCATAACTTCGTCATTTATGAACCGATTTGAAAAAATATGTTTTATGTGAACGGTTATTATTGGTCCCATAGAAATTTGATCAAAACCGTATCTGTAGTTTGGTTTTTAAATAAAAAAACTTAACAACTCAACTCAACAACAGACTTCAAAGAAAACTTCAACGACTTCTGAAATTAAAGTTATTGTACTTATGCTTAGTAGTGTTTTTTTTTTGGAAGTTGGTTGTATTTTTAATTAGAACGCGATGTAAAGCAAGATCCCTGAGCCCCCCGTCATTAAGGTCCATATTTTAGAAGAAAGAAACAAAAAGAGTTTATTTGAGATAAGCATTTCTCAATAACAAAATGTGTGGGGGAGAGTATTATTTATTAGTTATTAAAGATTGAAAAAACAATTCTATTTTGGAGACAACAAACAAATGGTCTATTCATTCTTAGTAGGTATACAACAATAATTTGGTAGAGTGGGGATAGGTTAAAGCCCTAGGCATATCGAACCGGAATGGCCGATAATTTAAATTGTTACCAAAGGACATTCAAACTTATTTAGTAGGAATACGATCTTTTAAATTGATTCCGTGGCATCGAAAGGTATTTCTTGACATGGGAGAGCGCGCTAAGGGATCCCGCGGCGGCATGCCGCGGCACATCGCGTTATATCTTGGTAGGCCTCGAACAAAAATACACTGGTAGGCCGCCGGAATGCTACAGTATCTAAGCGGCTAGTGTGCGCTGACCGGTGGCAAAATCCTCTGCCATTCCGTCCCGGTGTGCGTAGGCCTTAATGTATCTTGGTGGTTTGGTGACATAGGTATACCTACTAAGCTAAATCGACCTTTACAAATTCTAGGCATATACGTTATGCCCGGAGTAACGCCTGGCTCACACGAGGCTAGGTTCAACAAGACTTGCTCTAGCTTCGTGACTAACTTAATTTTTAGGCATTTTTCTTTATGGACCTTTGTCACTACAATCTAACTGGTTCAAAATTGTCTGGCTTCACGTAAACAGTACTAGCATTTTCCAAGACAGAGTATATAGTATAGTACCTACCTACAGTATCAAGCTTGCTATCGTAGTTTGAAAAACTTATCGCGTGTTTCCTGAACATAATCGAGGCTAGTTTTGAAGCTAGTTTGATAGCAAGTAGGTAAGGAGGGATATCATGGCTTTTTGTCCTGAAAACATAGGTAGGTACACACAATAGTTCTGTAATCACGAGCTTCGAGTTTACTAGTAAAATCTTACTATCCCAGCTCGAAAACCCGGAAACCCGGGAATAAGTGCTATTCACAACGTACCTACATACAAAGTAGCTTTTTCAACTCTGGAAATGTAAAATCATCCTTACATAGCGGAATAAAAGATAAAAACAATAATGTAGTATACTTTATACATAGCAAAAGTAGCAAATGTTACAATTACGCGATTTTCAAAGCAGTAGCAGCCCTTATGAAAACCATAATACTGGAAAACCAACCCTATACCCACTACATATAGTTCAAAATCTGTTGAGTACTAACTAAGTAGTTTTGGCGCCACCCAGACAAAGGTTCGCCAACGAAAAAAAATATTACAGTAACGAATTTTAACTGTACAATAAAATATTGACTCTATTTTGTAGAAGCTAAGGTGGAAAATCGTTTGCCGAAAGAAATAGTAGCACCAAACGCATACCACGTATATTGAAAAGTCAATACTGGAACTGCATATATCTGCTATAGGAAACACAACCTTAATTTATAAAGATAGAATCGAGATTGATCTGGGAGAAAATTCCTAGTTTTGACGTTTCAAAGTCGCGCGCGGGAAAATTTTGGCGCCAGACCGTCCGACGCCGCCATTTTGCCGCATTTCGCTTTCCTCTGAGGCACAGACATTAGCCTGTTCAGCCTGCTTCCGCCTTCGTCTATTATACCACCTAATTTACTGTTATGGCCGCGTAACTTTACAAATAAGATATCTTGGTGGTACTGTGGCTATTCTTATAACATTATACGTAGTTTAAGTGCTTTTGCTTTTGCAGTATTTTTTTGTTGTATGAGTCATTTTAGTTATTTCTTTCTACAGTCAGAATTAAAACTTTGTGGCCATAGCTAGGGCCTAAAACTTGAGAAGGGATCTTGTATTCTAAGGCAGTTGGATCAAGGATTTGAATCGGCTTGATTTAGAAAGCGGTTGAAACATCGATTTTCAATCATTGTGTTCTCAATCTACTTACACCTCTGGCTCAATTGTCCTCTCTGATGTATTTTTTTTTTGTAAAAATGTAATTATTATGTGTTTATTTTATGACGTAGAAGAATAAATTACCTAACAAAGTTCTTATAACGAATCTATGGAACACATCAATCAGTATAAAATTTGCCCCTGAAAGATGTCATACTTAGTAACATTTATTTAGTTCTGCCAAAAAATTATAGTGTCACTTAAAATCAGAAGATTTTTGTCGATTTCCACAAATAAACATCCAACGAATATTATGGAGTTTTAATCATTTATTTAACTGTAGTTTTTCGGCCACCATGCTTTTATAAAGTAAAGATGTTTTATTTTTATATATAACTTTTTTAAAGTTGATTTCTTTGGGGCTATGTTGGCTGTTGGCCGTGTGTTGCTGGTCCTACTGGCCGGCATCCCCGTTTGTCGGGGGGATGGGGCTCCGGGGGCTGTCTACTCGTCGTACTATGATGCATATGGGGACACCGAAAATCCGGATTTCTATGATAGCTACAATGATGGTTAGTGTACCTATTGCTAGATAGCTGGAATAAAATGTAGACTGTTAATACATAATCCGTGGCAACTGGGCTTAAACCAGTGTATGTCCCTAGGTTCCTATTGACCTAGCTCTTTTCTGACTCCTGCTTAATAAGAAGGAAGTGGAAATTATAGAACTCTTCTCTTGTTCTTATCTGATTACTTTTGTTGCGGAATCCAAGACCGCTCAATCGTTTCTCCAGGACTCGCGCATAGACCGTTTTTTCCCGTCCCGTAGGAATTTAACGTTCACGTATAGCGTATAGCCTTCGTCATGAATGTGGCTATCATATACAAAAAGAATTTTCCAAATCCGACTGGTAGTTGCAGAGATTGGCGCGAATAGCTTTTTAATATTAGTATAGATGGGCATGTATTTATTTATAGACTAATGATATTAAACATGGCATTCGTAACAATGAGACAAATGGTTCATTTACAGGCTCCTTCAGTATTAGGACCATAGCGTGCAAATAGGTATAATTAGGTGAGAAGCGTGATCAAATATTATTCGGAGGGCAACCCTAACAGGGTTTTCGAGAAAATTCACGGTCCTCTATTTTGAAAATGTAACTTATGACGTACCTACCTAAATATGATGTTGACGTCAATTCATCCAAAGTCGGAAAACATAATCGCTCTGAGAGGTGCCAAGACCTGACGAGTCATTTCTGTAAATGCTCATTAAAATCGTAAGTTGATGTACAGGGCTTTAATGATTTCTTTTCATGTAGAAATCAAGCAACCCCCCGAGAGGACTACAGTCATGGAGGCCCACACCCGTCTGAAGAGAAACGACCTGGAGGACATCAGAACCCTCAACCCTGGAGAAATCATTGATGTGAAAGGTTATACCAGCCCCACTAACCCCCAGTTAATTGTTCCACTGCTGCGCACAGGTCTTCTCAAACGGAGACAAGTATTACCATTGATCTCCGTTGGCGATTGTGTAGTGTCCCCTACTTGAGTCCCTTAGCCCCCACCCCCTGGATCCACCAATGAGGCGAAAGCAACTGTGTTTGTCCGCCTGTTTGTAACCTCTTGACGTCTAAACAGCTGAATGGATTTGGACTAAACTTGCCACACGAGCAGATCGTATCCTGGATCAGGAGTGGATATAGGTCACGCAATGCATTCCCTTGGAATAACTTTCTATATAAGTTATTAAGTAAGAAAGCTTGTAACGTCACTTATCAGTACACTTGTTACTGGAAAGTGACGTTACAAGCCCCTACTCCTTATCTTTGATGCGTTTTATCTTCTTAATTTTTTGTATTGAATATTTTTTTCGAATACTTTTCGTAAATTCCTCTATCACCTCGTTTGGTTGTAAAGTATCAAAGAAATCTGGGTGTTTTGGGGGCTTGTGCCCTTTAGCCCCTCCTCCCCTGAATCCGCTAATGGATTCAGAGGCGGGGGTTACCTCTGTCTCAAGAAAATCTTATAAAGGATTTTTATTTTTCACACCCCAGGAGTTCTAAACAAAATTCTGCAAGGAAAGAAACGCGATACTTCGAGAGAGCAACCAGCCCGAGACTACACAGACTCCTACGAATATCTTGAAAACTCAAAAAACCCCGGACCAGAGGACAGAACTTTTACAGCAAGTGAATTCAAGAAATGGCTTCCGACTGTTGAAGGTCAGAGGTCGAGCCCTACCGTCGAGAAACAGGAAGAAGAGGAGGGATCCTCGAGCCAAGCCACCGACCAACACTGGAGCGTTGTAAGTGTGATCGAGACCTTCAGGAATAGAATACATTTAAGGTATTATAGTACACTCGGAAAGGGATCGTCACCGTATCGCCTTTCGCCTAGCCGTCAAACAGGCCATCACGTAACATCAACCTAACGCAAGCACGTAACCAAAGCGGATTTGAAGCTCCGGTACGTCTACTCGGTTACGGCTAGGTTACAGTGGAGTACTGCAGGCAGGCCGCGGGAGGGGTGAGACTGAGAGGGCACGGAAAAACGTAAGCGCGGGAACGACGTGCCGTTAGGCGGGAACTGAAAGTTGACCACGTAACGCACCGCGGTTCGTGAGCTTGCCCTGAGGCGAGGAGATTACGTTACGATTCCGATTAGTGTGCGTTGGAGTAGGGAGTTTCATACAAAGAATACTGCACGGCTCGAGGTGATACGGTGACGACCCTACTGCAACGCATTGACATGTGACCTTTATTTGACACAGACACGACACAACACAAGAGCAACAAACACATAGTACAAGAGAAGAATAGGTAATATAACATTACAACGGTACCAAAATTGCGCTGAGCGTGCCCAGATCGAATGGTTTAACATCTTAGCGTTTGCTGGTCGTCAGAAACTCAGCGCTGTGTCTCAGTTGGCACCTCGAAGTGACACATGGACGATTCGTTCTAATACAAAGTGATCATCGCGCGAATCCGCGATCGTCGTGTTCTTTTGTTCGCTAAAACAGGAAAGCGCCCTCTGGCGGCGCGACGACGACGCGACCTCACAGAAAAGTACAGGTTTCTAAGACTCAAAGAAATGGAATTGAGTTTTTACGGTCTAGTAGAAATTGTTCAATTTGACCGTAAAAAAATCGATTGCATATGTTGATGATCAATTTAGGACCGCTTTTTATTATTTGAACGTTTTGACCACAATCTCACCTGAAGGTAAGCGACGATGTGGTCGACGATGGAGCATGCTTGCCTAGAAGCAACCTATTCACTCTTGTCTTAAAACCCCCAGGTTGTAGCTATCAGACTCCGACTGGAATTCAACTCCTTAACTGTATATAATATCATATCAACAAGTCCATCACTGTTGGCAGGTGTACCAGACAGAAACCTCGACATACAGCGAGAATGACATCATAGCAGAAGTTAGGAAGATGATGCCCGAAGGGGCCGCCCCCAAGCGCTCCTCCATCGACTTGCAGTACTGGAAGCCTGAGCAAGTCCAAACCTTTGGCACTGCGGAAAACACGGAAGAAACTGAGAATACTATTGTGAGAAAAGAGAAAAAAATAATATTTGGGCCTCGCATAGGACATTATTAATCTGCCTAGCCTGTTCCCCACTTTGGTCGACGCCAGATACGTTTGCAATAACGGTCATTGACCCACGTACATTTATTGACATACTTAATTCCGAAAACAGAAGTAAAGACAAAGCTGTCCTGAATCGACATCTATCGTGATCTTTGCACCCTGTGGGAGGCCGCGCCGACGCTGCGTCTTCCGGTAGGTACGCGGTCGCCACTCCAGAACTTTTCGGCCCCATCGACCATCTATCTGTTCTGCGAGCAATGTGCCCTGCCCACTGCTACTTAGCACAGCACAGATCATCCAATCATCAACATGACTTATGACCGATTTCCGAATTCAAGTTTAAAGTTATAAAGTGTCAAAACTTATTTTGACAGCTTTTCAGGAGTAGACTTTGACAAATACTCAAGTTCAAATTCTTAATTCAGAGACCGGGTGACGCAGCGTAGGCTATTTGGCTGCTAGTTTTAATGACGGTGTATTTTTATTATATTGTAGGATATAGGATACCCGCAAGAGACCTCGACGTACAGCAACGCTATCATGCAATCGGAAGTAAACAAAATAGTTTTGAACCCGAGCCCTAATACTAATGTCATTGTAAGTAAATATCTTTTGAGTTAAATAAATAGTTCACCTGACTGATTTAACTTTATATATGCACCAAGTGCAACCCCGCTTCGTGTCCAGGCTATCTCCATCCATTCCAGGTCATTCATTGTTTGAAGAGTGGCTAGAGAGGCGCCACGACGTCCTCACCTTCCGCCTGACGCACATGACACTCACCGGACATGGCGGGAAAAAATCAGCATTGCCTTTCAACGCGGCAATGCTGCAAGTGTTCTGGGCACTTTTGCCATTGACAGCGATGTGGATGAATTTTTTGATGCCCAATGATTCATTTTGTTATTATACGCGTTTGTACATAATTTCGCGATTATTAGTCTAGTTGTTTAAGTGATTATTTGTTACTTGTACATATAGTTGAGCATTCGATCGAAAGTTAACCCGTAGGTATTTATACCACTATCCCTTAAATAAAAGTAAGTAATAGTAAGCCTGCAGCTGCTATCTGCGATGTCATCTGCTTATTTCAATTGTAAAATGTACCCACTCGTCATATTTGTCATATCCGCGACCATCCCGTTGCCTCCAAAGCAGTCTGTCTACTGAACAAGTCTCAATAAATTCGAAAGCCTTCTCATATCGTCAGCGATGAATATGAGTTGGAACTTCTAGCTATTTGTAAACTAACTTCGAGCTAATTGTGTTCGAAAATTCTAACACCAATTGTGTTTCAATTAGCGAAGTTAATGCAATGATCAATGTCTTGAATATTGTCCGTAAAACAAAATGGCGGCTTTTAAACTGCAAATCTTGGCCTTACATAGAAATGGTATAATTTTGTTATTTATCTACATCGAAAACTTATTTTATTATATCTTTAAAAAAGGAATCATTAATAAGAGAACCTAAGGATTCATGCGCAATTAAATAAAAAAAAATACATTTTTCGAAAACTCGAAAATCCATATGTTTCTAAGTACTGTATTATTTTGCATTGTAGGACTTGTACCCACAAGAAACTACGATATACAGCAACTCCGAAATGCAGGCCGAAGTGAAAAAGTTGGTGCAGCATTGGAGCCCTAACAGCAAGGTAAGGCACGCGCTTGACCACACTCTCACCTGATGTAGATAAGCAATGATATGGTCGACGATGGAGCACGCTTGCCTGTAAGTAACCCATTCACTCCTGACTTAAAGACCCCCAGGTTGTAGCTACAAAAATCAAACGTCATTCATTTAAATTAGGCTGAGTGTCAGCACTTTTTGAACGTCAAAGTTCTACATAAAGACAGTCCCCAAAAACGCCCGCCCGTCACCATTTCCTAGTGTTCTAGCTGGGAAGAAGAAGTGACGCAACAAACTCCCCAGCAAAACATCTGTCTGTTCAGTTAGAAGAACCAGCATTTATACAAAGGTATGCAAAGTATTCTTACAAAGAAAACAATACAACAACGGTAACACGTAAAAACCTAAAACTAAATAATTCGCTACTTGTAAGCTAGCATACTTCATTATGCCAGCATAATCAGACAAACTCAGGAACAAAGACTCTGGCATGGGTTACACGATTTCATTTTGCACTGTGTTAAGAACTGCTCATTTTGTTGCATTTCATAAAACATATTAATTAACGACATCATGCAACTTTCTCATAAAACTTTTAAAAAAAATGCCTTTTATTCTACTACAACATCTAAGTTGTAACAATACTATTCTAACACATTCCAACTGCATTTATTTACTACGTCATGCACTAATATCAATCACAACTGAATTTTTATTCTGAAATTGCTAATATTAGTTTATTTACTATATTTATTTAGTATAATATATTTTATTTTACGGGTATACTCTCAGCCTGCGTCTGTGTTTCCGAACGCATACAAGCCTAATCTCTTCAAAATTAGAGTGAACAGGCTTCTTCTGGGTAAGCTCGCTCCATCGTCGACTCTGTCCATGTCATCTGTGACCTAGACTAGAGTCAAGAGCAAAACCATATTTTAAAAAAACTTATTTATATAAGAAAATATAATTTTACTATATTAAAAATTATAATCATTATCATTTACCTACTCACACTGGAAAACAGCATGTCTGTTGCCTGAGATTTTTTACATGACTCTGAATAGTTTTTCCACACTGATTTCAAAAATATATGCCGTTTTTATGTGGCAGCTCTAGTTTTGGAGTTACGAAGTGACAGGGTTTTTCATTGAAATTGCAAATACTTTAAGTTTAAAAAAAATATTAAATATATTTATTCCGAGTAAAATTTCCTTTTTTTTGGATTTTCTAGAGTGAGATGTATTATGAGTACTATTTTGAATGCTCCAACAAGAACCAGCTATCATTATGTTCATTCCAGTACCCCTGATACCTCTCCTCCATAGTGCGAATATCCTGGTGAAAGCGCTCTCCTTGTTTCTCGCTTAGGTCACCGAGATTTTCAGGAAAATCAGTATCAGCAACTGTTCAACGTGCTGAATGTAGCCGTCAGACTTCCTATTGCCCAAAAAATTCCTCACTACCCAAACAAACTCTTCCCATGCACATTTCTCGACAGCTGTCATATGGTTGATGAATTTTTTATCATCAGCTTCCTGGTTTGTCGAGAACTAAAGATATTGTAGGATATTCTTCTTTAACCTTTGTAGAATGAGCAATAGGAAAGGAACCAAGTTTGTTACCATTATGTAAAAGTACACATTTCAAACTTCGTTTTGACGAATCAATGAACAACCGCCACTGATTTGGATTATACACTTTTAATCCCATTGCCGTCATTAGGCCCGGAATATCAGTACAAAACACAAAATTATCTTTTTTAGTAACGAAAGGGAGTAAATCCTTTTCCCTGCTACGGTAGTACGATATCTTCGTTTCTCTGGTTAACAAATTTCTTTCTTTCAATCGGGAAGCTAAAATTTCTGATGCCGTTTTAGACAGTCCAAGGTCCCAGATCAACTTCCGTAGCAATCAAAATCACTGTTGCTACCATTGCCGTCGTTTTCGGTTTGTCCGCTGCACTGGTCTGAATTTTCCGAAGATGTACATGGCTGCTGTGGTATTGATGTATCACTAATAGTCAAGACTGGTCTTATGCCAGATTTTAAGTTTGGATATATCCACTTAGAGCAATTTTTATGGTTTATTCCTATGATTTTCGTTACACAGAAATAACAGTCGTCATGATGGTTAAATGGTTCACGCCAAATCATAGGAGCTTTGTACTTAAAAGTGGGTCTTTTTTTGTTTACCCACAGTCGCAAAGATTCAACACAACTTTTACGTACCAAACTTGGTATTTAAGGTTTAGCGTTTGACGGCAACGGAAACCCAAAGTAGTCGAAGCATGCCTTTTTCACAAAGTCCGACACATTTAAACGAAATTTTTGGAATATATATTCTCCACAAATAACACAAAAACAATCAGGATTATTTAAACACGTCCTTCTTGAGGAAGACATAATGAAATTTATAAAGGAACTAGTAAAGTTACACCGCTATTGATAGAAACTATCGACTACTTATGTAAATTCAAGACGGTACCTGTATCTCACTAACTAGAGCTGCTACAAAAAAATCTGAGGGTAGATTTGAAATCAGCGCACCCAAATTAGTAAATAACAGTAGAAAAACTTCATGCAACAAAAAAAACGTTTGATTTTGTTATTAATTATATGTACTTCCACTTCCGGTTTTCCACTATCAAAACCTGCTCCCTCACATTTTAAACCGGAGAACTTCAAAAAAGGAGGAGTTTCTCAATTAGTTTGTATGTTTTTTGTCATACAAAACAAATCTTTAAATAATACTTAAAACTTTAAAAACAAAACAATGTCTGCCTAGCCTTCTCCCGAGTATTGGGGTCAGCAGCGGATTCAGCTGAGTACCAGTATTATACGTGGAGCGACTGCCTACCAGACCTCCACAACCCAGCAACTAATAGTAACACGGTACTTGTTGGGGAGACAAGTGTCAGATGTCCTGGCTTCTGACAATCCTGAAGACTGCCAACGGGACCAACGGTTTCGTGTGCTTTCCGAGGCACGGAGGAGTCTAGTTATATTAAGAAGGTCACCCATCCACAAACTGACCTTGACAAGCGTTGCTTAACCTTGAAGATCGATCCGTGCGGCTGTTATTATTTAGGCACGAGCTCCTCTAAAATTCTACTTAAGCAAATCATGGTTTGTTAATTTTCTAGCAAGAATCAACGTACAACGACGCTGCTATGCGGGCAGAAGTAAGAACGCTGATCCAGCACTGGAGCCCAAGCAGCGGGGTCAAGGCTCCAAGTCACACCACCATCGTTCAGCCCGCTATGTCAAAGGCACCTAATTCCGAGGTGATTTCACAAAACATTAAGGCTGTCAAAATATATAGTCCGTCTCCTTCTGACCGATTTCGACCATGGAGGCCAATCTCAACCGAGACTAGCCAAAGCGCAAACACAGGTGCACTCCCTCTTCCATCACTCCCATGGGTATTCTGATTGGACGGCAGCCCGGGTACCCCACACGACCGGAGACAGATCTGGCGCAGGAGCAACGGCTTAACGTGCTTTCCGAGGCACGGGGGTGTCAGACCACCAACTTCGAAACTCCGGGCTGCCACAGAGGACTTCCTAATGGAAAACCCAATAACAGTTTTCCCGCCCTGGGAATCGAACCCAGGACTCCACGCTCGGCAGTCGCACTTGCGACCGCGAGACCAACGGAGCAGTTAAATATATAAATACCCTTTTGTGCAACAACCCAGAGCAACTGGGGGCTGTAGGATGTTGTACACTTATTTTCTGAGTAACAAAATGTGTAGGATAGTATAGTGTTAGTATTTTCTCATTCTCATTCTCACTCTCGCTCTTACTCTCACTGACATTCTCACTCTCACTCA
Source organism: Mamestra configurata (assembly GCA_002192655.3). Classification (NCBI taxonomy): domain Eukaryota; kingdom Metazoa; phylum Arthropoda; class Insecta; order Lepidoptera; family Noctuidae; genus Mamestra; species Mamestra configurata. Next base: position 348,647 of record NDFZ01005209.1, read on the forward strand.
TGTTCTAATTCTCAAAATATCGCATGTTGCATGTTATAGATACACCAGCAAAAATCTGTAATGCAGTCAAGACTACTATATACGGGTACGTTGCGGCCCGGGAGACCTATGTCAGATCTTAAGCACCGCAGCCCTTCAGAAAATGCAGTTCAACAATGGAACCCTTCCGATATCGTTCAGCAACGCGACCATTTTCACAGTCTTCAGCATCAACTTTCATCTGAAAAAGACCTGGTTAAGACTCCTGCTGTGAAGGGAGAACAGAAGACAGCTGTGAAAGTCCATCATTGGAGCCGAACGGGTAATGCTGAAACATGGAAGTCGCTTGCAGCAGACGATGAAGAAACTACACTTGACCCTGATGACTTCACTGGTGTTGTGCGGGTACGTACTCTATTTACCTGTCTTAGTAATAAGTACAAGAAATGTATGAAAGATTTAAATATTTGTATATTTTTTTCAGATTTAACCATTTTTAACTCTTGGGGGGTAAATTGTATTTTTTCCCCTACAAATGTAGGTAACAAAAATAGCTTCATTCATTATTTCACACACACACACAGCATACACGAGTAAGCTAACAGATTTCAAACGATTAACAGCTTAATGCTATGTATAATGTATTCCAACAATTGCAGGAGGGTGAATCAAAAGCCGACAATGAAACCCCGGAGGTACCCCCTAAAGACCCCGAAGAAACAGCGCCCGCAACTGAGAACAAAGCATCGGCCACAATGGCGCCCGCAAAAGAAACTATAGTGGTGGTAACAACGGCGCCCGCAAAAGAAACGACAGTGAAGGTAACAACGGCTCCCGCAAAAGAAACGACACTGGTGGTAACAACAGCGCCCGCAAAAGAAACGACACTGGTGGTAACAACAGCGCCCGCAAAAGAAACGACAGTGGCGGTTACAACAGCGCTCGGAAAAGAAACGACAGCGGCTGTAAGAATGGCGCCCGAAAACGAAACGAAAACGGCGCCAACGACCAGGACCACAACGACCAGGACAACCACAACCAAGCCCCCGCGAATGGACATCGATGCCATCATGGCCATCATTTCGAACCTCACTTACGATTACGAATGGAATCTCACGGAGCAGTTCAACAAGTCGATCATTGAGTAAGTTAAATCATATCAAATTACTTGTAACTAACTCCCGCCAGCGGCTTCGCCCGCATGAAAGTTCAAAATTATATCGAGGGAGTATACTACCGGAATGAAAACCTATGTCCTATTCCGGTATATGGTCTACTCTTGAGCCAAGTTTCATCTAAATCCCTTCAGACTTTAATACGTGAAAGGTAACACACAGACATATTTACTGTCACATTTATAATACTAGCTTTTGCCCGCGACTTTGTCCGCGTGGAATAGTTACTTTGGGCAGCCATTTTATTTTTAAGATACCTACAACTTTCCAAAAACGTTTGAAAATATGTTTATTTATTTTGTATTAAGCGTTCATGGTTATACCTTCAATAATTATGGACTCCCATGCAAACTTTCATCCCCTGTTTCAACCACTTCAAGCCCTTTTAAAATGTATGCCTATGTCCTTCTTCAAGGTCTAATCTATCTCTGTACCAAATTTTATGTAAATCAGTTCAGCGGTTTAAGCGTGAAGAGGTAACAGACAGACACACTTTCGCATTTATAATATTATAGCATGGATTAGAAATATCAAAATAATTTTACCGTAACACCTGTCATCTATGGTAAATTCTAAAATATGCCAGGCTTCCCGAAGATTGTTAGGTTAGCAGTATTAAACCGGCTCTAGCATGCAGCATTCTAGTTGAATTCACTCTAATCTCTTTCATCTTTGTCGTGACTTGAATTTAGCAGTTCTTGAGATACAATTAATTGCACAACGTTGTATGGAAGGTCAAGAGGATGCAATTATACTGACTTTGTTACCACAAAGTGTTTGTCGTCTGGCCTGCCGAATCTTCTATCTCTACTACACAAACTTCTACCACTTCCCCATCTTCTACTACTACAACTACTACTGCCCCATCTGATGTCACTACTACACCATCTTCTTCCACTACCACAAATTTGTAAAATTCAGTTAAAATATAGTCGTTTTTTCTCGTCAGTCACGGCGTTCCAACTTGCCCGTGGGCAGGCGGAGGTCAATGGGGTCCCGGAGGTGCATGGACCGCCGCTGAGAATGCCTCGACGGCGTACGCTTGGGACTTCGAGAACAGTTCTGTAGTCAGCAAGGTATGATACAAATAAACGTGTCATTATTAATCACCGCACATAATTATTCACCCCGTTGGGGGTTGATTATGAAAAATCCTTAGATCCGCTTCAATTATACTATTTTTAGATTGTTCAAACCAATTTCCAGTTAAATTGAAGCAAGCTAGCAATGAATAATGTCATCCCTTAAAAACTTCATCACCCCTTTTCACCCCTTTAGGAGTTAATTTCGAAAAATCCAAATATCTACATGTTATTCTTACTTTTTATCGAATCATCAATGTAATTAAGTGCATTTTGCACATTCCGCCGTCCAGCCCAATATTCAATTGGTTACATTTATGATACCAGGCTGGTCTCCGGACAACCCCCACTGGCCGCCGGTTAACCCCCATGAAAATCGAGAGCGTCGCACAAAATAAAAGTCTGCAAGCCATTTCTAACAATAATTTGTTTCAAAACATTATGTACGCAATTTTGTTTATTCTATCCACTTGAATAATGGTAGTACTTAATGAAATAAAGACTAAATGCGTTTCTCTGTGAAAACTAAAGTTTTATTTAAAACAATGTTTTACATTCTACTACTGAACCTTGTGGTAATCAGGCAGTCGCTCCACGTAATAAACTGGAATGCTATACGAACACTCAGTAGCCCCGGGCGTCCCAAAGGGTCATGGCCATCCAGCTGGCCCGGGGATACCGCACGGTCTCCGGCGAGGCGGCGAGCCTCCTTGCCGGATTAACGCCATGGGATCTGGAGGCGAGAGCCCTTGCGCACGTTTACGCGCGGCGCGTGGAGGCGCTTCGCCGGGGCGAAACCCCGCTGCCGCGGCAAATTGTATCGCAGCAGACGGAGCTCCGGCAGGATACCATGGCGATATGGAATGGGCGACTATCGAACTAAGACCCCTCTTTGGGGAGTGGCTGGAGAGGCGCCACGGCGTCCTCACCTTCCGCCTGACGCAGGTACTCACCGGACACGGCTGTTTCGGGAGGTACCTGTTTCGGATTAAGCGAGAGGACACGCCCGGGTGTCAGCACTGTGAGGATCGCCCGGAGGACACGGTGGAGCATAAGGTGGAGGTCTGCCCTGATTGGGCTGAGCAACGCCGTGTCCTCGTCGAGACGATCGGCGGCGGTGACCTCTCGCGTCCGGCCCTGGTTGAATCCATGGTCCGGAGCGAGGAGGCTTGGGAAGCGGTCACCTCCTTCTGCGAAGCAGTAATGCTAGCGAAGGAGGAGGCGGGCCGCGCGAGGGAAAGGCAAGACCTTCGCCCCAACTGCCGCTACAGGAGAAGACGCCCTGGGCGTTGGGAGCCGCAGGGCGATCCCCGGCCACCGTAGGCGCGGGCCTGCGGACGGCGGGCATTGGGTGGCTCGCTGTCCGATCACCACCAGGCCCGGGTCGATGGCGCGTTGTGTTTCACGCGCGCCTCAGAGAGATGTCAGCATAGAAGACGGGGCCCACTAGGGCCAGAGCCTGCCAGGGTTGCGGAATTTGTTCGAAAGAGTCACCGCGGCCCTGGAACGCAAAGGGCTTTAGAAGGAACATGGATGGGTTTTAGTCAGTAAAAGTCTGACACGCCCTTCCGCTCCACCCAGAGCGGAAGAAGTCATTTGATAATTTCCCATCATTAACTAAAAAAAAAAACATAGTCATGAAAAGGTTTGTGATGTTAACTGATTTCCTGAATGTTTCCAGTGCTTCGTATGCGGCCTCAATACTCCAGAGATCCCTCGCAACGCGTACTGCGCGGACGCGTTTGCTGGAGACTTTCTGCCCCTGATGCCCGTTGACGCCAGGTCCAGATCCATGATAGCGAACTACAGGAAGTACTGCCGGTATATCGATGTGTGAGTATTCTGCTGGACAATTATTAGGTAACTTTCTTATCTTCTATCTCTCTATATAAATATCTCTATATAAGTCGAAAGGTCAATCATTCACTCTCTCACTGAGTAATCACGAAATATTATAGGAACTTGGTGCCCTAAAGTGAGTTGCTGACGTATTTCGAGGTAACGCCACCTTGTGATAAGCATGACTATCATTAATAAATCACTTCATTAAGTTCCATTTAAATGCGTTTGATTAAATTCAAATAATAGTTCCAGCTTGATTTAATCAGGCCCACAGACGATCAACAGAGGCTTAGTAATAGGGTTCCATCGCTTAACTTTCGGGTACTTTACTTCTTTTTTTGTGTTTTTATTTTCCTGTTGACTCACACACTGTTGTTTAATTAATGGTTCCAATGTTTGTAAATATGTGAGTACCATTTACCTAAATTTCTTTAGGAAATTAATAAGTTTACCTCTGCTGGTGATACTTTGTTCTTATAAGTAGCATACTCTGGGTGCATCGTCCTCACATAATATTAAATTAATTTTTGTATACCAAATTTTGTAAAATCATTATTTGAAAAGAGTAACTATGGAGTTTCTTGTCCGTTCTTCTCCATAAGAATCTACCTTTCCGAATGGACAGTAGAGTCACTTTATTAATGTAACATTATTATTTTACTGAACTGTAAACGATGACGTTCAAAAGTGCCGTTTAATGGCCTAATTGAAATAAACGTTTTGACTTTGACTTTGTACGAAACCCAAAAAAGGCTTAACAAAATATGATGATTTTGTGTACCTTCATAGACAGAACTACGTAGAGAACCCAGAGGAACCACGATCCATATACGGGCGGTTCACGGGAGGCTGTGCCGTCCGATGGACAGATATCACCGGGATCTACACACAGA
>NDFZ01005209.1:354808-409564 GCA_002192655.3 Mamestra configurata
ACCTGTCGCTCCAGGTACAGGCCTTTGTTGGGGAAACACTTCGCCAGTAAACGGATGGCTAAATTGGAGCTGGCGTTGGTGGTGAGCGTTTCATCTTATTTTATCGCTAGCATCAACCAGTAACCGCGTGATAATAGAAAACTGCGCCAAAGAAACATACTCCCGGGGTGACGAGTATCTTTCGTCCTATTCCAGAAAATGGTCTACCCGTGTAGCAAGTTTCATCCAAATTCGTTCAGCAGTTTGCTACCTCTTGGTAACAAACATGCAGACGGACAGACTCAGACGCAAACTAAAATCTAGTTTGTTTGTCACGCGTTCACGTCTAAATGGCTGAACTAATTTATTAGATTGATGGTACTGAGATAGATGAGATCCTGGAGACAGTTATAAGCTGCCAAGTGCGAGTCGGACGCGCGTGCAAAGGCTTGCGAATGACTACATAGATGAAGAAGTATTATCTGCATTTTTTTTTAAATTTTAGGACCTGTGGTTTCAGAGATAAGGCGAAAGAAATTAGACTATTTGATGGTTGGATGGGATGGTTATTTTTTTCGTCTAATTTCTTGGTTAACTTCAAAACTATTTATTAGAAATTATGAAATATATATGTATAATTAAACCCCTCACAATTTGAGATGAACTTGTAGATAACTTTAAGAGTATTGAAAAGTCGCTTTTGAAAATTTGACAGCCGCTCCATATAATGTACAGCGCATCCGGTTTGACAAGAAGTCTACCGCAAGTCTGTTTGGCAACAGCAAATTACAACTTTAAAATCATCTTTTCTTTCCCCAGAACGTTGAAAACGGCTGTATTATAAGTCCGATGGCGACATTACTCCCAGTATCTCGCGGTATATCACTGTACGCAAGGTTCCACGCCTGTGTCTGCAACACTAACTGGTGCAACCGCGCGACCCTGAAGCAGACCTCTTCCGGCACCGTACTGACCATCTTAGTGGCTCACTGGCTTTCACATTACTCCTGACCAGGATTCCCGTATTTAAAAACGTTCAATATCTAGTTGCAACAGGAATGACAGTGGCGTCACACGCCACAGACTGCAGTGTCGGATTTTCCTAGGATCCCAAATTTTACTACTTAGTAGTATCTACCTCCGTTTAAAAAAAATGCAGCTCTTGGATTTTACAAAAACAAATGAAGAATAAAAAGTGCCGTACGTACAGTTTTTAAATTATTTTAATTAAATCTCTTCGGAAAACAAACAATACACACTAACAAAATGGACTATCCATATTTTTAGTAAAAAATAATACCGTATTACCGTACACTTAATAAAAACAAACAATGAATAGGTGTATGAGGCAGGTTGAGCAGAGATATAAACTTAACCATTCTCTCCACATAAGTACCTCGGAATATTGATGCTGACCCGCCGGATGGTATTGTTATTGACCCGCGTTCTATGCATCATGCATGCGACAATGGAGGTACTAAATAGTACAATATGTAGACTTATTTGTACGAAAATTCTATAATATTGGAGACTAGTGCTGTCTGTGGCATGTGACGCCCGAAACTGCTGCATTGTTCTTGTTGCTTCTGTGTGTTAGAACAGTCAGTAGCTATTTCTATAATATGAGACCGATATTAGATTGCGAACGTTCTAAAAATACGGGAATTGGCCTCTGAAGGTTTGTAGTGAGAGATTTTCAGTGTCCGGGTGTTATAGGACTTTGAGTTTTATGAAATAGTGATGTGATAGTCTGCGGCATCTCTGTCACTCCCATTTATGCGTCTCTTTCTAAACGTCGTCGATGTGACATAGTAACGCCCGGGTGCTGTATTAAGAAGAATAAGAATAATAATTGTCGATTATTGTTTTGTATTTTTTTTATTAACGATGTTTGTTTGCGATGTTTATTTTGTTTTTGAGTAAGTTTTTTTTTAATTGTTAAGTTTTGTTTTCTGCCTTTTAAATAGTTTTAAATGATCTGTTTTTGTTTGATTTTGTTTTTATTCTTAGTTCTACGGATTATTAGGTACACCAAGAGCTATGGTCGTAACACTGCGTCACTGCGACTTACGGACCACATGCATTATATATTATTACAAATAATTTTAGTAGGTAGACAATGAAAACATCAAGATCAATTTTGCACATGAAGCTAACACTGAATAGGTGCGAAACGGGACGTGAATATTACGTGATAATTTAATGATACATTGTGTTTTCGCGCCTACTCCTATTCAATGCTACCTAAGTTGGTGATAATTATTATGTTGGTAATTAACACTCAGAAACCGTTTATTATAGTCTTATGTTTAAATGCCTACCAGAAAAGTACTTAAGTATTTTACTACCAAAAAATTCGAAACACCTGCCAGAATGGATAAAAACTCACCAAAAGGCGAAGTCGGAATTCGCTCGCTTCGCTCGCTCACTAGACCCCGCCATCCCCTTCTAACCTAACCTGTCCGAGTCGGGGTGCCCCAAGTCCCGAGCTCGCTTAGCTCGCTCTTGCATCCGAGTTGTCCTAGTAACAGAAGTAACATTGTATTTCAGGGAAACAAGATTTGGTGAGCATTTATCCATTTTGGTAGGTAAAAGGAATATAATTACAACACGTACAATTGATCTGATGAGTGTATCATTATTTTGGAACTTAAAACGTCGTTCTTTAGGCACCTCGGTATAGAGTGGGTTTATTTTATTTGAAGTTAACATATTCTACTTGGTACGCATTTAAATTGAAGCCTTTATTTTAGTCCTGAAACCCCGATTATTTTCAATGAACCTCAAATTAGATTTTCAGTGGCTATACAATCAATTAATAGTTAGTACACTGAGTCAATTGATCGGTGGTGTCAACTACCCACACCGATTTCCAGGAATGTGCGTCCCGCAGTGATATCTCACATTGTCATATTATTATGTGGCCCTTCAGTAAAAAATTGAGACGAGCACTGACTTAGAGATTGAAGATTTATGAAGCACTGCAAACATTCTACTTACTTATTAAGGCACCGACTTACTCTGTAGACTCACTGTTGTCGGCGATTTAGTATCTCCCCTCAGCAACTGTTTTCGGTCATCGTATTAAAATCGCCAGTTTCAGTTTCAAGGTACTAGTTCGTAGCCGACTGCAGGCGGCAGTGGCAGGCCACGTGTCGCCGCGCGGCACTGGTTTCTGTGTATTTCAATGAAATAACGGCAGGCGACGTGTCGCTAGCAACAAGGTATTTCATCGAAATACATATAAACCAGTAGCAGGCGGCTACGAACTACACAAGCATACCTAAAAAAGATACCTAGGTCTAAAAGAGAGTTAAGAACTTTTCCGAGAACTCACGAAGCGGTTTTCACCCGCGCCCGCCGCGGTTGCTGGCCCGCAGCTTCTGTAGTATGCAGCAATATTATATATAAAAATTAAAGCACTTTTACGATGCGTTTTACGCCCGCGGCGTTTGTGATTGTTTGCGGTTCCCGCTGCTTCGGCGAGTAGCGCCCGCGCGCTCTGCGATCGGTGTGTACATGGCGTTCTGGAACTCAACTAAACAATCTGATCGTAAATAACCGCCCGTCTTGCGATAATCGCCCGCCAACTTTGTGAGCGATAATCGCAACCGGGCAGCAGCGTAACCGCACAGAACTCCGATCTCGTGAGTTTGGAAATAAAATGGTTGTTCCTTTACCGCCCCGGGCGCGGGTGAAAACCGCTTCGTGAGTTCTTAGCCTTAAGTTGTCTACAGATAGTAAAATCATTCTCTCAAAACTCTTTCTCTAAACAGTTATTAAGGTGCTGATAGACTTCAGCATTCACTTGTGTAACAGACCGTCGAATGTTCAGAGCCGAGCATAGAGCCAAACATCGCTATGAACATTCTCACCATCATTCTATAATTCTAGCGAACGCGCCACTTAATGCTCGTCAAAAATGCATCGGTGCCGGCGGAGAGGGAAGGTGGCGGAACAATGTCAAAATTGCTCAGCTCGACAAAAAGCTCGAAATTGTACTGGCGTTTCGCTAGAATGCTCTCTAGAAAGCTCGCTAGATACTAGAACTCACATCTATAGCCGCGAGTAAAACCGATTGTTGGCGTGGCGGCGCATGCTGTGGCGACGCATGCTGTGGCGACGCATGCTGTGGCGACGCATGCTGTGGCGACGCATGGCCACGTTGCGTCGCCACGTTATAAGATGGTATATATACAGTCTATATGTATTTTTTTAATTATATTATTTTTGTACCTATGCAAATTACTTTCGATATAATTTCGATGTTTCACATCTGCCAGGCGTTCCGTGACGGCTCACAATTTGTTTTTTCAATATATCGAGAAATTATAATCTAATCAGGATTTATTACAATAAGAAAAGTAAAAAAAAAATAAAGAAAAAGTATTCAATTGTCACAAAACGACATACCTACCTACCCACATTCATAATTTTAATTTTCTTAAACTAAACCCTAAACGATAGTGTTAGTAGTTCTTAAATTATATTAGTAAAGACACGTTAAATACCAAATAAGAAGAAAAAGTAACAAAAGTATGAGTAGGTACCTACCTATATAAAACTCTTCACACAGACAGACACCGCACAGCGGAAGTCACTGATCGTAGAAAGCTAAAATTTGGCATGTAGGTTCCTTAGGGAGTGTAGGGCAGCACTAAGAGGTTTTCTCGAAATTTCTACGGGAACAGTAAAAACGGGATAAGCGCGTACAAGGTCACGGTCAAAAGCTACTTGCATATATCATTGCTTCGGATTAGAAACTAACTGGTTTGTACAAGTGCGCCTAAGTCGTAATAAAAATACCTTTTTCGTGAACAAAATCACTTTATTTTTAGAACTTAATTAATCATTTGTTGAAGGGATAATACGGCGAGTCTTTCCACATGGTAACTGCGATGGTCCTGTAGTTTCTTTCGTACGACTTCATGACATCTCTCTCCTGCTGGTTCAGTTGGAAGTCGAAGACTTCAATGTTGGCTTCAATACGTTTCTTCGTCACTGACTTCGGGATGGGAATCACACCTAGTTCAATCTGAAATTAAAATTTGTATTAGCGACATCTGTTGGCGAGTAGAAAAACAACTGTTTTAAGAAGTTAAATACTTGCATCAGCTATGCAAAAAGTAATCGCAAAATGAACAAAAGCGGTACTATCTTCATCAGTGGCTCCCAACCTTTATTTAATCCGGGACCATTTTGATTTTTTTTGTTGTTAGCAACATCCAGAAATCAAGAATAAAATGAAACTGTGTTAATCTAAAACAAACTTTTATCATAAAGATATTCAAAAATGGTTACTTTGAAAACAAAAGTTATGAGCATTGATAGAAACTTAAAATCAGTTTTATTTTTGAGGTAAAGAGATTGAAATTTTTAACCTTTCGCAGACCATATTTTGGTCCGCGGACAACAGATTGGAAACCAGTGGTTCTACATTTATATGGAAAATCATAAAGTAATAACATAAAGGTAAAATCATTTTTTGACTGTTGAAGGAACTTTGTTCCTTTAAAGACTCTTAAAAAGATAGTTTTAAAGACTTCTTCCTGAAACGTAGAGATCTGTTGTTTTTTTTATTATTATTAGGAAAGGAAGAATTCCCATTAAATCAGTCAGTTTAACTGGTGCCGCGCGGTTCTCTGAGGCGTTACTTGAGACTTATCAGCCTGTGAGGTATCGGTTTTTTAAAAAGAGTCTGTGTGGCAATTTGTAACTACTTTTGCTGGCTTGGGTAACAGTAAAAACTGTACAATATTGGAAGTAGGAATGAATATAAAATAAATAAATATATAAGGTTGTAAATTCCACGGGGAAAAGGCGTGATTTTATATGTATGCAATTAAGCTTTTACTTACAAGATATCTCAGATTAATTTGTGCGATGGTCTTGTGATGCCTGTCTGCGATCTTCAAGAGGGCTCGCTCATCAGTCCTGGGAGGAGGAGCGTCCGGAGCCGCTTTGTTGTGGAAGAGTGATCCGAAGGGAGTGTACCCGATGACTGCGATGTTGTTGATCTTGCAGAACTTGATCAGCTCAGCTTGCTGGAGATTTAGGTTCACCTGTGGAGGGTTATAAAGAAATTATGTTAAACTTTTTCTATTTGGGAGCTAGTTTTGCAGATTTATCGATGGTTATCTATGCAATGCAGTGCAGATGCAGATAAAACGTAACATTTCGAAGGTTCTCATTGAAAATAGATCATGAAACTTTCATGGTCAACCTGTCTCGATTGACTTGAACAAACAGTCCAACAGTTTCAATCAGCATCGTTGGTTACCTACTGGTTGGACCTTTACTTAGAGTTTAGCGGGTTAGGTAATACTTTGTTAAGCGACTAAACATCGTTATATTTCTGCTAATCGTTTGTATTTCTCCGTAAACTAAATTTGAAAAAAAACATAGCACCTAAGAAAAACACTTCTTTTTCTTAAAAGATTCTTTCTTTAGCGATAAAACCGCCACTATGTCCAGAATTAAGTGCTTATATGTAAAACAGTTGTGTTACCATTTTCGGTGCACAATAAGTGTACTAATTCTATCGTCTTACCTCAATCTGCAAAGCGGCAGGCTTGACCTTGCTCATAGAGACGAGCCTATCGAGCTGGGTGACATTGAAGTTGGAGACGCCGATGGACTTCACCAGCCCAATGGCCTGGGCCTCCATCATGCCCTGCCAGGTCTCCAGGTAGTCTATATCAGCATAGCTGGCGTGTTCCTGCAAAGTCTAAGAATGCGTATGATAATAGACGAACCGGGCTAGCTATTTCCTGGTCAACATTATGGACTAAGATCCCAGAGACCGTTGGCCGAAGCCAGCAGGTATGCGTACGTTAACATACTAACACTACTCTACACATTTTGTTACTGAGAAAATAAATACGGTCTGGGGGCTCCGGGATCTTAGTCCTTTTGAGTATGAAGTCAATCTACACAACAGCAAGAATCAATTGCAATAGCTGTAGCTAAGTCTTTGTCCTTATAACTAAAACTTTTTGTGGAGTGTGGTCTGTGTAGTTGTCGAAGACTTACACCACTTATTAATGGACTGTGTTCGGTATGAGTCTAGGAGAAATGATTTGTTTCGGGCCTTGAGGTTGAACAGACTTGAAGTAGGCACATTTAATAAAATCTTAGCTCAACCAAATGGCGTTGATGCGAAGAGTCTGTTTAGGTTCATGGCCCAGATATGACTAATGAGTATTTAGGGTACGATGGGACTGACATACGCATTGCGATTATATGTCCCTAAATAAATGAAGAAAAACCTACATATACCTATGCTTACATATATACGAGTATTATGCAATAGGGATGATTCCAGGGTAAAAAAAAAACTATTTAGGCCGCCAGCTAGATATATTTTTGCTATAGAAAATACATAAAATTTACGAAAAAAAATACGCATCAAAGTTCAGGAGTGGGGGCTTTTTACGTCAATTCAAGATAAAAAAGTATACTAAGGCGTCTCAATGCCGTTTTCATTTTTTGATTACGTAACAAAAGAAAAAATAGGAGTCGTATATTTTTTGGTAAGTAACTATCATTTCCAACAATGTCACATTGATAATCTTTTTTTTGTCGGTTAAAAAGCCGGTTTAATATTTCTACTTACAGTTTGTGCTATCGGCCAGTGTATTAGATAGAGGTCCAGGTATGTGAGGTTCAAACGAGCCAGGGACTCCTTGAGGGCTGGGACCACTGCACTCTTGGCGTGGCGGTCGTTCCAGAGCTAGAAATTAATTCAATTGAACCATCTACTCGTATAGTGGTTTCACACTTAGGTGGTTCTAGCAGTGGGAATTTTGTAGGTTTATTACACAACCTCGCAATCAAATATTTGCATAGCCTACAGATAGTTCTTCTGGGTCTGGATGTTTGTGTATGAGACTTTTGATTTATTATTCATCAAAAAGATTGAAGATAATATATTCCTATGGAGAAGAATAGGCAAAGAACTTCATGATTGCTCATGAAAACATTTTGTTTCATATCCTTCTAATAATAAGATTAGAGGTTTAGTTAGAGGTTCATTAGGAAATTTAAATATCTTTTACCATAATTAAAAATATATAGATAAATAAAGCTGGAATCCTCCGTATACCTTGCTTGTAATAAATAGATCTTCTCTAGCTACAGCGCCTTCAGCTATTTTATTCTTAATTGCGGCCCCAACCTGAAAATAAATTGTTTTAATCAATCCAAAAACTTCAACATTAGCAGCCGTCATAAAGAGGGTTGAATAATCCTAAGAAAAATATTATATTATTATGTACAATAGTGGTACATGGGCGGTCTTAATGCATCAAGGCATGATCTACCAGTCAAACTTTGGGTTAGAAAGACAGGTACAATAGTAGGTATATAAAAAAATAATTCAATATTTAGTTTCAGAAAGAATTACACAAATAATATAAGTAACACTAATTTTATACGTAATTATATAGATACCTATATATGCTAAAACAGTGAACTACTAAATATGATGTTTTATTATACCTAATGAAAATATGGCACACAAATACATGCACACAAAAACTCTTGCCTTTTCTTAGGGCGGTAAGCAGAAACTGTTACGTTCGTACATCTGTAATCTGTGATATTCAGTAGAAGTCTCTTGAACATTCACGTATCTCACAAAAAAAGTTAAAGTAGGTATTTGCTTTATTAGGCATAGATGCATCCATAGTTTTAGGTCGTCACTATGTAACAGGCTCTTTCTGAAGCTATAAGTAATTAACGCCCGAGTATTTTATTAGGGTAAGTACCTGTTCCTCAGTGCTGTAAATGGCTGCTGTATCTATATGCCTGTATCCTGCGTCGATGGCTATTTCTACCGCCTTCTGGACGGAGTCATCCTTTACCGGTGCACGGTCACCCTGTGGACAACCATAATATTACGTTAAATAAGCCATTAAAAACCACTTAAAACAGTAAAAAAAAAAAAATTGTGCTTTAAGTCAGGAATTATACAAGCACATAATATTTTTTGAAATAGAATCATGAAATAGCGCTCCCTCAAAAAGCGGCGAACATTGGAACTACAAACTCAATCACTAACCCAAGCAGTACAGCTATTCATTAATAGATGGCGCTGTCTTAAGCTTACCGATTTAGTGAATCCGAGCCAGGTACCCAGTCCAAGGCTAGGGATTGTATGACCATCGTTGAGTTCAATGAGCGGCGCCACGCCAGGCCTTGTGACTGCTTCCTGTAAACAAAACTGTGTTATTTAGAAAGCAAAATAAACAACATATTTGTACGTACAGCTAAGGAGTGGAATTCCCTGCCGGAGTTTGAACCTGGGGTCTTTAAGTCAAGAGTGAAAGGGTTACTTTTAAGAAAGCTTGCTCCATTGTCGAAATGTAGGGTGCAGTAGACCGCACATGAACCAAGCCAGTATAAGCTGGCCCCGTATTCTATCTATTAAAACCAGGCACCTACTACGCCAGACCAGTGCAAAATTATAGTGGTATGTGAAGCCTACTGTATCATAGTTGTAGGTCGTTTGGTTGCAAGTGCGAATACCGAGCGTGGGGTCCGGGGTTTGAATCCCGAGTCAGGCAAGGTATTTCCATTATAAATTTCTTAGAGGGAACCTGGAGTTTAGAAATCGGCACTGTGATATATCCCCGTGCCTGGGAAAACACGTAAATCCGTTGGACCTGCGCCTGATCTCTCCAGAGTCGCTTCAGATTGCCGTCACATAGGACTAGGACAGTTAAGGAACAGAGAGTCCACCTGTGTAAGCGTACACACTAAGCATCCTGCGTATTTGGGTAATTTCCGTTAAGATTAGCCTCCGTGACCGAAATTGGGTCGGGAGAATTAGGTGTTATAAAGATCCGAGATAGGCAGTTTGAATTAAAACAACAAATGAATAACCTGACAAGAGCACTCAGGCCTGGGCTTCTTTTTCTTGAACTGTGTGTAATGCCGGACCCTCTGTTCAATTTCTGGAGTGATCACGACCGTCTGAACCAAGTCCTCCTCCCAGTCGGGATTTGGACGGAGGATCTGATTCGTCCTCTCATAGTCTTTCACAAATTCTTCAAGCGTTCGATTCGGTAGTCTTGGCATGTTTAGATAACGTGGTCTCTTTCATTTTGATATTGAATGTATGAAACTTTCAACACGTTTTCTTTCAAGGTTTGTCGAGTATTTTTGTGTCTATTACATGAACGTCACATTTTGTCCTGCATGATTTTTGTTTTAACTTTCCTCTGCGCTTGGTAAGTTCTTCATTTTAGTACTTTTTCTTTATTTAGGTACACCTGCATTTTTAGGTTAGGTATGGTTTGACAAAACGATGTTAGTAACAGGACGATTTTGACAGATTTGAATAAAAGAAGAATTTGTTCAGGTAAGATCAAAGACATTAAATTTATACTTTGTATCTTTAAATTTCTTTGGGTAATATGAATTAATTCTTATGATTTACTAGAATGATACATTTATAAACCTGTAGATTTAATGACACCTCACAAAACTGGTTTGCATCCTTAGGGCATCCACACAAAACCGCGATGCGTTGCGATACGACGCCGCAATCGCAGGAACTTGTACGTGCGAGCTCACAAATATTCGCGATGCGTTGCGAATTCGCAGTTATGTGTGGGAGCCCTAACTCAAGGCAAGGTTCCGTTGAAAATCAGCGTCAGGCAAGTACAACCTTATATCTGGCATATTGCTGATTTGGATTTAGTTGACGCAGCCAGGGCACACAAAATATTTGTTGTTGCATTGTATCTGCGTGTGCCAAATAAACTTGTTTTTTAGGGTTCCGTAGTCACAAGGAACCCTCATAGTTTCACCATGTTTGTCTGTCTGTCTGCCCGTCCGCGGTTTAGCTCAGAGACGCTTAGCGCTAGAAAGTTGAAATTTTATGGGTACCGATACCGATACCTATTAAAATTGAAATATATATTATTATTTGAATTGATTGATTCAAATGAACCGCCACTCGTCCATTGAAAGGTTGATTAGAAAACCAGCGTCAGACAGCATCAGTCTGTCTGACATATCGCTGAAATGGACCTTTGTAGTGCAGCCGTGAGACACACACTTGGTTCTTAGCATACCTACATTTCTTTTTTTCTTTGTTATTTCTATGTACCGTGCGTGTTTCATGTAAGTGCTAAATAAATATTATTCATTTTTTCTTTCTTTATATAAATCACGCCGATAAAGTGGTAAAATAAAATCTTGAAAAACATCCTACTGTGAAGTGGATATAATTTTTTTATCGTCTGCCCCATAGCACAGTAGATAAATATACAGTAGGTTATCTAAGGCCGCCCGCCGAGTTATTAGCCTACTCTTGCGTTGATACCCAGGGTTGTCACTTTTACTTTTAGTTAATATTTTCGAACAAGCAGCACTTGATCTAAATTTATAAAATAAAAAGCATATTATGATTGAATATTTTACCAATTTATAAATTTAGTAAAAATAAAAAGCTTTTATTCACATAACATTTATTATACTAAGTTACAAATTTGATACCGAGAAAATTTTTCTCCTGTTTCTGCACGTCCGGAACGCTTTATTATTATTTATTAATTATTGTGAAATTGTCCTTATTACAACTATACCTACGCGAAAAATATGTTTACCAAAACGATGTTTCGTACTCAATCCTCTATTTTATAGTAAAACTAGACTTCTTAAAATAAACTTTAGCTCTAAACATAGTATTCAGAAAAATGCGACTCGGCTACGCTCTTAATAAAGCAAATAAACTGTGAAATAAACAATACAATACCATATTTTCTAATAATATTTAAGTATAAGTAGGTACTTACATTTCTGGTTGAGTAGGAAGTATGAAGAATGATAAGTCCGGGTTTGCGAAATCATTATTGAGGCACCCGAAAACACTACAATATTTTTTTCCTCTTTTTGAAGTCATGATACTCGTAATTTACGACAAGTGTCCGCCGCCCGCGCCGGCGAGAGTTGACGAACGCAAGCGGTCATGTAGCGTACGCGCGTGCTCACAGTCGCGCTGCACAGCCCGCACTGCCGCCACCTTATTAACCCATATATTATGCTAGCGTGTGCGTGAAATCGCGTGCCGACATGGCGCGCGGCGCGCACGCACACATTCAAACCGAGAGCGGCACGTTTGTATGAAGATGTTTTACTGTATATTTATCTACTGTGCCCATAGTCTGGGGTGTCGTTGGATAGATCGTTTAATAAGTATATTTTCTTATTAAACGACAGATTAAGTAAATTGAGAATTAAAATATTGAGGGTCTGCTAAAACCATTTGTCCATCCAAGGGTCCGTTTGCGAAATATTAAGCTTTAAAGTGCTAATTTTTGTTAGACTCAATTTCCCCCCCTCTGCCAGTTAAACAGTTGTTTTTGGAGACAAAATTCATAGTAGTAGCATATATAACGAATTTAAAAGGAAAACTATCCTAACCCAAACAAAACATTTTATTTCGCTTAACGCATTACAAGCCTCTTTGGATTACTTTTCGTAAATTCCTCAATGACTTCATTAGGTTGTAGGCTACTAAAGAAATCTGGGTCCTTGGGGGGCCCCCGCTTGAGCCCCATAGCCCCCCAACCCCCTGGATCCGTCAATAGAGAATTATTCTAGTGAAAAAGCCATAGTTCTTTCTCCTATAGTTACAACTTAGGACTGCTCGCTAACAAGCCGCGTTTACAACCACCACACCAGAGAGTACATCACATAAGTTATAGAAAATTTAGATCTATGAAGAAAACATTTCATAGGTTGATACATTGGACCAATAAGCGGCGAGAAGGGGATACTATGCGAAATACAGACATGATGTCTATGGTGGTTGGTCACCCATCCAAGGACCGACCTCGGTCCTCATCAACCCGTGCGGCTGTTATTACTTAGCCACAAGCACATCTAATTAAGTTATTATTAAATAGATTGCATGTCGTCAACTAATTAAACTTCCTTACAGTAGGAAGTTGCCTTCAAGGACATCAGCATTCTATAAATAAACTAAACGACTTGATTGCACATCTTGAATATTATTAACTTATATATATATATATATATATATATATATATATATATAAATATATATATATAAATATATATATATAAATGAATATTATTAATATTTACACCAGTATCTAACTTTTACTTATCACGGTGGATCATAAAACTCCTTGTTCTTTTTCTTGGTATTGAATGAGCTTCAGACAGCGAGAAAGTCATACTCCCGCTATAAAATGTATCATCTGCTTATTTGCTTTCCCAACCATATTTGGGTCGACTTCAAGTCAAAACGAATTACTACCACCAGACCAGACCAGACCTCCACAACCTATTAACTGGGTAGCACGGTACAACTTAACAAGACTGGAATCAGATTTTCTGGCTTCTGACAATCCGTAACGACTGCTAAAGATCTACAAATGGCAGCCGGGACAATGGCTAAACGTGCGATTCGGGGCACAAAAACGTACCCTACAGCGTCAGTGGCGTAGCTAGTGTAGTAGTGTTAAAGGGGCCCTATATCAAACATTTTTGGGGGCCCCGTTTTTAGGGTTATTGTTTTAAAACAAAATAGGTCTTACTAACTCAGAACTGTCTTGACAGGCCACAAAGGAGATGACGCCAGCGCCACTAGATGTATAGCTTTGCGTCCACACGTCGGGGCCCTTGTAACCCGGTGGCTCCGTATCAAAGATACGGTCTTTGATACGGAGCCACCTGTACCACGCCCCTGTATTTTATACTAGAATTTTCCAGATTAGAATAGGATATACAAACAGACCGAAAGTTACCTACTTTCGCATTAACATTATTAGTATAGATTCAATTTCTTGCACAAATCTCTTTAAAGGAACTCCAAAATCACGCACTAAGGAAGAATTTAAAAAAAAACTGGCCAAGTGCGAGTCGGATTCGCGTACAAAGGGTTCCGAATGGTAATTTTTTGTCTAATTTCTGAATAACTTCAAAACTATTTATTTAAAATTATGAAAAACAATATAAATCAAACCCTCACAATACCCCCTTTTACTTGATATGGTATATTCGATACAGTTTGAGACACTTTTAAATGTTGTAGTTTGTCTCCCAAAAGTGACCCCCATACTCAAAATGTATTTATTTACGTAACACTTTCGTGTTTGGGTCACAGAAGTTCATATGTGTACCAATTTTCAACAGAATCGGTCCAGTAGATTCGGAGAAAATTGGCTGTGACAGACCCCCGAATTATCCTATTAGTGCTCTGTTTCTTACGGATGTTTAGAACCCTAAAAGGTTTCTCTAGTTTTTTAAAAAGGGATGAAAGCTGGTATGGTTATTAAATCATTATTTTAGCCGAAGGGATATTATATCTCATCGGGTCATGGAGTATTTGTGTCGTAGTAGAACTCAGTCAAATCCCAGCTAACATCAAAATGCGAAAGTGCATTTGTTACGCTTTAATGTCTAAATCACTGAACCGATTTAGATGAATTTTGGTACAGTTATGGGGTATTTTAGTATGTGAAAATGTATAATAACGCGAGCGAAGCCACAACAAAAACTAGTAATTATAAAACAAACTTACGGAGCAAATAGCAAACAACACTATTGAGGTAAACTTAAGAAGAGTCATGGTCACTAGGCAGCCGAGCCGACACTGAGCGATGGTAAGCTCAACTTTGATATTTGTATCATTGACGTAAGTTTTTAAATTTAAATATGCCATAGATGTGGCAGTAGGTAGAAAATCTAAGTTTACGTCCATCAGGGCAGTCTGTGGCACTGTCGTCACGAGTGAGTGGCTAAACACGCACTTTGAAAATTCCTAGGTACCCAGGGATGCCCCCAGAGGTATACCTAGGTCTGTTAAGAGTGTCGTTGGTATATTTTTGAAATATGTTCATGAATAATGGCTAATAACAGCCGCACGGGTCGATTTTAAAGGTTAAGCAACGTTTGCCAAGGTCGGTCCGTGGATGGGTGATCAGCAATTATATACCGAGACTCCTACGTGCCTCGGAAAGTACGTTAAGCCGTCCCGGCTGTCATTTGTACAATTTGACAGTCGTTACAGAAAGTCAGAAGCCAGAAAATCTGACACCACATCAGTCGTGCCGAAGGGTATCCAGTTATCAGGTTGTGGTTTATGTGGTAAAATAAACAGTTATAATTTCTATTATGTTACTATATACTATGTTAAAACTATTTACTTAAACTATTTACATCTACTAAACCTAAGTATGTACATATACAAAAACAAAGTACACTCAGGCGCCAAAGTATTCCTCCGCATCGCTGTCATCCGGAAACGTGCCCAGAAGACTGGCAGCATTGCCACGGTGAATGGCAATGCTAATTCTTTGAGCAAAGAACGAGCCAGCCCTCTGGTCACGCAAAGTGTCGATCAGTCCGCGAGATATGTCCTTGAAAAGGAGACGCACACTCGGACCCCATGATCCAAGCGTTTCGACCATAACCGGCTCAAAACTTTAATTCCCAATAAGGTTACAGTATTTGCGCCGCTTGAGGACCTCAGCAGCCGCAGCGGCAGCGCCGGCACAGCCTGCCGTACTTGGAACATGCGATGGCGCAAGGGTGTCGACACACGTTGCGTCCCACGCCAGAGGCCTACCCACCTTCCACGGCACCAACGTCATACCACACATTTCCCATCGTCCCGTACCAAGCCGCTAGGTTCTAATACCGCAGGTACGCCGGCGGTGACAAAAGCCCGATGAATAATATCGTTGATGCTGGCATGCCGTGCTATGCGGCCAGCACTCTTGCAGCAGGAAAGACCATGGTGCCCGAGGCTGTCGACAGCTACTCCGCAGTGACACCATTGCGGAGCAACACAATGTGCGCCTAAGCGCAAACAGATAGCGAGCCGAAACGATGCGTCATCCATCATAGTGCCTATGGTGAAAGACGGAAGTGCTTGAAGCCACAAACCCGACTCCCATTTTCCCACAGCCAGCAGACGTGCACGCTCAGCAGTATTCGATGATCTATGAAACAGGTTATTCCGTAAAATACTGCAGAGCGGCACATCCCATCGTCTCTGGGAGGACAGGTTGTCGGGTAAATCCGTGTTGGGACAAGCCATTTTCCAAGCGCTCAACGCATCGGTCAAACACGGTACCTCAAAATCAACCAGTGAGGATGATAAAATTTTCCTGGTTAATGTTTCAGTACTGTGGACCGAGGAGAGGAAGGCCGGTAGACTAATACTCGAAATTTTGCGGACGCCGAGGCCACCCATGCGAACGGGAAGTGTGGCTTGCTGCCATGCTCGGTCGTCCAAAGCCACATTAAGGATTGATGAAAGTGTGTTTCTGATAATTTGGTCTACTTTTTCCAAAAGATGTGAATGTTTCCATAGATGGGAGGAGCGAAGGCTATATGTGAATGTTGGTCCAAAACAACAGTATCGAATAAATGTGAAGGCCGAATGCATGTTCATTTTGAAAAGTCTTTCCGAGACATCATCATTTTTGTGGTTGTGTTGTGAAGGTCAAAGGCCGTTCGATTCTCAGGCAATTTTATTTCGTAGCGTATCTTTTTTTAAGGATGGGAAATCATCAAATGATTTCTTCCGCTCTGGGTGGACCAGAAGGGCGTGTCAGACTCTTACTGACTAAAACCCATCCGTGTTCCTTCTAAAGCCCTTTGCGTTCCAGGGTCGCGGTGACTCTTTCGAACTAATTCGGCAACCCTGGCAGGCTCTGGCCCTAGCGGGCGCCGTATCTTGTAGCGTAGCTTAGTGTAGACCTAGGTATGTTAGCGACGTTTTTCTGCCAAATCCATGATACTTACACAATTGTATTGACTCGCGTACAATTTGTAAACAACAAAAAACTAATAAATCTAAAAAAAATCCCGCCTGTAAGAACATGCTGCTTGTCAATGACCTACCCGGTTTTGATGTATTTACGAGTGTCAAAATATGTCGCAAAAATGATGCATAAAAAGCCATAAGTATTTTCTATTAGGAACTTTAGAAGCTTGACTTTTGCAGCTTCAATTTAAGGAATCGTTACAGGCCTACGTATTTGATATTAATTTCAACTTGTAACCTCCACGCGTTCCTGAGAAAAAGGTTCATGAGTTATGGACAACGAAGTCGTCTTCTAAGGGTTCCGGTTTTCCTTTTTTGCCACAAAACGTTAAAAATAAGCTGTTTTATTATTATCATATCAGCCGAACGACGTCCATTGCTGGACATAGGTCTCCCCCAAAGGGGGTGTTAGCCATAATCACCACGCTTGGCAGGCGTGTTGGCGATCGCAGTGTAGGTGTTGCGATGTACAGAGAATGCTGCTGCCCGTTCTCTCGTGAATCTCTTAGTCGCCTCTTATGACACCCACGGGAAGTGATGGGATGGTGCTATTCTTTTACGTCCGACACCATACAGAACTTGACGTCTGTGCCACTTCTGCGAAAATAATCTTTGACCGTACGATTTGCAATACATAACACAATTACTATGGAAAACAGGTTTTATAAGTGTATATAAAGCCAATCAATACATGACCCAAACCACCGTAGAAATTACTTGAAAACGTGGTTCTTTACAAATGGTTACCTGACCAAATAAGCAAGAACTAGGCTTATGTACGTATTAGGTCATGCAATGGGTCTCCATCAATGGTTGTTATTCAAAACAGAGTGCATTGTTAATGCCTTATGTATACATAGTAAGATGGTAAATAGTAACCTCAAATGGAATTAGTTCCTTTGTTAGAAACAAAGGTTTTTTAGGAGGATAACTAACTATTCGCCTGCCTTTCCCCATTTATGTTGGTTGGCTACCAGTATAGCCGGATGCAGCTGAGTACCAGTATTTTACACAGAGCGACTGCTTGTCTGAGCTCCACAAGCTCCACAACCCAGGAACTGAGTTACATTATACCCCACTAGCTATTGCCCGCGACTTCGTTCGCGCATATCCCGTTTTTTTCGTTCCCGTATAGCCTATAGTCTTCCTCATGAACGTGGCTATTATATACAAAACGAATTTCCCAAATCCTACTGGTAGTTCCAGAGATTAGCGCGTTCAAACAAATAAACTCTTCAGCTTCAACTAGCTGTTGCCCGCGACTTCGTACGCGCATATCAATTTCACGCGATATTTTACAATCTTACGGCGTTTGCAATTTTACATTCTAGCTTTTGCCCGCGACTTCGTACGCCGTATCCCGTTTTTACCCGTTCTCGTAGGAATTTCCTGCTCCCGTATAACCTATATAGTCTTCCTCATGAATGTGGCTATCGCATACAAAAATTATTTTTCAAATCCGACCGGTAGTTCCAGCGAGTAACGCGTTCAAATAAACAAACAAACTCTTAGCTTTATTATATTAGTATATAGATAGTACCCCTGCCAGGGTTGCGGAATCTGTTCGAAAGAGTCACCGCGGCCCTGGAACGCAAAGGAACTCTGTTCTCTCTCTCTCTGTTTATTATGAACCGATTCACACGGTTTTTTTTCCAAATTGAAGTGATATTAGTAAGGTATTTAATTGTTTGAGTGTATTTTTGATTGATCCTATTACTTTTTCCGTTTGACACTTGACAGTCGTCGTATAAAATGAAATTTGAGGCAATAAGTTCCTCTCTCGAGGGGCTGGTTGTTACAACAACTTACTTGAACTTACCCAGGAACAATTTACCTTCAATCGTACCTAAAATTCGTATTACCATTTTTCAAGTTTTAAGTATTCGAAAATACAAACGTCAGACAGTGAGAACTTGCGTCAAGCTGCAAATTATATCATGAAGAGAAGCAAAGTTAAAAAGATTGAAGTAGGACTGATAATTGTTCTCAATGATAATTAAACTATATAAAAACTATTATCTAGGGGTCATGCTTTGTATGTTTCTAATAGTTTTGTTACATCTGCTAAGATTTTTCAGTTACAAGATCTCAATTATGATTTAATTAATTACATAAAAAAGTTTATCTGGTGATTTCCAGTAGGTTTTTGATGTCTTTTTTCAAGTTTAGGTGTGCATAGCATTGACAGCATGCAAGCAGTTATAAAATATTTGTTTTATTTAAGAAAACATATGTAATTCTAGCAATATATTACCTCAAAGGTAACCCCTCCGAAATTTCTCAAAAATTTTCTTCTGGTAAAAAACCTATTGATATATTAGTGGAAGTGACTAAAATGTTACAAAGACCGATGGACAACCTTTCAATACTTACAAGTATTAAGTCAAAAAAAAAAGAAAGAAAGAAAGAATAATATTTATTTAGCACTTACATGAAACACGCACGGTACATAGAAATAAAAAAAATAAAAGAATTAATATAGGTATGCTAAGAACCAAGTGTGTGTCTCACGGCTGCACTACAAAGGTCCATTTCAGCGATATTTCAGACAGACTGATGCTGTCTGACGCTGGTTTTCTAATGAACCTTTCAATGGACGAGTAGCGGTTCATTTGAATCAATCTAATATAAAAATATTTATACATATCATCACAATTAAACTTCACGATATTTGAAAATTGGAACGTCCAGGCCTGCTCTCTCCTACTGCACTTTCTGCCTACCTCCATGGGAAATATTCGTGAGTTCATCTAACGTTTGCTAATCGATAACTTTTGGTCAATTTTGGTCCATCGACCTTTAACACCCACGAAACTAGCCAAACTAGTTTTTGTACTTTTTCTATAAAAACTGCTTATAACACAGTGCTAATTAAAAAACCAATCTCACTACACTGGTTTTTTAGGGTTCCGAACATCCGTAAAAACGGAACCCTTATAGGATCACTCGGTTGTCTGTCTGTCTGTCCGTCTGTCACAGCCAATTTTCTCCGAATCTACTGGACCGATTCTGTTGAAATTTCGTACACAAATTAACTTCTATGACCCAAATATGGACGCGTTACGTAAATAAATAAACTTTTTGTATGAGGACTTTTGGGGAACAGACTAGAAAATTAAAAAAAAAGTTTTTTATACTGTACCGTGTGATATAGGCATAGAAATCATATCATAGGTATCAAATTAAAACGCTTATTGTGAGGGTTCTAATTTTGAAGTTATTGAAACAGTTTTGAAGTAAGTAATCAAGAAATTAGACGAAACAAAAAATTATCATTGTGACCCCCTTTTCTCCGAAACTGAACCTAAAATTAAAAAAAAAATGCAGATAGTTTTTTACTTATAGATTACAGGAAAACCTATAAGCAGTCAATAGTTAAAATAACATATTACAAAAATGAACTTCGTTCGGAACCCTTTGCACGCGAGTCCGACTCGCACTTGGCCAGTTTTTTAAGTAATACCTACAATAACAGGTTTGGAGTTTAGGATACCCATTACATGCCGAGACTCCTCAGTGCCTCGGTGCGCACATTAAGCCGTTGGTCCCGGCTGTCATTTGTAGATCTTTGGTAGTCGTTACGGATTGTCAGAAGCCATGAAATCTGACACCAGCCTTGCCAAGAAGTACCGTGTTACCCAGTTAATGGGTTGTGGAGGTCTGGTAGGCAGCCGCTCCACGTAAAATACTGGTATTCAGATGAGTCCGGTTTGGTCCGGAGAGTTCTTCTCCATAGAGATCTACGCTTTGGAACGTGCAAATAGCTTCATTTCTGGACTGACCGACCTTGATTATTCAAAAGTGCCTGTAATGGTTGATTTGAAACAAATGCTTTGAGCTTTGAATAAGCTTGCTCCTTTGCACAACATAAGTATGAAAAACAATAAAACCGACTATTTTATTAACTTTTTCACATCTACCTATTTTTATCTATACCCACACTCACAAAAAATACTTATTTGACCTTTAGCGACGACCCTATGTTATATCATTTGACCTTAAAACAGAATGGCGTATTTTTTCCACAAACCGCAAAGTGCGACGTACTCTTTTTTTTTAATCAGTGATATTGTTACGAGCAATATTACTGTGCTAGTGACAAGTCGCACTTTTGAGTTTAATGGTGAAAAAAAACCCGGCCAAGTGTGATTCGGACTTTCACACGAAGAGTTCCGTACCATAAAACAAAAAAAAAACACGTTTCTTCTATGAGAGCCCCCTTTAATTTTTAAGTTAGGTAATTAAACTTTTATATTTGTTGTTAACAGAAATACATCATCTGTGAAAATTTCAACTGTCTAGCTGTCACGGTTCATGAGATACAGCCTGGTGACAGACAGACAAACGAACAGTGGAGTCTTAGTAATAGGTACCCGTCTAAAAATGAAAAAGAAACTCGGTATCCGGAGGTGATTTTCTGAAAATAAATCTGGAAATTATGCGCCCAAACATGCTTTATCAGGCTATATTTATACCTTGGACATTTACAGTTCAGAATTTATTTTAATTTTTGTCATGAAATTGTCACCAATTTTTATTAAAAAATACTTGACATGACACGTGGGTGTTTTACCCCTGCATTTTAAATGAACCCCTTGAACGGTTAATATCATAAACAGCAAAGGGAATATTTTTTGATCCCAGGGAACACGACGTCTGTTTACCGTGGCTTCTTCTTCTTAGCGTGTCGGTGGCAAATACATTTATCAAATGTTATGTTCGGCCCAGTACTCAACAACGGCAACACCGTTCGCTGACTCAGCCATAAGACACATCCCGTGGCTCATTCCATTCCGTTTCACGGGAATGGTGACCTACTAATAGAAGGTCTACAAACCATTCTATCAGTAAAATAATCTTCGTGATCAAATCAGTACCTACCTACCTCCAGAGATGTTATGTTATTTTATACGTCGAAGTCGGTTGTATTTTTTTTTCAAAATGTTTTTGTTTTTCACTTTTAGTGGTAAATCTAACACCACTGGAGAGTCACAGGAAAACAAAATACGCAATTTCGTTTACTCGGATGACATATATTTACCAACTATTTTAAAAAAAAACAAAGTACAGAACCGATTTTGATGAAATTTCTATAGGACCAATCGGAAAGTAGGTAGGTATATCCCTTCACATAAAAAACAGATTTTTAATTTTCAAATCGGTTCCTTTTAAATGACGGAGTTATGAGGTAAGAAACACACAAAAAATAAGAACCGAATTGAGAAATCGGGTAATGACATAATAAATAAAATTAAAATAAAATAAAAAATCCGTTTATTTCCTGCAAACTATGCCTATATTATACATTTTATAATTAATTATGGTTTAATTCTTAGTGTTAATGTTAGAGTTGTTTTTTATTCTAAATTTTGTTACTGTTAACTTAATATTAATATTATGGTACTTACCTATTAGTAGGTTAATGACATAATATTACGTAATTTGTATATCATTGCTTTAAGTTTATTATTTTATTAGTTAGACGACAAGGTACTACATTATAATACACCGGCGCTGCAGTATGAACTTGGCTAGTATTAACTTGACTTAGCTTTCAAAGTCAACATCCCCCCTCCTAACTTATTCCACTCCCATGCGACGTGCCCGGCATAGACATACTGTAGGTACTCTATACTAGTGCCCGCCACCGGCCGGCAATCTAAAGGTCAAACATATAACATCTCTTATCGAAAATACCTCTTAATTCTACGATAGAAACATTAAAATCAGTGAACTGTTAGTTTAGAGTTAACCATGGGTACCTATAGCATTGTTTCTGTGTTAATTTTTGCGTTTATTTCGGTAAGTTGACAGTTTTACTTCGTATGTTTCTTTTTTAATTTTTTTCTATGAGTCGCCATGCACTGTTTATGCTAGACACAACGACTGGATTACCGGTTTGTGTATTTGAGCTTCTTAAATGATGATTCTAGTTGTTTTTAACTGACTTGACGAAAAAAATGTTATCAATCCGACCCGTACCCATGTAGGTATGTAATATTGTCATTAACGAAATACTTTAACTTGAAAATGATATCTACTTAGTTTATTCTTATTCTTCTACACTAAAACTAATTAGAAAACTTTGTTATTTTTAGATATTTCATTTGGCTTTTTTATTAAAGTGGGTAAATATTATTGTACCTAATTTGTTTAAAGCGATGCTATTTGAAGATAATTATCATATTTATAATTAAATTAAATTACATATGAAATTTTTTTCATATATTATTATTATCTATTATATTATTATGTTTAGGTACTTATTTGCATAAAATTTTAACTGCATACGTTTTGTTTCAAGTTTTTTTTAATTATTACCTACCGACCTACCTAGAAAGTAAACTACGCAATAAAATTCGCAGAAAAGATTTAATCAGGGTTTGTTCTACCTTTAGTATCCTACTAAAATATGATATTAAAATATTGTACCCGTGTGTAGACACGGGTACAATATTTGGTTTTGTAATAAGTCGGTTAAAAATACATAATTTTAACCGACTTATTAAAAAACCGGTCATGTGCGCGTCGGGCCACGCACAGGGTAGGGTTCCGTAGAACAGTTACCCTTCCCGTAAGCTATGACAAAACAAGCAAATTTTATTTTGACATTACAAGGTTACAAATACACTTGGTTTTAAGTCATTATCTATGGGGTTACTACGAAATTTTTACATAATCAGTTACATTTTATAAGTTGGTTGGTCCTTTACTTGTAAAGCCTACTTAGCTGTGATAGTTTTCATTTTAAATTCGTTATATATGCTATTACCGTGAATTTTTTAAAACGACCAAAAAAGAGTCCGTCGTGAGTGGGAAGAGTTTAAAAACAACCGTTTTACCGACAGAGGGGGCACTTGACTCTAACAAAAAATTAAAAAATTTAATTAAAGCTTAATATTTCGCAAACGGATCCTTGGATGGGAAAATGGTTTTCGCACACCCCCAATATTTAAACGACCTATCCAACTACATATACTCCATACCATGGGCGAGATAAATCTTTTTTTTCAAATTGTATTGACCGTTGACCCTTATCAAATTCCAACTTTCTAGTGCTAAGCGTCTCTGAGCTAAACCGCGGATAGACAGACAGACAGACAGATGGAAATGGCGAAACTATAAGGGTTCCTTGTAGACTACAGAACCCTAAAAAGGAGGGTATCAATTCGATCTGTATGTACATATGTAATATTGTCAGAATTGGACAGATATATGTTATAGTAGGCGCCAGATAATCGTGGAATAACGGTCATTGACCCACCTACAATTATTGACATTTTTAATTTGAAAAACGGAATTAATGACACAAAGCTGTCCCGAATCATCATCTCTCGTGATCCTTAACATTGTCTAATAATGAAAAACGATTCATATTTAATTGTTCAGGTACCTATGAACAGTTATTAGGGAAAGGTCAATATACTTTATTCCACATTTATCTGGCGCCTACTATAGTCTATGCCAGCTTCATAAAATAAGTGCATGAATTTATATTTTGTATGTTTGTCTTCGCATATTTATTATCTTTTTTGTTTGAGATGGGTTTGCTCTTGACTCTAGTCTAGGTCATGAGTGACAGAGACAAAGTCGCCGATGGAGCGAGCTTACCCAGAAGAAGCCTGTTCACTCTATATTTCTATCAATATCTCAAAAACTATAAGTCAGATTGCAAATTGCTGGTGGATGCCAAGCTTCACAGCCTGGCTCATCTCCGCAAGGTTGACTGCTTGTCGGTTTTCTACAGATTGTACTTCAGCGACTGTGCCTAAGAACTTCACGACCTCATCCCACTTTCACCTCTCATCCACCCTTCTACCATCGGACATCTAGACGCACTGCAAGTTATCATCCCTACCTTATTGCTATTCCAGTAATTCGCACTAAACGTTTCCAAACGCTTTTTTTTTTGCTGCCTGCGTCTGTCTTCCGAACCCATACAACCCTAATATCTGCAAAGTTAGAGTGAACAGGCTTCTTCTGGGTAAGCTCGCTCCATCGTGGATTTTGTCTGTCATCTCTGACCTAGACTAGAGTCATGAGCAAACCCATCTCAAATAAAAATAAAATTTAAGAACTTTTTAGGCTGGACTAGGTACTTATAGTATCTATATTATCTGTGGTATAGTCTAACTTAGGGAACAGTGCAAGTTTTATCAAAATTTGAGTTTTTGAGATAGAGAATTAAGTGTGTATCAGTTACGCTGTGCAGTCGGTTGCTTAACAGCGTAATTCTAAAACATTTCATTATGCATTAATTAATTAGTTTCAATGATAAATGAAATTAAAAAAAATAGAAGTAATAAAAAAGTAATTTAAAAACTTTAAACCGACGTCAAAACTGTAATTATTAAATTAATAATAAAGTAAAAATACATGCTTTGTCTTTTAATAAAAATCTTTAAACAAAGAAGGCAATATAATGTAAATTTGACTAGCAATGTGATATGCTAACTATCTTGTTCCAGCTCTCAGCAGCGACAGTGCCAACGCTAAAACTGCACGACGGCCATGACATCCCTGCACTCGCGCTGGGAACCTGGCTGGGAAATAATACCAAGGTACCTACTTATTTGAAATGAAAGGTAGACAAGAGTAGAGAAGGGACTTTGTTTTCAGCACCAAGGCTCTCATTCGGTCCGCTGTGCGCCCAGAAGCAGCTTCCAGGGGCATTACAGGCTTCACTGTTCCGAGGATTTGTTCACGGCGGGAAGCCACGGCCTGGATGCAAGCATTCGAGGATGACGTGGGCCGCTGATTTAAAGAGATGTTTGTTTAGGGGGCAAATGAAAGGTTATAATCATTCATCAAAAGCATAGCAAATAGCATAGCTGTAATGAGTAAGATTGGCAACCAGATTTAAAAAAGTTGCGTTTCGAGACGCCCGACAGAAATGATAACTTAAACTAATCTAAGTTGAACTATTTAATATGGGAAGCGTCTGTCCGAAATACGACTAGCGATAGCGCTGTGGGTTAGAGTGAGAGAGGAAGAGCCTGCCTACCGCTGCCGTATGCGTGAGAGAAAGGGAAGCCAGACAGACTGATGCCGTAACGCGTTACGTTACGAAGCGGTTTACCCTCCCGTAAGAAGTTATCACTTCAAAAAGACTTATTAGTACCTTAATACATACCAGGCTTATCCGTATTAAGCGACCAGCCATCACCCACCCCGGTGCTGGCTGGTCACAGGAGCATGTGACAACATATTACTTGTCTTCCGCCTGGGGGCCCCCATACATTTTCGTCGCTCAGAAATATCGTTAGTTAATATAAAGACACGTGGCCGTAAGCGTGGTGTTTTGATCGTTGTGGGTTCGATCCCCAGTCCATCTCAGTTATCCCTTATCACATGAGGCCTTAAGAGTCACCGCTCCTACCCGGCAAAATAATGTTCATTGAAATGTGAGCTTCAGGGCGTCCTCTTTAGAGATATTTTAACACAAATGAGCAAATAGTTCACTGTAAGCGAGTTTACCGCCATCGTATCACTCGATAGTTGACGTCTCGCTTAGGTACCGCATGCTTACCGCGCACTACAAGCAGACGACCCGCCCTCGCTTGAAGCACGGCTAGCTTGTCGATGGGCCTTTAGCATTTTATATACCCAAAATCTTCTTCTGTTGTTTTGCGAGCTATTCTCTTCATCGTCAAGTGCAATAGCAATGATCGCCAGATCGCGCATTGAGAATCGAGATATAGCGAAAAAATACGAGTTATTTCAATAGAGACTGATCACAAACTGTGTCTGTCCGTCGCGAAAAGCGAAAGCGGTCGACGCGTGGACAGCTAGTTGACTGACAGCTGTCGACGCGTAGACAGCGAACAGTTATCTTCGTTTAAGGTGTTGTGTGAGAGCGGTGTTGTGCGGGAGCGGTTTTGGAGCGTTGTTGTGCGGGAGCGGTGTTGGAGCGGGGTCGTGTAAGTGAGCCTTTACATAAACATAAACAAAGTCTGACAGCCTGGTTAGAGTGGTCTAACCAGAGTGTAGGTAACATGTTACACAGTATGAGGACTTTGAAGGCAGTAGTTTCATCTACACTATCTACACTTCTACACTATAGGTACCTATACATCTACACTAATATTATAAAGAGGAAAAATTTGTATTCTTGTTTGTGCGTATGTTTGTAATGAATAAACTCAAAAACTACTGTGTCGATATCAAAATATCTTTCACCATTGGAAAACTACATTATCAGCGAGTAACATAGGCTATATTTTATCCCCGTGTTCCCACGGGAACGGGAACTACGCGGGTGAAACCGCATGACGTCCGCTAGTATTAAATATTGGTATTCAGTTGCATCCGCTTGGACTGGAAGCAGGCGACAACAAGGTTGGGCTGGTATTTGTAGATAGAATACTCTTTATTGAAAGTTAATTTTCTGCCTTTCTGTAAATAGGGAGACCCGAGATCTTAATCTAAAGGGGGGGCTGTAAATCAGCGTTGTGGCTATGCTGTTGGTAGGTACACTGCTTTGCTTTTACATTTGCAGAGCCACGTCCTTTTGCCAATATTATCTATGATTTAACAGTGTTGGCAATATGCTTTTTTTTTAGTTTTAAGAAAAATAATGTTGACTTTTCCCTCCAACATGGCCGCTTGGAGCCGGGAACCAACGAGGTGGAGAACGCAGTGTCCTGGGCGATAGACGCCGGGTATCGTCACATCGACACCGCCTTCGCGTACCGCATCGAAGACCAGGTCGGCAGGGGCCTCGCCAAGAAGTTTGCAGAAGGAATCAAGAGGGAGGACCTGTTTATTACTACTAAGGTTGGTACTATTGGATGGTTCTGTTAAGTTTTGTGGACCGATGACGTGATGAATTCATTCATTGAGCGTACAGCTAATTCTAAAACCGATTCAATGCGGATGGCACGACAGTCGTGTCATCATTTTTTTTTAACGTGCGGCGTATGACACGAGAGGCGTGCCATTTTTAAATCGATTACAACTCCTTCAAATTAAGTTTTGGAAGGGTTAATATGAACCTACCTATACTAAATAAGAACATGAAAATGGCGGATGGGGGGGACTATGTATGCCACGCCTCATTCAAAATGTTCAAACTTATTAAATTAAGTTACCTACATCCGGCGCTTACAAAGTGGCTGCTTACAGTTATTCTGCGTTACGTTACGTCTAACTCTATTTTATTTAACTAACGAGATTTTACCTATTCCTTTACCCCACTTTACAATAGATATTACAAAAAAAAAACAATATTACAAAAGGTAAACATCTGTTTTATAAAGTCACTTACAAATCTACAATCCATTTCAAATTTGAAAACACGTAGATTAGCCACTCAAGAACCGCTTCAACGTATCCTGTAGTTCACTTCATTGGTTTGATGTCAACTGAACTCAGTCAAGTCTAAATCAGTGAAAAAACCAAAGAAAGTATTTTGAAGTGAAAACTTCTTTAGCGGCGTTGTGCACTTTTTGGGATGGGTAAAAAATTAATGTTAAACTCGCGTCAGGACACGTGACCTGATCGAAAATTCGTAAGACGGAGGGAGAGTAGACCACCGGCGCGGCGTAGGAGAGGAAGTAATATCCCCCTCTCTTTCTACCGCGCGGCGAAAATGTATGCCTCAATGCATGCATATGCAATTCGTGCGAAATTATTCCCTAACCATTCCAAAATATAAAAAAGCACAACGTTAACGTTCAAGTTTTCACTTCTGCCGGCACTCCCGGAGTGCAACTCGTTGTTTTTTTTTATACACACAGCTGATGGCACAATAGGCGTGTCATCATCTTCTATGGCGTTAGGCATGCCAGTCGTGTCATGCCACAGCAAGGTGTTTTTGAAACTGGGTGCCGCAACGAATCGGTTAAAAGCTGGTAAAATGAGACAGTTACGTTTTTCTAGAACATTTAGCGTTGAGTAGGAATGGATGACCAGTCATTTAACTTCGTTTGTGTGTCACTGCGGGATGCCAACTGAAAACCAGTGCTAGGTGTCTGGCGACCAGCAAACACTGAGATGGTAATCCTTTCGATATGGGCACGCTAAGCGCAATTTCTGTATAATTATTTTTCTCTTTTACTATGTGTTTGTAGCTGTTGAGTTTGTGTCTGTGTCGAGTAAATATTATCTATTCTATTCTATTTTTTTCTATTCTATTTTGACCTTAACATATTCCTTCCTGCAGCTATGGAACAGTGAGCACGCCAAAGACGCGGTGGTACCGGCGCTCCGGACCTCTCTCGGCAGCCTCGGGCTGGACTATGTGGATCTGTACCTGGTGCACTGGCCTGTGGGGCAGTTTGTGAGTATATCCTGATAAATGTACCAAAATGGTAAAAAAGGAACCTTAAGGTGCGACTTTTTACCTGTTTGTCATAGCTGGATACTCAGAATTATTAAATAAACGATGCTTGTATGAAAATAACTCGTCAAAAATAGTGTTATTTTCGTGGTGACAGACTTGTGGGATTTAAAAATTGTAATGTGGTTACTATGTCCCGTGGGATATGAAAGGGTTACCACGTCAATCGATCGATCGTCGATCGATAGTAGAATGGATTAGTCGGCGTCTGTCGATAGTTTCTACTTCTTTCTTCGATCAGCCAAAGCTACCACACCAATCGATCAACGTCGATCGATGGCATCAATCGATTAATCGGTCGAGGGATAGATTGGGGGAACACTCAAGGACTTTAAATGCATATTATCCGCAACAGCATATTGAGAAGCGAAATACCTTAAAATAAAACTAGTTGGTGGAGGGTTATGTATGAAAATATTACAACAATGTCCTTAACTGAAACAGTTTTAGTCGTTAGCACAAAACAATAACAACAGACTTAGGTAATTTAAAATCGACGTTAATGTTAAACCTCGGCGGGCGCGGCGCTTTTAGCCCGTTTTAAACTAAACACCCAGTATCCCTAACCAGCAACTAACCCTAACTTTCAGAACAATGGGACCTTCGACTTGACAGACTACGCAGACACCTGGCGCGGCATGATAGAAGCCAAGTCCCTTGGCCTCGCCAAGTCCATCGGAGTCTCCAACTTCAACCAGCAACAGATCGACAGGCTCCTGGAACTGGGGCTGGAGAAACCTACCGTCCTGCAAGTCGAAGTAAGTCAGCTTCTGTACAGCCTTTACCCAACTGTGTTGGTCGGCTTCCAGTGTATCCGGATGAAGCTGAATACCGGTATGTTACATGGAGCGCCTGCTTATCTGACACTGTAACAGTTACTAGGAACACGATAGGTACCTCCTGGCAAGTTTTCTGGGTGATGGCACAGGAAAGTATTCTCTTCTGCTCAGCATTCTCCTGACTTCCAGTCTAATCGGATGCAGCTGAATACCAGTGATTCTTGGAGCGACTGCCTATCTGACTTCCAAACACAGTTACTGCGTGGTACGATTCAAGTCGACGTCAGTAGTTTGACACGTTACGATTGACAAAAGTTATATACTTAGCAGTTAAAAGTGAGCCAAGTCTTGGCCTATGGTGACTGACAGATAGTAGTCCATTGGTCGTTAACAAGACTGGTGAAAGTAGTTTCACGTTTCGAGCAAACGAAAAATAGGTTTTTCATTTGCAGTTTCAGTAGCAGCCCTGAGATTTTTACTCGGTTAATGGCCCTTGCCCTAACATGGAGCATTAAACATTCGGAATGCGGTCGTAATATTACTTTATATTTCTCCTCAGATCAACCTGAACTTACAACAGCCGGAGCTCCTCGCCTACTGCACCCGCCAAAACATCCGCGTGATGGGCTACACGCCCTTCGGCTCGCTGTTCTACAACAAGGCGAAGCCCGACGCTCCGGCCCCGAGGGTCGATGACCCCGCGCTTGTGGAGATCGCGAAGAAATACAACAAGACTGTGCCGCAAGTCTCTTTGAGATATCTGGTGAGTTTGATGCCGAAAAATGTAGGTAGGTAGAAAAGTTTATACTACAGGGTTTTCCAGAATTGATTGGTGGTTGTGGTGGTTAAGGGTGATCTGATATACATAACGTGTCATTTAAAAGAAAAGACCGCTATTACGACTAAAAAGTTCCGAAGAAATGACTTTTCCAGTAGTCTGGTGCAGATGGTGACGTCAAATATGTGATTGAACTAAATAATGTAAAAGTGAATGCCACCAACTGTAACATAAATGACTTTTCAAGCAGTTTGTTACAGTTTCGGAACTTTTTAGTCGCTTTTTCTGATCGCTGAAAAAAAGTTGATTTTTCCTTGATTTACACGCACTTCTAAAACTGTATATACTAGCAACCAGACTTCGCAAATTTACAAATTATACTCGCAAATCTTCCTCGTTTATCGCTATTCGTATTAGCAAACAGGCCCGCATCTAGGGGGGGGGGGCAAACCTGGGCCCGCGCCCCGTGTGGCTAGTTTAATAGTATTTTTATAGTATTCCTACTTTGACTTTGCAATATTGCAGGTCAAAGTAAGAATAGATTATATCCAGAACCAATGGTTTCCCACGTATGGTCTGAAAAAAAATTGATGCCAGTGATGGGTACAATGGGTCTTCGTTATCGTAAAGGTCTTTTTACTACCGATACATTATAAAATTAAACACAAACGTGGAAGAGAGGGGGGCGCTATCATTAAGTTTCTGCCCCGTTTCGGAAAAATCGTAGATCCGGGGCTGTTAGTAAACCCCTATCAAAATCAGATGCTTGATTTAGAAATGCGCGGCAAAACATGGCAGGCGCAGTCAGGCACCGATTTTGATTTATTATTTAATCTATCCCCTCTCTATTTCTCAGATCGAGTTAGGAGTTATCCCGATTCCGAAGTCGTTGACAAAATCCCGTATCGAACAGAACATAGACGTGTTCAACTTCACCCTGACTCAACAAGAGAGAGATGTGCTCAAGAACTTCGATAAAAACTACCGAACCATCCCACAATTGAAGTGGCTGGACCATCCCTACTATCCTTTTGAAAAAGTCTAAGGAATGAGTACCTACTTATTGTACTTAAGAAGAACAGATTTTGAGTGGAATTAATAAATAATAATGCAATTTATCCTGTTTTTTTTTACTCTTACTGACTAAAACCCATCCGTGTTCCTCCCAATGTCCTTTGCGTTCCAGGGCCGCGGAGACCCTTTCGAACAAATTCCTGTACCCTGGCAGGCTCTGGCCCACTAACCGACTAGTTGGTGACACCCCCGTGGCTCGGTGCGCACGTGTCGTTGTTGGTCTTGCGCCTGATCTCTCTCCGGTCGTCGGATGCCGTCCCTGAGTACTACGAGAGTAAAGGAACTGAGAGTGAACCTGTGTTTGCGCACACCAGTGTGCACTACAACATCTCCTGCGTACCTACTTGGCTAATCGCCGTTGAGCTTAGCCATCGTGGCTGAAATTCTTTCGGAAGGATTACAATATTTATTGAAAAAAAAAAATTAAAAAAAGGAAAGAATATTTCCATAACTTGTGAAAATAAAATTCTTTATTTAAACTTACTAACTATGACTATTTTGTATCACATTTATTTTAGGGATCGTTCAAGTATTACGTAACGCAATTTTTGAAGATTCTTGACCCTCTTTCCCCCCCATGTTTCGCGCCGTAACGTATATCTGTACCCCCCTCCCCCTCCCGAAACGTTACGTATCATCCAAGTGACAATTTTTACTACTCTCATGTTACCAAATTTTTTAATTAATATGTAATTTCAAGAGAAATTTTGATGTTTATTTTTGTTTGGCAAAATGACTACTGTTTAGTGATTGTAACTCGAAAATATGTTTAATGAGCTAGCGTTAAATAAAAAAAACAATGTTACGTAACGCGTTGTTCGAACACCCCTCCCGCCCCCGTAACGCATCGTAACGTTTTACAAGACCCCCCCTCCCCCCAAATTGCGTTACGTAATACTTGAACGCCCCCTTATATCTAAACACGAGATGTTTAAAGTTTTAACACTTGAACAACGAATCACAACCTTATTGCTAGGAATTAAAGACTCTTTCAAAGACAAATAGAATCAAAAGCACAGACTGCAGCCAAGAAGCTGAGCATCCTTAATAGGGTGAGGCGATTCTTCACACCTGGACAGCTTCTGAGACTACAAAGCACAAGTCCGTTCCTGTATGGAGTATTGCAGCCACTTATGGGATGGCTCAGCAAAATACCAGCTTGCTGAATTGGACTCTGTGGAACGCAGAGCAATAAGGCTTATAGGCGACGAGACGTTGGCGACTAAGTTTCACAGCCTGGCTCATCGGCGTAGTGTTGTCTGCCTGTCTGTCTTCTACGGGCTGTACTTCGGAGAGTCTGCGCAGGAACTCCACGACCTGATCCCACCACCGCCCTTTTACATCCGCACTGCTGGGTTCCATCCTAACTAGTCGTACTCGGCGCTTCTACTCCACATTTATTATGCGCACAGCCAAAGTGTGGAACTCTCTGCCAGCGTCTGTGTTCCCTTCCACCCGTCTGCCTTCAAAGTAAGAAGGCATCTTCCGGGCACGCTCGCTCCATCAGACCTCATCCATCGCTTTCCATCAGGCGTAATCGAGGTCAAGAGCAAGACCATTTCTCAATAAAAAAAATTGTTATCATATTAATTTTCTCTTTCGATCAATGTTCTTAAACGCTCGCCAAGGTCCTTAGATGGATGACTGTCCATTACATATCGAGACTCCTCCGTGCCTCGGTGCGCACGTTAAGACGTTGGCCCTGGCTGTCATTTGTAGATCTTTGACAGTCGTTTGGGGTACTCAGAAGTCAGAACATCTGACATGAGTCTTGCAAGGGGTATCATGTTACCCAGTTAATGTGTTGTGGAGGTCGGATAGGCAGTCGCTCCATGTAACATACAGGTACTCGGCTGCATCCGGTTACACTGGTAGCCAGATCTAGTTCTATCAAGTAAACAGATCTCCTCGCTCTCAAGCCTCCAGGCTATAACTTCTTCAATTCTTTTGCCATCAACTGCTTTTTCAACTTCAAAATAGACATTTCCATCTCATGTTTCTCTTTTAAAAACTGTTTCTCCATTTCGAATAACTCTTTTTGTTTCTTCAATTCAAATTCGACTAGTTCTAATTTCAAATCTTCAACGGTTTTCTTTTCATCTGTGATTTGTATGGGGTCCGTGACGTCATGCTTCAGACTCGCTATGATTGGCTTAATGTCTGAAGGGGGGAGGTCTATGTGCTCTGTGATTGGCGACTCTATTACTACGTTGTCCTGTGATCGGTCGTCACTGTCTAAGCCTCCACTGTCGTCTATTTTCGTGTCATCATCTGATATTTGTTTTAGGCGTGTGTTCTGTAAAATGAAGTGGATGATTTAGTAACTATAAGTAGAAGCTGACACCTGAATAGGGTATTATACTATAAATCTAATAAGTCCTTTAGGTAGATTTCCAAAAAAAATTGGACACGTAATTTTTCCATTTTCACGTTAATAAAAAATTAAGAAAAAAAAGTGTGCGTTGAAAACTCGCGTGACGTCACTACGATAGAACACTTTACTAGCGACGTAATGCGCTTTATCTTCATCATTTTTTGAAAAGGCAGAAAAATACGTGACCAATATTTTTTGAAAATCTAACGGACGGACTAAATAGAATTATATTTTTTCTACCTATTTGTGTTCGATTGATGGCAATAGCTTCGCCTTCTTTTACATGAGATTTAAACATAAAATGGCGAAATGTAAACACCACACAATGTAAACTCCTACTAGGTCCCATTGAAATAGTTGGACAAACTTTCAGAAATCATTCAGACCACGAAAATAAGGACAATGGTAAAAAAAAAAAATTACACTAAAAATGTTGGTTACCCAACGCATCCATGTCTTTGTTGTCATAATTATAATCAGAGATCGGAACAGGTAGACTATATTTACCTAATGTTCGTGGAAGTAAGTCACATAGAGTTGATTAGTTTACAAAACATGACACAGAAAAATAATATGTCTAATTTGTAAATCAAATTATAAATGAAATTAACCTTTTGAACGCCACTGTCACGTATAGGTGACAAGCAAGCGCGTGCCCTGTACGCCAAACGTCACAAATACGTGTCAAAAAGTACGGTAAATTTGTGGCTTGGCGTCGGGGGCACGCCGATGCATTTATGTTGTGGCGTTCAAAAGGTTAATTGACACTTGTTAGCTAGCACACTCCATTATGTCATCAAAAACAAACAAAGCTGTGTTAAAATTTGTCCATCTATATTAATAGGACCATAGATAGGTAAACCCAAAGCCAAAGGCAAAACAAAGCTTAATATTTGTGTTATTAATTTAGTATTGGTTAGTAACTGTCCCACAGTTGGACATTGGCTTCTTCTGTCGTTATTGTCTCTCAAATTCTTATTTCAATACATGTTTTCCAATTCAAACAAATATAAACTTTACGCTTTTATGAATTAGTTCGATTTCAGAATGACCATAGAAAGATTATAAAATGTTTTCCCGTTGTATGTTGTGTCCAACTGTAGGTACCTACTTTATGTGCATGCCTGAACGATAAATTAAGAATACTTTTATGAAATCACATGCCTTCAAAACTGAATTCAGCAGTTTTTACTTGTTTCTTACTATTTAGTACATGTGTCTCATTACTTGACTTGTCACAGTGTCTTATATTCGACATAGAATAAATGGAATTGTGTGTTTTTTTTTTAAATAAACCCCACACTAGGAATTTCTCCTGTATCGTGGGTGCATACAAACTCACATACACAAACAGCCAGACCCGGAACAACTATCTGTAGGCCATCCATATATATTTTCCGTGCGGGAATCGAACCCGCGACACGCAGCGCAGCAGTCAATCGCTCAACTACTGCGCCATCCGTGCCGTCAACTTACTTTGGTCTGGGAGATTATATTACTAAAGGGAAAACCACCAGGGCCGGACAACTACACAAATATAATATTTTTTATCAACATACCCCCGTCCCCTTCAAAGGATAATGCAGCGGACGGTAGAAGGACGCCGTGGGCAGCAGGTTCCCCTCCTCATCGGTGAGGATCTTGACGACCCTCTCCTCCAGAGGGCTCAGGTGGATGGTGCAGCGGGTTCCCTCGGAGTGGCACTTCTGGATGACCGAGTACTTGCGACGGATCTTGAATTTTAGGTCGATCCAGTACTGAAAAAGGTAGGGTAAGTTGGGTTTACATTGATTTTAGCAGAAATTTCGTAATATTTAACGGGACTGTTGCCTTGTGTAAGTGAAAACGGTATGTATTCCTTTTTATATTATAGTACTCTGTGAATGTAGCGGCATCAATGTCGCCACAAGAAAAACTAACAAGCAAAATTTGTACGGCAACAAAAAGAACCGCAGCACCATCTACTACGAACTACTAACGGAATCCTGCATCGCGTAAGCAAAGTTCAACGTGCGATTTGAACATATACAACTGTGTCCGAATATCAACTATCGGGCTAATATGGTTCGGAGGATCCTCCCAATTTCCAGTGGAGGTATGCGGGACTTTACTCTCTGTACCGTAAACCTCTATAGGTGCATAATATAGACAACAATGAACATCGTCGTATGAGGCGTCGAACAATTTGTACCCTGTGACCCTCTGATTGATACATGTGTTTAAAAAAACAAACTATACTTACCCAAATTGGCCCCATTGGACCCACCCGTACGCAAAATACGCGCTTGGACATGGTGTTGCGGAAACCAGGCCAACTTCCATACATACAGAGCCCCATCCCATAAAAGGGTAGTTTTGAAAAACCAAGAGATAACATTCAACATACCCAGTAACTTGGGGGTCAAATTGGGATATTCCGAGGTCAAAATCGTTACAGATTAGCTCTAGAATACTAAATGAGATTATTTAAAGGAATGCCCCTAATTACCAGTCATCTTGTATATGTATAAATAAATACAAGCACAACATAACTCACCCGGGCCCAACTATGTCCACTCTTCATAACACTCTCATTGATCCTGTTCAGGGTCCGGGCTATCTTCTCCCACATCCGCTTGGACTGGCTGTGTCCCTCCCTGGACCGGACGCTGGCGAGGGCCAGCGGAGGGTAGCGCTCCATGTACTGTACAAGGACTTCAAGGTGCTGCTGAGAGACTTGGCGACGGTAGAACGGTTCTTTGGACATGATTCTGGAATTAAAATGGTGCTGAAGTTTATATTTATTTTTACTAACTCTTGCCTGTGTGTAGGTATTTTAAGGTTTTTATGTATCCCTAATCGTTTTTCTAAAATATAAGCAGCCTAAGTTACTGAGAGACCTGTCAAAAGCCCAGCGGCACAAGCAGATAAACATTTTATGTAAGGGTAAGCTACAAGGAGCCTCGAGCCCGAT
This sequence comes from Mamestra configurata, assembly GCA_002192655.3. Lineage (NCBI taxonomy): Eukaryota > Metazoa > Arthropoda > Insecta > Lepidoptera > Noctuidae > Mamestra > Mamestra configurata. Next base: position 391,899 of record NDFZ01005209.1, read on the forward strand.
TTTGTTGAAAAATCAAAATGCAACGTTGGAATTTTGAGATATCAGTATTCCTAGCCAGGAATCAAACCAGTTGATTTTGAAAAATAAAATCTGGGATATAATAATGTGCGCTTTCCTTAAGTTTGCCATTGTTAATACTTAAACTATAATTTAATTAAACATGACATTACTAGTAAATATACAATAAGTAAATTATAAAATGTAACCTACTCTAATCTACATATTGTCTCAAAATGTGATACACGTAAAACTGATCTCTTTATAAATAATTGTAATCTTGAATATTTTTTTAATTATTATTTACTAGTTGCCGCCCGCGGCTCCGCCCGCGTCATTGTCGGACATTATCCCAAGGGAACATATTCCCGAGATAAAAAGTATCCTATGTGTTATTCCAGACTATAATCTACCACTGTGCCAAATTTCATCAAAATCCTTTCAGTAGTTTTTGCGTGAAAGAGTAACAAACATCCATCCATCCATCCATACTCACAAACTTTCGCGTTTATAATATTAGTAGGATGTTATATTCATTGACTTTTTATCCGAATGTTAATTTTCATGGATAAATTAATTTTTATTTTTAGTTTCTATGATTAGGATTTTTAAGTTTAAGAAATAGCTAATAGTAGTAGTGGTAATAGAAATAGAAATCATTTATTTGCCAATAATGTAGGTATACAGATATGATGGTTATTTTGATGATAGTCCCGATACATTTTGCCTCACGGCATGCAAAATTATCTAATTTTAAACAGACAGGTAACAATAATGTTTCCTGTGCCCTTACCTTACAGGGTCTACAACGGCTCTTAGCTCTACATAAGCTTTGTAAATATCTTATTTTTACCTTGTGGAACGCAATAAATTTATATGAATACTTCCCAGAATTTCATACCTATTAGCAACACTATCGGATGGAATACCGATTTTTCAAAAATCCAATATTGCAGTTTTATTTTCATCAAAATTGGGCTCCAAACTCCTTTTATTGTTTTTCGATATTTCTCAGTTTCGGGTTTGGCCATCCACACACTCTAAAAATTCTCGCCGTGCTCTACTTCATATACATTAAGCTTTTTATGGTTCCGTACCGAACCCTATTACTAAGCCTCCGCTATCCATCCGACCTTCTGTCTATCAGCGGGCTGTATCTCAAGAACCATAATAGATAGACAGTTGAAATATTCAGTGTGTATTTCTATTACCACTTTAACAACAAATAATAAAAATAAATGAGAATGTAAGATACAAGAAATATGTTTTTTTCGGTTTATGGTGCGGAACCCTTTGTCTGACTCACACTTGGGTGGTTTTTTGATATTACAAACTAACACTTCAATTTTATTTATTTATAGATATGCTCTGCCTCCTTGAATTTCAATGATGACTGCCTCCTAGATTTTGACTGCAAGCATGCTCACTGAGACAGTCCCTGTGTTTGATTCCCAGGTTGGGCAATTTGATTTCCATAGAGTCATTAGGGATTTGTCAACTGCTAAATGTAAAGTCACAGAACAACAATCAGTAAGTCAAACTTTATTGAATATTCTGTTTCATGTGGGAATCGAATCAGCGATATGTAGGTAAAGCGGAAAGTATAAGCGCTAGCAGTTCTGTCCGTTAAATAAAACTGGCCAAGTGCAAGGTGGACTTGCACACGTAGGGTTCCGTATCAAAGCTGAAAAAAAAAACATGTTTCTTCTATGGAATAAACATGTTTTTTTCGGGTTCCGTACCCAAAGGGTAAAACGCGACCCTTTTATTTTTTATTTAAAATTTCATTTTTATTATTTGTTGTTGTAGCGGCAAAAGAAATACATCATCTGTGAAAAACTGTCTAGCTATCACAGTTCATGAGATACAGCCTGGTGACAGACGGACAGACAGATAGATAGACGAGTCTTAGTAATAGGGTACCGTTTCGGGTAAAGAACCCTAAAATCGGACTTCAAATATAGCAGCAATAAGTTTTTAGCAACAAATGCTGCTTTCTTAATTTTCTTATTAGAATGTTTATATATATATATGTATGGAACGAAAATAAATCATAACATACGATAAGTTTGTTTCTAAACGATATTGCGCAGTTTCTATACATTATAAAGGAAAATCATGAATGAAACATGATACGTACATTTATTTCGGTTTTTTAATTATCCCTAAATTGCCATTCACTCCACTATATCCGAAATTAATCGAAATTAAAACAAATAGTGCACAATAATACAGACTTTTCATCGTATTTTTTGACATTGACAATTTGACATTCGAATCTTTTTTGTCGAACTGTTAGTCGTTTGGATACACAGTCATGAAGGTTTTATTGATTTCCCTTATAAAGTTTGAAAATCAAAATCGTATTTAATTTATTTCTTGAAAAGCTCAGTTTCACAGAAATGACTCTTGAATAATCAAAACAAAATAAATTGCGCCGCAATAGTAGTAAACACTCCTACCTATCCACTTTAAATAGTCTAATGTTGGCTAGTTAAACTAAATTTCCGTAAGAAATAATGTTCAAACTTCTTGAATCAATTACGTAAACAAATAAGAGCACTGACCAGTTTTCAAAATAAACCTATTCATTCATTTTACCAAAATGTGGTAGCTGTATCCAAACGAATCTCAGCTGACGAATCACGGTCGAATATCGCGAACAACAATTTTTTTTTTTGAGAGTCTTGACGTGAGCGAGTACGGTTGCTGTTAGCCGTCGAAATGTCGTCGATAAAATTAAATTTAGTATTGTGCAGTGTGATATTATGCATTTTGGTGTGCGTTAATACCCAGTCCGTACACAGACGTTTCGAATACAAATATTCGTTCAAGCCACCGTATTTAGCGCAAAAAGATGGATCTGTTCCGTTCTGGGAGTACGGAGGCAGTAAGTATAACCTAATTTCTCACTATCCATCACTGATAAATTTATATTAGTCTATTTAAGTAAACATATGGACTTTATATCTACGTTTCTATGTTCATAAATATTCATGTTAAGTTATAAATATCGAATAAAAAAGCTAAAATCGTTTGTTGTTTCGGTTCATACAAGTTGACAGCGACACGTCAGTGAAATCTGTCAAGTGTGAAAGTGACAGTGCTATACATTTGCTGATGTGTTAGAAAGAGAGATGAAATAGTTGCCGAGATCATGTTTTTTGGTTCCACGAAAGCAGTCGACACGGTTAAAAAACCTTTAATAATTTATGACAATATTAAATTAAATACTCGTTATTGTTATTAAAACTAGTTCGTAAATCGTTTTATTTAGTAATTCAGGCGAAGTCTGATAAAATATGCTGTTGTCAGAGTAATTTAAAGAAAGACCAAACATTTCTTTCTTTCTCTTAATTGTTTAACACTTTCTATAAAAAACGTGTCAATGATGCGCTCTTGGCATGACTGTAGGTTATTATTTAATCATTCAATATTGAAATATTTCAAATCAATGCTACTTTGCATATTTCTGTTACAAATATTATTTGTTCCTTTTAATTTAATTAAGTTTATAATCCAAATTGTAACATAAATAATATATTTAGAATTTTAACTACTAGATATTTTCCCCAGTCTTGCTCCTTTGGATAACTATGCATTTTTTGAGACCTGTTTAACCTTGTGAATGCCAGCACAAAAATGCATCAGTGTGCCCTCGTTGCCAAGCCACAAATTCGCCATACTTTTTGTCACATATTTGTGACGTTTGGCGTACAGGGCATGCGCTAGATTGTCATGTATACGTACAATTGCGCTCAAAAGGTTAATTACGACCTAAAACTTATAAACATAATTTAATCTAGTATAACCTAAGACAGCTTCAAGCTAGATGAGCAGATGACCTTAAAAAGGTGACACAGTATAGAGAATCAGGTGTTGTCAGAGGCCTATATCCAGTGTTGGAATGCTGAGAGTCTGATTAATTTAGATTGAAACATCACCCCTAAAATTCAGAAAGCTCAGCATTCCATTGTGCTTTGCTGAAAGGATAATGAGTAATATGAGTGAATCGCTCCATGTGACATATGGGTATTCAGCTGTATCCAGGTAAAACAGAAGTCAACCCATACATACTTGGGAAAAGACTGGGAAGATGATAAACAGCCAAAATGTGTGTAAGAAACCTTCTTAATTCTTGATTGTACACCAGATCATGCTTGTGGCTACATTATAAAAGCAGCATGAGTTGATCTTCAAGATTAAGCAATGCATGCTGAGGTCAGTCCATGGATGGGAGGCCATCCATTACATGCCGAAACTCTTCCTTGCTACGGAAAGCACGATAACTGTTAGTCCCAGCTTTCATTTGTAGATTGACAGTTGTTAATGAGTTGATGAGTTGTTAGAAGCCAGAAAATCAGAAGCCAGAAAATCTGACACCAGTCTTGTCAAGGGTTGTCGCGTTACCCAGTTGCTGGGTTGTGGAGGTCAGATAGGCAGTCGCTCCATGTACAATACTGGTATTCTGCTGAATCCAATGTGGCTGGAAGCCGACCCTAATGTAGTTGGGAATGAGGCTAGGCAGATGATGACACCAAGAAAGGCGAGCTTAACTCAAAGTTGAGTTTCTCCCCAAACTTTTAGGTGGTAGAGAGCAATTACAATTATATAACAATAGCTTTTGCCCGCGACTTCGTACGCGCATTTCCCGTTTTTTTCCTGTTCTTGTAGGAATTCCCTGTTCCCGTAGAGAATTTTCCAAATCCGACTCGTACTTCCTGAGATTTGCACATTCAAACAAACAAACTCTTCAGCTTTATTATATTCAGTACAGATAAGTATAAATATCTCTGCCTATTCCTTTGGGGAAAATACACAGCTCCCGCCCTGTTATGACTTTAGATTATTTTCCTGCTGTTTGAGTCCCAACTACTGAGTATTTTTTCTTCACAAACAAATTCAAGAAATCAGAATGTGTATTCTCATATAATAATCACAATCTCACCTCAGCTAAAATTAATCTTAAAAAGTAATTTAATATGTAGGTCAATTCTAGATATTTTTGTTTGACCAATCAAGCAATAACAAAGTATAGATAACATCAGTGTTGCCACAGTTAAATTGCAAATGTTTTTGAATAAATGAGAACTACCTGTGCCATGCTAATTCAGTTTGAATCAAAATCTGAATCTACCTTTTCTCAACTATACTATGGTCGCCTTCCAGTCTACCCTGATGCTGCCGAGTACCAGGATTTAACATGGGTATCTGACCACAACACAGTAGGTAGGCTAAGTAACTCTAACCCTAGGCAAAACAGGTGTCAGATTTTCCGGCTTCTGACTACCAGTACTAACAACTAACAAAGATCTACAAATGAAAGCCAGGACCAACAGCTTAACATCTCGTCACTCCAGATGACTCCACCTCCCTCCTCCAAGAAAGCCGGAGAGAAACCAGCACTCTGCGTAAACCACGACGGCCGTTCTTTCACCCTCGTCTCCGAGGCGAGTGGCGACGTCCCCGTCAATGTCTTCCCCGACCCTTGCTCGAGCCAGCCCGCGCCGCTGAGCCTGTAGTCTTTAATTCATACCAAATAATAATCCTAGTTCGATCCAGCCCGCCCCTAGCTGTCTCCCCAGCGACGTCCTAAGCCGAGGTCCGTACCCTACAAGGGGTGCCCTTAGCGTGTAGTCGCTTACGGCCGGTTTGAATAACATATCTACCTTTGACCAACTGTCAAATTAGCTACCAACAGTTTCGGCTACTGTTGTTAATTAATTTGACAGTTCGTTAAAGGTAGATACGTTATTGTGACCAGCCGGTTCTTTGTAAGTTTCAATAAGCCCTGGCTGGAGGCTTTAATATTTATAATAAGGCCGCCACAAGTAGGTACGTCCGGTTAAGCAGCCGGCATGTAGCAGTATTCTAACTACAGTTAATATTATTGTATCTATGGAGAATATGACTGGTTGGCAGCCCTTGATAAGATATGATAGTGGTTATCTTTGTAATTCAGTGGCAAGGGCTAAAAGAGTCCCTCTATTGGTAAATCTGCAATATCTCTGTGTTTGACAGAATGTTTTTTTTTGCACTACATTAACATATTAGGTAAGTGGGAATATACAACGTGTAACAGAATAAACGCAATACCTCTTAAGGGGTCATTGTACTTACTCATCATTATGAACAACTTTTACTATGGGACCAACCCCGAAATCGCGAAAAAAGAATCTGCTGTTCAGTACATTTTGTCGAGTTATGCGCACAGAAATGTATGGAGGAGTCGATGTTTTTTTCGCGATTTCAGTGTTGGTGCCCATAGTGAAAGTTGTTCATAATGGTGAGTACAATGACCGCGTATTGCGTTTATTCTGTTACACATTGTACGTATAAGTAGCTGGAAAGCTTACAGAACACAAGCTGCCCTCCAGGGATCTCCCCGCATGGAATTAGTACTTCCCCCATTTCATTATAAATTATAGCCTACTTATTTGTCAGCACATCAAATTCCGTTCAGTAGATTTTACATGAAAGAGTACAAACATTCATCTATCCTATTATAAATTCGATCAGTAGATATTTAACCTGTCCACTGTTCAAATAAATAACTATTAGTTACTAAAATAAAAAAAACAATTGTTCGAAAAACGCATTTTTAAATAAAGAAAAAAACACCCGCCCTAAGACTTCCTTGATGGAAGTTGTTCATCTACATGGGCAGACGCAGGTTTTAAATATCACTAAACCTTTTCTGTCATACCCACAAGAAGAGACACTGGCAATACTGGTTCATAAGAATATTTTGAAATTATGTATTATAAATCCTATCACCAGAAAATAAACTTTCCAATTGCATTGATAACGTCAAAAAAACTCAAACTAGTCAAAGATAGTGACTACTACTCTGACGAAATATTCCAAGCAGTCTGTTGCAGTTAGTGACATCACATCTGTGATAAAAGACAACATATTCGTATGAACTAGTATTGCCAGTGTTTTGATTTATTGTCGTATCGTCGTCTCCACCCTGTAGGCTGTATACCTACTACAAAACAATACAATTAAAAGAATAACATTGAAATTAATTATTCGAATTCTCGCAAAGTTTTCTGATAATATACGTGTTTAAAAGTCGATAAGTTGATCAGGGAAGTACACGTAATTCGCGGTATAACACGCTTTTAATACAAACACCGCTATCGGCGAACATCGACGAATGTTTACGAATAGGCACGAATCGCTTGATTATTGATTTTATAATTAGAATGTTAATTTTAAATCTGCTGTTTTGCTTTAAATGCAGTTTTCTAACTTTATAGGGAACGTGCACGGCAAAAACTGTGCCGTCTAATTTTGCATGTTCGGAACTTTTCCTACTAGCGTGATAATACTACTTGACACTGACGCTTCAGTGCTAGTCAGATAGGCAGTCGCTTCCACTTAAATACTGGTACTTAGTAGAATCCCGTTAGACTGTAAGTTGACGAAAAGGCAAGGCAAAGACATTGATCCCCCATCATCATCATCACACTAAACGTTTCCAAACGTCTTTTATAATGCGCACAGCAAAGGAGTGGAGCTCTGCCTGCGTCTGTGTTTCCGAACGCATACAACCCTAATCTCTTCAAAATTAGATTGAACAGGCTTCTTCTGGGTAAGCTCGCTCCATCGTCGACTTTGTCTCTGGTATCTGACCTAGACTAGAGTCTAGAATAAAAAAAATAGACGTTCACTGCTGGATATAGGCCTCCCCTACATGTCGCCACAACAACCGGTCCTGTGCGTCTCGCATCCATCGGCTACCCGCGACCCTCACCAGGTCATCGGTCCACGTTGTGGGAGGCCTTCCAACGCCAATAGACTTTCATCTTGAGATACTGTGGTATGAGAGACGGGAAGATACCACGCAACTGATTGATCCCCCAAAGAGGTTTAAATAGGGGACGTAAGTTTATGTAAAAGTTCCATCAAAAAGAAACCTACGTTATAAAAAATTACCTAGAAGGAACCCATGACCTCATGGTAGACTGTCACCCACTGGACTATAAAGTTGTCAACAGTGTTATCAGTACAATGCGCCGGATTTAGATTAAAATTAATAACATTATAAAATTGTCTTATCATTTTATCGAAGCTAGAACCATTGACTTTCGGTTACGTGTCGGTGAATCGGTTTGTATACGGTTTTTCCATTAAACTATGCATTTTGCCTGTTTTGTTGACTGTATGTCGCATAGAGTGGTGCAAGCCAGTGGCCAATGCAATCATACTATACTATTCTGCCGTCATAAGAAAAAAAAACAACTTGCTAGGTCCACCCCTTCCTGAGAAAATCGGTGGTGACACAGGGACAGACAGATAGAGGGGCAAGAGAGTGATCTTATTAGGGTTCCTTTTTTACCTTTTGATGTACGGAATTCTAAAAAAGACCGCAGTGTAACTGTTGTAATGCACAGAGAATGCTGCTGCCCATTCTCTGGTGAGTCCCTTAGTCGCTTCTTACAACACCCACGGGAAGTGATGGAATAGTGCTATTGTTTTACGTCCGACACCATACAGAATGTCTGGTAGTCCGATATTAAAAAGGAGGTTTTCCTACCTTGCAAACAGACTTACTTTAATATTTTAAAGCCAGAATAAAGAAGTACTTATTTCGTGGTGGTTTAGTTACCAGTAGTAGGCAGTAACGCGATAATTGAAACATAATACTATATAGGTACGTTCAGTAATTGATAAAGTGTAATAAAGATTAAAAGTTAGCTAACCGAACTGTTTTAAATGTGTAATATTGTATGTTTGTATCTAATCGACATTATTTATAGTGATCTTTCTATATCTATTACAAAAAAAAAACAACCGACTTCTAAAAAAAACAAAAGTTATTTTATACTTTGTAGTGTTTTTTCAATCAATATGTAAAAAGGTTTTTTTTTTCACTTTTTATCATTTATTGAGGAGTTCCGTTGCCTATGTATGTTGCCGAAGTTCTTCATCTGATCTTCCCCAAATTGAAATGGGACCACTCCGAGAAAGTACCCTTCCAAAAACTACCCACATCGCTTCAAATTTGCCTATAAAAATTGAAGAGTTCTCTCTATTTCTCCAGGATCCCATCATCAGATCCTGAATTGATGACCACCTGGCAAACAAAAAAAAAAACCAGATCGGTCCAGCCATCTTCGAGTAAACGGCGAAAAACATAAAAAAAATAAAAAAGCTTCCGACGAATTGAGAACCTCCTCCTTTTTTTTGATGTCGGTTAAAAATAGTAGAACAACAGTTGTATTTTTGAATTCTCAGTAGAAACCTTAAAACTGGATTATTGTACCTGGTTTTGATTCTAAGCTGTAGTGCATTTTTTAAGAAACTTCTTGTTTGTTTGTGGCACTTGAAGATATTTCCTTTCCATAGGCAAAATGTTAAAATATTCAATGAATAAAATGGCGCCAGAAATGATATTTGAAAAGAATTGTGACTCTTGCCCTTTTCGAATTGACGATGATGGGCTCCATTTGTGCGAAAAGATACCGTCTACCTGGCCGGTAAGGGTGGTATTACACCGATCGATTAATCGACGTTGATCGATACAGCATTAATAATACAAATTCTGATTGGTGTGGTAGCTTTGACTGATCGAAAAAAGGAGTAGCAACTACTGATCGACGTCGACTAATCCATCTATCGATCGATTGGTGTAGTAAAATTATCGATCGACTCGACTAATCCATTCTACCATCGATCAATCGATTGATGTAGTAAAATTATCGATCGACGTCGATTAATCCATTCTACCATCGATCGATTGATTGGTGTGGTAAAATTATCGATCGACGTCGATTAATCCATCCTACCATCGATCGAACGATTGGTGTAGTAAAATGTATCGATCGACGTCGACTAATCCATTCTACCATCGATCGACGGGCGATCGATTGGTGTGGTAACACCCTAAGTACACAGAATAGACCGACATAAATCCGTCGTAGATCGATTCTGTTAAAATCTCACTGCATAAACTCATCTCACACTTAGGTGGAGAGAGCATGAAGTGATCTGTCATTTCATCTTGCTTGACAGCATATTCACTACACCTAAGTTTACACGCTGGGAGGTTCACAGAATCGCACTGCTGGTTTCGCCCGTTTAGCAATTCGATACAGAGGCGTTCCGTGCAAATTTATGTATTTTTTTTAAATTTTCTTAGAAATTTATATCGCCTATCGACGCAATATCGATTTCATCTCGCCACCAGTAAGGTCGTTTACACGCATGAATATTAATATCAAACAATGCTTGTAGTTAGAATAATGACATAACCTGTTAACATAACAATTTAAACTGTTTCTTTGCATTACCATATCACTATACAGTACTCCGCCGTAACTGTGGCACATTGAGGTTGAGCGGGAAAAATACTGACGTGTAACAGTATTATTTCTAAACTATTACAAGATAAATATCGTATCGGTGCGCTTGACCAAATCATGGTCCACCCATGTCACAAGTGCCCTTAAATCAAGAAAGAAAGAAAGAAAAATATTTATTTGGGACTCGCACAAGAAAGTCAAATAAATTAAAAGTAACAGTAATAAAAAATAATTAGCAAAAGCTAACAGCATGAATTTAATCTGTGCGATGCCATCAAGGTCATCTCAGCATATGCTGCGATATTTAAAAGAATAAATAAGTCAGCGCTGGTATAAATGGGATAAACGTGGCCACGTCGATGGTGACCCTTAAACAGCTTGTGCAAACTAGCACAACCTGTTTAAGGGTCACCATCAACTCGAAAAGAAAAAGAAGACTCAAAGAGGTATGCCAAACAGGGTGTAAAGGCCCGCAAAGTTCCATTGAAAAGGGAGGATCCTCCGAGCAGACGGATGTTGTGTCTGGTGGGGTTGTTGTCGGGCTGTTATAAGTTCAGATCGCGCGGAGAATTTAATATCGCGATGTAGGATTTCGTCATGTCTTTAGTTTGTATGTGGCGGTATATGTGAAGCCGCTACAGATTTATCAAATGGTATCCCGTTGGTTGGATCGCTGTCAAGTAACGATGTCTAACTAAACTATTCTCCACTTTTCAGACGCGATAGCATCGGGAGAGAGCGTCCGACTCGCTCCATCACTGCGCAGTCAGAAGGGTGCCATCTGGAGCAAGCAGGCGCTCAACTTCGACTGGTGGGAGATCGACATCATGTTCAAGGTCACCGGTAGAGGCAGGATAGGGGCTGACGGATTGGTAAGTGAACATTTGTTCCAATCACACCATTTAGTAGCAGTTTGTCATTTTTAAAGAGTTGGTCAGAAAATGACATACTGGTTTTGAGCTATAGAACAAGATCCCACTTGAGTAACAAATGTGTGGGACAGAGTAGTGCAGCACGTATAACTGCTAGCTTGGACCGATGGCCAACCTCTTGTAAAAATAATAGAGTTGCTGTCTACATTATTTTTTATCCGCCTTTGGTTCTTTAAGTTGCAAAAATTTTAAAATATATATCAAAATATGATTGATGACCTTTATAAGTGCCATATTACACTTGATTAATTATATTTTTTTTTTATATAAATTTATATTAATTACAAATATAATTTACAAACAGCAGTCTGATTAAAAAATCAGAGCCCAAAGTGTTTTGTACTCGTAAATCCTTAAGCAGCGTTGCGGAATTGTTCAAAAGAGTTACCGCGGCCCTCGAACGAGCGACAGGAGTTATTTGATGATTTTCCATAAAAAAAAGTCCTTTGGCAGCAGTAACCACTCATCATCTAAGGCAGCCATCAAACGGACTGCACCGCAAAACCGCACATCGTCGATATATTCACTGCATGCAGTTGTACGTTACATGTGGTTGCTGTGCAGTCCGTTTGATGGCAGCCTAACGTTCTTTAACGACTCTATGTACTCGGAATAGGATTCAATATCCAACTTAAATTTTAGACGCGATCGACGCGACTCTAGTTCTGTTCCTTGACTAACTGCACACTAAGTATGCGGTTAGCGATGGACAGCGTGCGTCGACACTACACGACTGCAGCCGACCGCGTGATGTTCATATCTCGACTGTACGAAATCGAACGTATAACTACATGCAGTTGAATATATCGTGCGGTTGCTGCGGTGCAGTCCGTTTGATGGCAGCCTAAGACTTCCATCATTAACATACTCCCATCGTTCCCCAGGCCTTCTGGTACACAACCCAGCGCGGAGACTACACGGGCGAGGTCTTCGGCTCTTCAGACAGGTGGAACGGTCTGGCGGTGATCTTCGACTCCTTCGACAATGACAACAAGCATAATAACCCCTACATCATGGCGGTCGTCAACGACGGCACCAAGGTCTTTGACCATAAGAGGTTTGTCATATAAAGTAATATAGTAAAGACGTTTTGTGTAATCTGTGGAGTAGGTACTGATCCGAAAGGAGTTTTATTTATTGATATAAATATACACTGTCGCGTTATGCCATAGGCTACAAGAGTACGGTTCTTGAGGAATAGGCCACAGCAGCGAAGCCGCAAGCCCAAAGACTTATTGTCCTATTGATTACAAGCTCTATTGCTGAGCATGTCCTTGGTTCGATTCCCGGGTCAAGCAAAGTGTTATTGGGGTTTTTCATCTGGAAGACAAAAAGATAAACACACATGAAAAGATAAACTGGAGGGGGCATTCCAAACTTAGCGCTGCACTGCCGTCCAACCAGTGCAAACATATATTTTTATTGTTTTTATTCAAAATCTACTCAAGACATAGATACATTAATTCTGCCAAACTGCATAACAGTTTGTCGGAAGTTCTCGTTAACAATTCTAAAACGTATCTAACTTATTAAAATTGACTTTACCAACTGCTACAAAAAAGAACCATTACGAGACGCAGGGTTGTGCCCTATCGCCTGTTGGGGCACATCCCTAGGGATACTGTAAAGGGGTCTCCCCTCGCCTCATCGTGTCAGCACGTGATCACTGTGCCACCGTCTTCCCAGATATCACTCGTGGAGCTAACAGAGTCCTCACTCTGAGCGTCGGTGGTTCCAAAACCACTGATCGGATTACGAAAATTCTATCACCCATATTTTTAGGGCCTTTATACGAATTGTTCAGTTAAAAGTGAACTCAAATACACAACTGTAAAGCTGATAATTGATTGTCTTTATTCCAGCGACGGTTCCCAGCAGCTTCTGTCGGGTTGCCTGAGAGACTTCCGTAACAAGCCCTTCCCGACGCGCGCAAGGATTGAATACTACCTCAATACTCTAACCGTATACTTCCACAATGGTAAGTCAAACCTATTCACTGTTGACTTAAACTCCCAGGTTGTAGCTATTAGGAAACACAGACTCCGGCAGGGCTCCCACTCCTTAGCTGTACGCACAATGCAAGTATTCTCAAATACAGGATGAATTTGTATATTGTGCGTTGATGGATTTGTAAAGTGTGAGGAATAGCGAAAAACACTGAAAGGAGTCTCGAGCCCGATTTTAATGAAAACTTAAACAGCATCATTGAATAAATAAAAATCTTTTAATTCAGACAGAGTCCATTAATTGCTTAGGATAAAAAAAAACCTTAGAAACTAGTGTTAGTACTTGTAACTACCGGACAAAAATACAATTATATACCTACACTACACTTCTACACAAATACTGCTAGCCAGGAATCTGAAAAAAAATAACGCCCTGTATTACACCATCCGAAAGTGTCTACTGAGGATCAAATTCTGGGAAGTAATAACATACGGTAAACAATATTTTTTTGCGTATGGGTGGAATGACCACCCACGCAATACTTCTTAATAAAAAAGTGTCTGCACTCCTTGGTTTCGAGAATTCCGTCATAGATCAATCAGTTCTTGAAGCTGTGTCACTTAGAGAGTTGGCTAAGCGTTACCTCATTGGCTGAAGAGTGAATACGGTAAAAAAAGTGTGAGGGAGACACAGCGTTCATGCGGCCAGTTGTTATCCTTGTCTAGAATTGTGATTGATCTACGTCAGAGACTATCAGTGCTACCTTTTTTGTCTTCTACTTATAGAAAAGAGCAGCAAACCGCCATCTTGTGCCTCTTTCGCTCTCGCAGGTGTATCATATATGTTTTCTTTTTCCTTCCTCAGGCATGACTAATAACGAAGCCGACTACGAGCTCTGTTTCCGTGCTGAAAACGTGATGCTCCCTCGAGGAGGCTTCCTTGGTATATCAGCAGCCACGGGAGGCCTGGCCGACGACCATGACGTCATACACCTGCTCACCACCTCCCTGCACACGCAGCAGCAGCAGAGCGGTGAGTCTCCTGAGATCTATGACAGCCTGGTACTGGTACTGGTACTGGAGGCTTCCTCGGTCTATCAGCAGCCTTGGGAGGCCTGGCCGACGACCATGACGTCATACACCTGCTCACCACCTCCCTGCACACGCAGCAGCAGCAGAGCGGTGAGTCTCCTGAGATCTATGACAGCCTGGTACTGGTACTGGTACTGGAGGCTTCCTCGGTCTATCAGCAGCCTTGGGAGGCCTGGCCGACGACCATGACGTCATACACCTGCTCACCACCTCCCTGCACACGCAGCAGCAGCAGAGCGGTGAGTCTCCTGAGATCTATGACAGCCTGGTACTGGTACTGGTACTGGAGGCTTCCTCGGTCTATCAGCAGCCTTGGGAGGCCTGGCCGACGACCATGACGTCATACACCTGCTCACCACCTCCCTGCACACGCAGCAGCAGCAGAGCGGTGAGTCTCCTGAGATCTATGACAGCCTGGTACTGGTACTGGTACTGGAGGCTTCCTCGGTCTATCAGCAGCCTTGGGAGGCCTGGCCGACGACCATGACGTCATACACCTGCTCACCACCTCCCTGCACACGCAGCAGCAGCAGAGCGGTGAGTCTCCTGAGATCTATGACAGCCTGGTACTGGTACTGGTACTGGAGGCTTCCTCGGTCTATCAGCAGCCTTGGGAGGCCTGGCCGACGACCATGACGTCATACACCTGCTCACCACCTCCCTGCACACGCAGCAGCAGCAGAGCGGTGAGTCTCCTGAGATCTATGACAGCCTGGTACTGGTACTGGTACTGGAGGCTTCCTCGGTCTATCAGCAGCCTTGGGAGGCCTGGCCGACGACCATGACGTCATACACCTGCTCACCACCTCCCTGCACACGCAGCAGCAGCAGAGCGGTGAGTCTCCTGAGATCTATGACAGCCTGGTACTGGTACTGGTACTGGAGGCTTCCTCGGTCTATCAGCAGCCTTGGGAGGCCTGGCCGACGACCATGACGTCATACACCTGCTCACCACCTCCCTGCACACGCAGCAGCAGCAGAGCGGTGAGTCTCCTGAGTTCTATGACAGCCTGGTACTGGTACTGGTACTGGAGGCTTCCTCGGTCTATCAGCAGCCACGGGAGACCTGGCCGACGGCCATGACCACCTGCTCACTACTAATAATAAAAATAATTCGTCAACTAAACATACAGTTGAATATATGCCTTTTGCTACCTGTATCCCGCTAAACATAACCTCTTTTCCCGCCAGGAGGCCAACAAATGAGTCAGGACGAGCAGCAGAAGCTCTCCCTCGAGTATCAAGAGTACCAGAAGAAGTTGGAGCAGCAGAAGGAAGATTATAGGAAGGAACATCCTGATGAGGTATGTATACAGGGTGTTACAGAATAAACATAAACCAGAAAAGGGGTCACTGTACTCATCACTATGAACAACGTTTACTATGGGACCAACCCTCAAACCGCAAAAAATATCAGCTGTTGAGTACATTATGTCGAGTTACTTCATAATTATGAGTACAATGCGCACGTTACAAGGGGGATACTCCCTGAACCCGAAGTCTGCAGTTTCGGGCTTAGTTGCGGGCGTATTCTACTCCGTATCACCTACGGACTTACGATTAGTTCCGAACCCGAACTAAGAATTAATGACAACACGATTTGACAGCAACTGCGTGCCGTCAGTAAACCCGATACAACGGACTTCGGGCTTAGAGAGTACTGAGTAGCCCCCCAGAAACTGCGTTTAATCTTTTACACCCTGTAGGCTGTACATTAGGCGGAAGTACCAAACACACAATAAGCGAAAAATACTCACGCGTGTGGCATCTTCCAAACGGCCACATCACGATTTAGCGTTAAGGCCCTTCAAAAAACGTCCTTGTCGAGTTGTTTCTAATAGAAAAATGTCAGACTGCGAAATTCATGTCGAGGCTTTCGTACCATTTGACCACAACTCGCTGTCACAATGATCCCTAATCGGCTACCGGTATAACCGTTAAACTGAACTTGCCATTTAGATGCCTACATGTTGACTTAATTGTATGTTTAACCTTTTTTAACGCCTATGTCACGTATACATGACAAGCAAGCGCCTGCCCTGTACGCCAAACGTCACAAATATGTGACAAAAAGTACGGCGAATTTGTGGCTTGGCGTCGGGGTATGCCGATGCATTTATGCTCTGGCGTTCAAAAGGTAAGGAGGTAGCTCTTAACCTAGTAGTACTATAAGGTCCTGGATTCGATTACCATGCCAGTATTATTGAGTTTTTCCATCAAATTCCTCAGTAGCACGCCGGAGTCCGTACTCGTGGCCAGTTGAACGCACCTTCTATTACATGAGACATCATAACTGGCGAAATGTGGGAGTCACACACCTCTCTGGAACAACCGGCCAAAATCTTAAAAATTAAATGAATGTTCATTTTCCTCGCACATACTTATTGTTTGTTTCTCTCCATCTCTATAAAACGCACCACGAACCATATCTGCGTCTCCCTCGCACCCACTAACTCCCCGTGTGTCCGCAGGTGCGCGACAAGGACGGCGAGTTCGACGACTGGTTCGAGTCCGACGCCCAGCGCGAGCTGCGCCAGATCTTCCAGGGGCAGACGCAGATACATGACATACTCAGAGATCTCAACAAGAAGGTGGACGAGGTAAGCAAATAAATATATTCTTGTCTAACTGAGGGGCTCTTGGCTACAGAATAGCAGCCGCACGGGCCGATCTACAAGGTTAAGCAACGCTTGCCGAGGGCGGTCGGTGGATGGGTGACCGTCTTAACATACCGAGACTCCTCCGTGTCTCGGAAAGCACGTCAAGCCGTTGGTCCCGACTGCCATTTGTAGATCTTTGGCAGTCGTTACGGATAGTCAGACGCCAGAAAATCTGACACCAGGCTTGCTAAGAAGTACCGTGTCACCCAGGTAATGAGTTGTGGAGGTCTGTTAGGCAGCCGCTCCACGTAAAATACTGGTATTCAGCTGAAACATGCCCCCATATAGTGGAGCTGGCTAGGCAGATGATGATTGTCTATATCAACTCTGCAGTTAGGACTGCGTGCAGTATTAAGGGCTTTGCCTGAAATGTATGAGCAACTCGTGCCTCTTTTTGATATCACACTAACGCCACATTGTTAGGCGTGGAGGGAAGTACCATACAAAAAATAGTGACTATGGCGGTAACCTATCACAAGTTCGAAAAATATTTGACCGAATTTCATATCTCCTAAAACTTTTCAACTATTGTTGTGTCGTTTTTTTTTGTCTTCGTCGGAGTCACGTCGGCCACTGTGTCAGTTGACCTATTATTTTTTTGTCTTCATCGAAGTCACGTCTGCCACTGTGTCAGTTGACCTATTATTTTTTTGTCTTCGTCGGAGTCACGTCTGCCACTGTGTCAGTTGACCTATTATTTTTTTGTCTTCATCGAAGTCACGTCTG
>NDFZ01005210.1:0-13628 GCA_002192655.3 Mamestra configurata
GACGCTGACGCCAGATGCGGAGTCAGCGTCTGACCCTACATCCCCCCTACCTACACGTCAGCGGGCTCTTCCTCCACAATTTGGCGGGAGCTTTCACACCACGCCCGCCCAACACCTTGTACGGCGTACTAAAATTAAAGCCGATCAAGTCCTCAAAAGACGTTTTGGATCGGGAGCCTCCTCGGCTCTTGTTACCACTGGTAAGCGGATCAAGGCATTCGTTGGCCCCCCCCAGAATACGAGGGATGATGCTCCCAAAGGGAGCGTGGTGGATTCTCCAGCTGCTGAGCAGCTGGTACCACCCTTTTTTTTTTTTTTTTTTTTTCTTTTTTTTTTAAGGATGGGAAATCATCAAATGGCTTCTTCCGCTCTGGGTGGAGCGGAAGGGCGTGTCAGACTCTTACTGACTAAAACCCATTAGTGTTCCTTCTAAAGCCCTTTGCTTTCCAGGGCCGCGGTGACTCTTTCGAACAAATTCCGCAACCCTGGCAGGAGCTGGTACCACCCTGGGGTAATATTTTTCTGTCTGTCTTCTTCATGATTTTAATGTTCCTTTTAAGGCTCCGGTGCCTATCTCCTTCACGCTATCACAGGGTCCCTATCCCCCTCTGCTTGCTCACTGCACTCACAATCACGTCTGATAATCAGACGCGTACCAGAGAGCAGTGAGCAAGATTCCTTCTGAAACGCACACCGTCCGAAAACCTGAAAAATGTTCAACTCTCCGAACGGCGTGCCCCTCGCGTGTTTGTGTCCCTCTTTGTCTTGTCTCTCACTTGGACCTTTCTAGCATGAGTAACTCTACCGGCAGAGCTCCAAGATCACTGAGACGCACGCACAAGCCCCACCACGACGGCAACGTTGGGACACCTTCGGTGGGGTCTATAAGTGGGCCTGTCTTTTTAAACTTGTGTCGTATTATTTCTGCGTACTGTATACCGTTTATGTCTTACCATGTATAATATATATAGCAATGCGGCTCGGTTTTATTTAGAACTGGCGGAGCGAGGCAATTTCGACCTCCTGAAATTAAGACATAAAAATTAACCGGGATATAATGTGATTCGGATGATTCCAACTTACTTTAGATCAGTTCGATTTGAATCATAATTTTGTAGTTGTTTTATACCTTTTTATTTATTATTAAGGTGCTTTTTTGTTTGGGAAGTATTTAAGATCATGACCACTGCATGAACTTCAGTCAGTATTACCAATAAATGTACAAACGTAAATTAAATATTAAAATCGGGTCGGGGGAGGTCCTCCTTTTTCTAAGGAGGTTTGCAGAACTGTTCACCCTGTTCCGCATATCTCTATATACTTACATGAAAAAAAACATTCTGTTTTAAACGCTGCTCTCAAAAAGGGCTTCAAATCCAAGTATGCCGATGGTGCGTGGGTTGACGTGGATGACGGCCCTGGTATTGCTAAATGCAGTTCTATACGTCAGAGATCAGTCACAGTTCAGTTGGACAATCGCATACCAGATAATCTAAACAAAAATATACCTGTGTGAAACAATAGATGGTATGTTACTGTATCATTAATTATTATGTTTGGACCAATGACGAGGCGATATACCTCTAAATAAGTTGTTCGTTTGAAAAAACTTCTTTATTTAAATCCTTTCGTTTGTATAACGCATTGTAAGCACTACTTAATTGATCGCGGTGGTAAGTCCATGTTTTTTGTGAAATTGTGCAATCAGTATAAAATGACGGCAAGTGAAACTTTTATAACATAGCTACAAAATAAATTCCAAACATGAAGTCGTTATTAGTATTAAAATGGTTACTTGTGTTTGTATCACCGAGTCACCAATATGGAGAGAGGGACCAAAGATCTATCAGAATAAGAGGTAACTTTTCTTGTATTTTACTGAACAAACTCTTCAGCTCGTGGCTAAGTAATAATAGTCGCACGGGTCGATCTTCAAGGTTACGCAACGCTAGCCCAGGTCGGTCCGTGGATGGGGGACCATCTTATCATATCGAGATTCCTCCGTGGCTTGGAAAGCATGTTAAGCCGTTTTTCGCTGCTGTCATAACTCGTTGTCGTTCTTTGAGTCGTTACGTGAGACAGAAGCCAGAAAATCTGACACCAATCTTGTCAAGTAGGTAGTCCAGTAAATTTAAATATGTTTTATCAAGTTGGACCGCAGGGGAAAATAATCATGGGATTATCATATCAAAATGTTTAAGCTGCAAGTACGATCCGTAAGAAAATATAATTAATTAAAACTGATGTGAAAAATTGAAAATCCACTTTAATTATAAATTATTATGTACCGGAAATTTCTGCAATTTGTTTTCACTACTTAATTGTTTGCCAATCGCAAACTTTTCAAATCACCGCAACAAAATTCCAAACTTCCAAATTGAAACCACTACTACAAAGTACGAAATAACTTTAATTTTGGAAGTCGGTGTTTCTGGTGTGGTGGACTCTTCGTTTTTTGACATCGACTTCCAAAATTAAAGTTATTTCTATTTGGAAGTTGGTTGCTTTTTTAAGTTTTTTATTTTTCTCTATTTAGTGTTGTTACCCCCCAACATTCCAAACATTCCAATCAATTCATATCAATTTAATTGTCTATCTCCAAAGTTCTTCTTCAGATCTTTACGAAAATTTCGAAACATATAACTCTTTCGAACAAAAACAGAATTTTGAACATTCGTTTATATATGACGGAGTTATACCATAACATACATAGAAGAATTGATAACCACCTTCTTTTTTGAAGTCGGTTAAAAAACTTTTTACTTCAAGTCTTGATTTATAAAACTGTACTTTAAAATAAACAAATAAAAATACTTTAATTCAGACCTTGATCCATATTAAGTTAGTATTATACAAACTTATAAGCTATGTTAGTACAAAAATATTAAAAGATTATTTTAATTCAAATATCTGTTGCACTCACCTGACGCACTGGGTACATGCACATGTACATGCACCCAATGCGCCATGATGGTGCAACACGGCTTGTCATTGACAATGAAAGATTTTTTACTATAATAAGTGAATTTTCATCTTCGTGTCGCTGGTACGACAGTGCCTCAGACAAAACAACCACGGCATTGTTGGTGGCAGGCCTGGCAGCGTATAGGTCACTTTGGTTGCATGTTTGTGACTCGGCTCCACCCACACCCACACCCTGTTGCTGGTCGGTCAAGGTAGCCCCAATTCGTTTCAAACAAACAAAAAAACTGAGAGAACTCTCTCTCAGTTTTTTTGTTTGTTTATAGTTCTGTTAGGTAGTATTTTCGGTTGTTATTTTCGAAAAATTATCGTTGTTTGTATTTTTATATTTTTCAATGCTTTTTTAGATTCCAGTCTCAATTTCCATGAAAACATGATTAATGACACTGAAAAGTCCGCTAGTGTGATACAAGATAAGATGCGTGTCACATCAAGTCATATGCCTACTACGACCCTCAATATGCTTACTACAACACCCGATATGCCTACTATTTCACCCCGTTCACAAAAACGTCGTAACCGAGCACTAAAACGTAATAAACCGACACCAAAACGACGCAAGAAGTCAACAAAACGTCTCAAGCCTACAACAAATCGTCGTAAGCCAACTGCAACTACTCCAATTCCATCACGCCGTGTTGTATACAACAGTAAGCATGACATTTTTTTTTTTTATTTGATATGGGTTTGCTCTTGACTCTAGTCTAGGTCATAGATGACAGAGACAAAGTCGACGATGGAGCGAGCTTACCCAGAAGAAGACTGTTCACTCTAATTTTGAAGAGATTAGGGATTATTAAGAAGAAAGGATGGGAATTTGCCCCCAAACCCAATTTTAAGCTTTTCAAGTACTATTATTGCATCTTAAACGACTTTTCCCAAATGTAAGTTCATTTGTAAATGAACTAAATAGGTAAACAATTGGGCACCGAAGGTCAGCATTTCAAGTTAATTAATAAAAGTCGTCGTAATCACACTAATATTATAAAAGCGAAAATTTGTGAGTGTGTGTGTATGTTTTTTACTTCTTCACTCGCAAACGGCTAGACCAATTTTGATATAATTTGGTACGCAGGAAACTGACACCTTGGATTAACACATAGGCTACTTTTTTATATATACATATAACACGTTTTAGTGTATCTGATAAAGCGCGGGCAACACTGCGGGGCGCAGCTAGTTGAACATAATCGCCTTGCGAGATCTGTCCAATGACGTCTCTTCACGCCATAGAGGCGAAGGGTAGGCTAATGCTCTGTCTGACCGAGCTGAATCTTAAAACAATGATTGGAAGGCACAGGTTTAACGAAAGTTAATTAGGTAATTGTCGGAACACCAGAATTAAAGATTTGGTCAATCACATTTAGAGCTCTGTAGCTCCTCACATATTCACAAAACAGCGAGGGTTGGTATAAGAAATATTCGCCTTGAAAAGATCTATCTTAACGCTATTGAGGCGAAGGGTAGGCTTAACGTTCTGTGTGACCGTGCTGACTCTTAAAGCATTGCTCCTAAAACGGCACTTTAGTGGGCAATATTTTAAAGTGGATGCTTATAGGCTGATGAATTTGTTTCATTCTCCTTTGCAATAAAGTACACTGACCTTTCCCTAATATATCCCCCTAAAATTTCGAAATAAATAAATATCTTCGTGCCTAACCGAAACCTGAACTTTGGGGGATTACGACGCTGCAATGAACATTAGCCACCCACTGGGCTCATAAAATCTAAGGAGTTAATCATCGACACAAAAAGAAGAAGGAAAATAAATTTATTATGACATTTTTTAGGGTTCCGAATGTCCGCGAAAAGCTTATTGGATCACTCGGTTGTCTGTTCGTCTGTCAATTTTCTTCGAATCTACTGGACCGATTCGGTTGATATTTGATACACAACAAGTCCAAACACGAAGGCGTTATGCAAGTAAATAAATTTGAGTATGGTAGTTACTTTTGGGGGTCATAATAGAAAATTAAAAACAAAAGTTTTTCAAACTGTCTGACATATCAAAAGAAAGGTCTGATTGTCAGGGTTTCAATTTGTCTTTTCCGCAGATGCTGTCTCACGCTTGTTAGTGAACCGTGTTGGCCATGGCCAAGCAGTTGCAACTACACGCCGTATACCTACTGGAGCACGAATTATGCCTACTACAAAACGGACAAAATCTAGAAAAAAAAATACAAAATCTACTACAAAACGGAGAAAATCTACTACAAAACGGAGAAAATCTACTACAAAACGGAGAAAATCTACTACAAAACGGACAAAATCTACTACAAAGCGGAGAAAATCTACTACAAAACTGACAAAATTTACTACAAGACAGATTAACCTTACTACAAAATGGATTATGCCTACTACCAGTACTAAATCACTATCGACAAAACATCGTAAGAAAAAACCAAAACATCGCAAGAAACCTAAACTTCAAACTTTATAAATCAGGTTTTAAACATTTCTTAGAAAATGACTTTTGATATTCTTTAATTAAACTTATTGTTACTATACTTAAATTATTTTGAGTACTTACGGATTATCTTTTCGGAATCATATTTTTATCCTTGTTTATAATTTTAATTTTAAATGATTCTGGAATCTTCAATCAAGTACCGTAACAAAAATAAATATATTGTTAATTAAATACATTATTTTAAAAGACCCTCCCTGTCCCAGTGATTCCAAATATCCCGGATGTTTCTGAGAGTGAAACCCCCTTTTTTATGTATGGGAAATCATCAAATGACTCCTTCCGCTCTGGGTGGAGCGGAAGGGCGTGTCAGACTCTTACTGACTAAAACCCATCCGTGTTCCTTCTAAAGCCCTTTGCGTTCCAGGGCCGCGGTGACTCTTTCGAACAAATTCCGCAACCCTGACAGGCTCTGGCCCTAGCGGGCCCCGTCTTCTATGATGTCATCTCTTTGAGGCGACACACGACGTGACACTGGCAGAATATCCAGCTCAGTTGCCATAAAAGGAAAAAAAATGTTTCTAATTAGTTACAGACGTTAGAAAAAGTTAGGATAAACACATTTACGGCATTTGGAACTAAAAAAAAACTGTAATGGAGAACCAAGATGAAGAAATCCATACGTATGTTAATAATATCTGAATGTAAATCTGTTAGGTCTTAATGGCTGAACGGATTTGAAATGAGATACATTTTCCCCAGGAGTGTTTCCAGAATTTACGAATAAACGCTGGTCGAAACAAGTAAAAAAAAAAGCAATGGGTTGCTCCGGGAGTGCCGGTAGAAGTGAAAACTTGAACATACACGTTAAGCATTTTTGATATTTTGGAATGGTTAGGGAATAATTTCGCACGAATTGCTTTAATTATCAGTATAAAAGTACTACCATTTATGTGGTAAAATACAATATTCATTTATTGCGCTATCGTACACAAACATGACAATTTATACTTATTACATTAAAAATTTACACTTCAGAACTTTCCCTCCGTCTTACGAATTTTCGATCAGGTCACGTGTCCTGACGCGAGTTTAACATTTTTTACCCATGCCAAAAAGTGTACAACAACGCCGCTAAAGAAACTTTCACATAAAAAAAAGTGAATATTCATGAAAAAATATCGTCCCAGTTAAAAAATTGCTTCTAACTTTGTTCTAAAATTAATAAGCTATTGTTAATTTTCCTCAAGTATCGGTTAGTTTCTTTATCGCTATTAAACACGATTAGAGTACCTAACCATATTTTCCTTCATCCACTAGAAACTCTCAACCTTTTACTAAGGCTATTAACTGACAATTAATTACGTCACAAGTTAATAGTTGTTCACGCGAAGACCTTACTGCCACTAGTGCCATTATAGAATATAAAATGGAGTGTCTACTTGTATACTAACAAAAGCAAATAAAGTAAAAATATTGAAGTTTTTTATAAAAACTTCCGAGGTGTTCGATTTTGAAAACAATATTATGCTACAGTGATTTTTGTGTGTGTGGCGAAACTTGGGGGAGGCCTATGTCTAGCAGTGGACGACTTTCGGCTGATATGGTGACTTTTCCAGGCTATAACCTATCTCTGTGCTAAATTTCATCCAGATCCATTCAGCCGTTAGCCGTTCCGGCGTGATTGATTAACAAACATCCATTCAAACTTTCACATTTACAATAGTAAGTAAGATCAGAGTCAGGAACAAGGCGCGAATACTGAATGCTACGTTATCGATCATTGGTTCTATGGGTAATATTCATGAGTGTTGCCACATTACCTTTTTATAAATAAATTGAACATACAATTTTGAGGGTAGCCCGCGAAATTCAAATTTTCATAAGTTTTTCTGCATTTTGCAGGTCAGTGTCAGGTTGTATGTTGATAAAAATACGATTGGCGACCGTGACAAATATGGTTTTACTGAGTTATAATAATTAAAATCATCAATACAGGTATCATTCATGTAACTTGATTGAATAACTTTTTTATGAAATAACCGTTCATTCGAGTTATAAGAACTTAGAGGGTTGTATTGATGATTTTAATGATTATAATTCTGTAAATAAATTAGTGTTACTGTCGCGAATCATATTTTGTTCAACATACAGCCTGACACTGACTTGCACATTGCAAAAAACATAAGAAAATTTGAATTTCGCGAGCTACCCTGTCGCTTCCACCTTAACAAAGAGGGTGGAACGAAAAAATGTGTTCATAGTTATATTTAAGAAACTGCTTCTGCCGATGTAGATGAATTTAACTTTCTTCTTGGAAGTTATAATCATTCATAAAAAAAGGATATATTTGTTTGTAATATCAAAATAACAGCTTTTTACAAAATGTGTAATGAAACTATACAACGTGTAACAGAATAAACGTAATAGCTGAAAAGGAGTCATTTATGAACAACTTTTGCTATGGGACCAATCCCGAAATGGCTGAAAAAATTATATGTCCAGTACATTTTATGTACGCATAACTCGACAAAAATTTTCGTAGTTGAAAATGTTTATCTCTGTCGTCGATTTTTTGTCTGTCTGCCTATTTCGGCTAATCTCCAAACCTGCTGGTCCGATTCTGACGGTATTTCACTGGCAATGTTAAAAAAGTGACTTTTTCAGGAAAAGGGTAAGCGTTCCGTGCAAAAATCTTAAAGCCCATGAAAAGCTACTCAAGCGGGCGAAGAGAGTAGGTACATTTAAAAAAAAAGTTGATTATTTTTCACTTTTTCACCACTGGAAAGTCACAGGAAAGCAAAACTAGAAATTTTGTTTACTTGAATACCTACATATTTTTTTCCAGCTAATTTGATTTAAAGACCAAACTACTGAACCGATTTTGGTGAAAATTCTATAAGAAAAGTTCTATAATTAAAATCGGAGAGTAAATCCTTTCACATAAAAAAAGATTTTTCAAATCGAAATGACGCGAGTTATGAGGTAAAAAAAACTGAAAAAAAACAACCAAATTGAGAACCTCCTCCTTTTTTGAAGTCGGTTAAATATCATGTGGTTCGATGTGACTTAAAAAAAGGGTACCTGGAAAGATATGGGGAGGCCTTTACCGAGCAAAAAATCATATAATTTTATTTTCGTCGGTAAGTATTCCATTTTCTCCTCACTCCGTGTCACAATGACAATGTTTTCTAGCCTTGTCACCTTTTCATGGGTCTAACTGCTTAAAACAATTGGTATTTATAGTTGTCTAGGTTTCACTATCAACTAGCCTCCTTTAAAGAACTATAAATTATTTTGAACAGAACAAAAAACATTGGTAAATGTTTTATCAAAATTCGTGCAGTCGTTTGCAAATAAAGTGACAGAATAGACTAGCACAAAACTCCGTACATTTTCTATCAAAAGTGTCTGCGATTGAATTTAGGAGAATGTCGACATTTTGGAGTTTTTGTACGTTTCTGACCCTCATCAGTTTGGCGAACACACAGCAAATAAATAGTATGTATAAAACGATACTTAGCTTAATCACGTTGGGAAATCCTCATGCTTGTCCTCCGCGTTGGGGCGAGCACGAGAGCCTGTTAGCCTTGTACTGACTAAAACGGTGTGACACACGTTGTTCTGCAGCTACCTTTGGCCGGGGCACTGGAGAGCTTGCATATTTTGTCACGCTGCCCCCGCCCGGTATTATATACCCGCATCTTCAGAAGAAGACGCCCCGGGCGTCGGGAGTCGCAGGGCGAAGCCTGGCCACCGTAGTCATGGGCCTGCGTACGGCGAGCGTTGGGTGGTTCGCTGTCCGATCACCATCAGGCCTGAGTCGATGGCGCGTTGTGTTTCACGCGCGCCTCAAAGAGATGTCAGCATAGAAGACGGGGCCCGTTAGGGCTAGAGCCTGCCAGGGTTGCGGAATTTGTTCGAAAGAGTCACCGCGGCCCTGGAACGCAAAGGGCTTTAGAAGGAACACGGATAGGTTTTAGTCAGTAAGAGTCTGACACGCCCTTCCGCTCCACCCAGAGCGGAAGAAGTCATTTGATGATTTCCCATCCTTAAAAAAAAGGTATTGACTCGCGTGGATTCATTCCTTTTACTATTGATAGGCGTTTGATCACTATCTCACCGAATGGTAAGCGATGATGTGGTTGAAGATAAAGCACGCTTGCCTAGAAGTAACCTATTCACTCTTGACTTAAAGACTACTGGGTTGTAGCTATCAGGAAACACAGACTCTGGCAGGGAATTCCACTCCTTAGTGTGGGTGGGTGAGATGTCCACCATGTAACGGTGGCACATCGCCGTACGTCTTGTGGTCCGATGATGGAACGGTCTTGGCGGAATTAAACTATGCAATTCCGTCGCACACTCCCCAAAATGCAACCGATAGAAAACCGACAGGCTAGCAACTCGGCGTCGATGCTCGAGACTTTAGAGCTTCGACTCGACGAGGCTATCATTGCCGATGATCAATTTGTCTCGTTTCTTAATTCACCCAATGGCATCAAGCTGGTATCTGGCAGATCCGTCCCAAAGATCATGCGAGACCCATCAACCCTCTGCGGCTGCATACGGTGACTTTTCCGCGCGGAACATGGTGCGCCTGTCAAGTTCAAGCAACAGACTCCTCAAGTCTGTTACCTGCTTCTAGGCAAGCCTGCTCTATCGTTGCCCACATCATCGCTTTCATGTGATCAAACGCAAGTCTGTCAATAATGAAGATACAAAACAAAAAAAATCAACTCGGGCAGTGTTCGACTGTCGTCGCGACTGTCACCAAACATTGCCCGTTTGCTTGTCTTCGCCTATTTTAATCAATCTGCCTAGCCTTTTTACAACTATGTCGGGGTCGGCTTTCAGTCTAACCGGATGCGGCTGAGTACTAGTATTGTACATGAAGCGACTGCCTACCAGACCATCACAACCCAGCAACTGGGTAACACAATACCCCTTAGCGAGACTGGTGTCTTACCAGAGATTGGGCAGCACCAATTTCTGCAAATTACAGCAGCTATGATGAATCTTTTACTAAATGAGCGGCACCCCAATAATAAAGGCCTATCACAATTTTGTCAAGCATCGACAAAATAGTTCAGAGTTGTATTGTAACTAATAATAAACAAAAAAATCTATTACGGTTCTTGAGTTACAGTCCGCTGACAGACAGACGGACGGAGGGACAACTGCATCGTGGTAGCTGATAAAGATATTAAAAAGGCCGAGCGTCTTCTTCAAACAAACAAAACATTTATAATCTGATTAATTCGTACTTTTTAAATGGCTCCGCGAAACTTAAACTTGGACATCATTCCATTTCACGCGTGGCGATTATGGCAACCCGGGGAGGGTTGCCATAATCCTTTGGGGGAGGCCTATGTTCAGCAGTGAACGTCTTTCGGCTGATATGATGAGATTGGTTTCATATTTCTTGGCTTCTAACTGACGGAACGGACGGGTGCTTTCTGAGGCATGGAAGCACGTACGTATGTTAAGATGGCCACCCATCATGGACCTGCCTCGGCAAACTTTGCTTAACCCTGTCAGAGACGTGATGCTGTTATTTTCTTGTCTATTATGTGACTACAATATTCCATCCCCATACTTACGCTTTTATGAAGACTTTGTTTTCAGATGCTATCTGCCTACTGCCAATCGACCCAGGCAACTGTGGGGTTCTATCTCTGTTATCTACTCCTACAATTAGGTGAGTATACAGGGTGCATGTTCCAAGTGGACAAATCCGAAACTGTTAGAAATAGTGAAAAATACATAAAGGAGTATCGGGCCCGATTTTGATGAAAACGAAAATATACGGTAGGTTAAATATTGTGGGGTTGGGGTAAAAAAACTACTACTATGGATAAAAAAATTCGCACATAGTGCATTGGATTCCATGTTTAGCGCAAGTGAGCATTTCATAGTACGGAAACTGGTTCTTCCCAACTTGTGCTGATTAATTTTGTTTTTAACCGTTTGTTTTTTTTTCCTTTCTTCTAAACCGAAGTTGTTTTCTTTCCAGGTATGGCTATGACTTGTCCAGAGCTAGTTGCGTCCAGTTCACGTACTCCGGCTGCGGCGGGAACACCAATAGGTTCACCACCAATAACCAGTGCTTGACCACTTGCTTACCTCCGCAAGTGTCCCTCAACGACTTCATTACCCTCGTCGGGTCTGTACTGATCCGTCAGTATACTTAGAGCAATACATTTTTGAAACGTGGTGTTCTGTTTTTTATTTACTACGAGTTCATTATAATGGGGTAGATTCCTGAAAAGAAAAACAAATTAGTGAGTAAGGTAAATTACCAAATATTGATCTGGCCAAGAACCATTTATGCACGAGTATGAGTCTGAACTCGGATTTGCACATAAAGGAGGCACTTCACTTGGCGTATTTGTCTAAATAATCGCGTTACTTGGACAATGAAAAATATACCCTAAACAAATTGTGATAAAAGTATATTTTTTAACAAACAAGTAAGGCGAATATTTGCGCAATAGGCCAAGTGAAGTGCCAGCATAAAGTGTTTTTAATTTAGACTCGCCACTTTCAGAGGTAAGGTAGAGGGAATGATCCATTTTCGTCTATTTTCTTTAAACCTATGTACCTATTATTTTAAAATTATGAAAAATAATAAGTATTTAAAAACCTCACAATATAAAATTATTTATTTACAATACTCGTCCGTGTGCGGGTTACAGAAGTTCGTATAGGCCAGTTAAATTAGCTTTGAACCTTGCAAAAAATTTTAACTCTGATTTTTTTCTTGAATCGTGTATGTGACATCAGTTCTTCTCATAATATAAAAAAAAAATAACATTTTCCATAACCGGGTCACTCTGAAAAAAAAACTAAAACGCATTAAGAATATGTACATAAATCTAAGTTATATTTTGATTTAAACATTTTCCCCTTTAATAAAATCATTAAAAAAATAAATACGAAATTTTGAAAAATTTATTCGATGTGTTTATTTTTTTATAATTAAGTCAGACGTGGCCTATATATTAAAATGAAACCCAATTTAAATTAGTTACATTTTTGCCTAAATCGCTATTGCAAAATACTGATATTAATACTTTCGCTGATAGATATTTATTCATTATGTTGGTGGTAAGTCATTCTATGAAAGAAAGTAGTTAATTTTAAGCTTGAACTACAAAATAAAAAAATAACATTCTTTAAAAAATAGTTCAATTGCAAGGATTAAAAATGTTTTATTTATCTACTGATCCACTTGTAAAACTCGATCTCTTCTACAAATGCTCCAAACAAACATACCAGTTCATATTTTTTCCCATCGTTATTATTGAAATTAGATGTTTTATTAAAAAAAATGTGTGCGTGTACTAGTGTACACACGTAAGAAGTGAAACTTCTTTATGACCTTATTTTTCGAAAAATTATCTACTTTTGTTTTCATTTTTACTTTGTGAAAACAAAACACAAAACAACAACAACTAACAACACACAACAACGACCACAACAACAACTATCTCTAATACAAAAAACGGTCAAGTCTAGTGGTGGGAAGTAAGTCCGCTTAAACACATGCTATCCCTACTCCGCTGGAGAAAGAACTCTTCGAATCAACCGTGGTAGGGACAAGAAAAAGATGGCGCGTAACGGAAAAATGTGACGCGTAACCGAGAAACCTGACGGTAATTTTTTTTCCAACGCCGATAAAGAAGTTTCACTTCAAAAAAACGGACGCGCAGGTTTTAACTTACCGCGGGATACATTTTAACATACTTCCCCTATTCTGCCTATTCTCTACACGTTTACGGCAAAAAATCAGAATTCAGAATTATTGCAAAGTTAGCCTTATTTTTGGCGTAACTTTGATGAACTAGTCTGTGTTCCACTACTTCCACGCTAGGAAGTAGTGTCATGAGGTCGCCGTTGTCGAAATCGGCAAGGAGGACTATATATATATGTTACGGCTAATACCCGAAGTGCGGCTACACCTAGTTTTAGCCGGTTAGAACTAGGTGTAGCCACTTACTCTTGGTTAAACCTAGTACGAGCCGATTGTTTTCGGGTAAAACTAGGTCTATCCGTCATCATGCCGGCTACAACTAGGTTCGGCCATTCCCTGTTGGATAAAACTAGGTCTATCCGATATCATTCCGGATAGAACTAGGTCTAGACAATCCCTGTTGGATAAAACTTAGATGCGTGTCCCGCCAAGCTTTCCGCCCCGCGTCACATTCATGACTCACAGCATCTGCAGCAGCGGCGC
>NDFZ01005210.1:17354-29826 GCA_002192655.3 Mamestra configurata
GCGCCGCTGCTGCAGATGCTGTGAGTCATGAATGTGACGCGGGGCGGAAAGCTTGGCGGGACACGCATCTAAGTTTTATCCAACAGGGATTGTCTGGACCTAGTTCTAGCCGGAATGATATCGGATAGACCTAGTTTTATCCAACGGAGAATGGCCGAACCTAGTTGTAGCCGGCATGATGAAGGATAGACCTAGTTTTACCCGAAAACAATCGGCTCGTACTAGGTTTAACCAAGAGTAAGTGGCTACACCTAGTTCTAACCGGCTAAAACTAGGTGCAGCCGCACTTCGGGTATTAGCCGTAACATATACATATATATATGTGTTCCAAACAATTGAATGCGTGAAGTGGATTTGGAAAATATTGGCTGTGCCAGACGGAGAGATAGAAACGATCCAAGTGATTCTATAAGTGTTCCTTTTTCCGTGCCATGTTGCCACATACCACCGGATCCACGAGATGGAGTACCACCCACTCCCTCTCATAGTGATAAATCATGTGTCCCAGCAGTGGGAACAGTGTAGGTTGGTATAGATCAGCGGAGACCCCTTGACAGTAACCTCAGAGATGCGACCTTACAGGCGTTGCACAGAGGGGGCTGCGAGCCCCATGTGATGGTGTTCACCGGGGTGGTATTAGTGAGGTAAAAATTCCAAACTCCCTGCGGACTTATCCCCAGAGTCCGGGTTTTTTAAGGTCTTTCCGGGTCTTTCGAGAACAAAAAAAAGGTGAATAAAGATGACCGGATGACACGTGCATGTTTCCGGAAATTACTCGTAAGGTAATGCGTGTAGCAGCAATCGTGAACACAAATAGTAGTAGTAACGACTAACAATGGAAATACTTAACATTGTATACAGCGCGTTGAAAAACATGTCAAACGAAACATTTGTACGCCCTCTGGCATAACGTAACACTCTTTATTACCTTGAAGCCAAATAAATATGGCGACGTCTCAGTCCGGTTGCGCACTCGCCACACTGACACAAGATGTAGAAGCTATTTCCAAATTATTAATACATATAATATGTCTCTCAAAATCTATGACGTTAATAGTAACAGAAATCAGTTTATTTTTAAAATAATTAAATAGTACCTCTATTTAACTATTTTAAAAATAAACTGAAGGAATGGCCCTGTAATGTGACGTGTTTTTTAAAATTTTAGTGAATTCGGTCATTATCAGTGATCGGATAATCGGGCGCTTATATACCTAAACTTCTTCCCGTGAAATAATAATATGGACATTCCTTTCTGAATAAATAAGTAATCCCGGGTTTGAACAATTTTGAAAAAAAAAATAAAGAACTTAATGAAATTATAGCAATGGTTATTTTGATTTGATCTTCATTTTATTCAAAACAAATGGAAAATAATAAAAACTTTCATTGTGAATTAAAAGTTCCATTAGAATCGGCTTTTTAAAAAAAAATACAATGAGAGTTCACAACGAGTTCTAAATATCTTTTTAAGCAATCTCAGGAAATTCGAAAGATTCCGGGATCCGGGATTCAGAAAAGCATGTCCATATTATACTTTCGTGGGAATAAAAGTGAAGTTTAGGTATATTAGCGCCTGATTATACGATCACTGGTCATTATAAATAAAGTCGATATAATTAGGTTTTCAAAGGTAATATAATAATAGATTAATGATGTCTCTAGTACCGTAATGTAAATTGCTTTTCACGGTTTTTTTAATGTTTTTTGGTTACGTAAGATCATTTTAAAGCTACATATTTTAATATAACACTTTATTATTACTGAAATCATTATCAGTAAGTAATATTAAAGTATTAACAGTGAAGATTTTGACAGAAACGTTTTCGGGTGGCGATTTTTGGCGAAACCTTTTTGAAATTCGAAACATTAATCATTTAAAACAGCGTGCTGTATATAAAGGAAACGGAATTGTGAACGCCTACGAAAAACCAAAACAATTTTCATTTGAATTAACTACCGTGACTTAACATGCGCGGTGTATAGTAGAGAATCCAAATAAATTGGATTAAGTACTTCAAAATGTAGTTTCAATTGATAATAATTACAATCAATTGATAAGCAGACAATAATCAGTTTGTTAAGTTTAAGTTAAGTGAATAAAAATAGCGAAAAATAAATTCTTTGTAAAGTAATGAAAACAAAACAGCCTGAAATGACGAGCTTTTGCAGTTATAGTAGTGTAGTTATATTATTATTTTTTATAACAAAAACATGCAGATCACATGACTTCTTAATGAATGATAACAAGTCTAGTGCCTCCAATGGTAAGTACATAAATATTATTCTCCATTTACTCGTAAATGTATAAGCTTTTGCTAGAGACGTACGTAATATGCGTACGCGCATATTCCGTGTTTTCTCTTTGTGCCCCCTATACTCCCCAAGGAACCTACATGCCAAATTTCATGGGGTTGCCATAATCGCCACGCTTGGCAGGCGGGTTGATGATCGCAGTGTAGCTGTTGCAATGCATAGAACCACAGAGAATGCTGCTGCCCATTCTCTGATTTGTCCATTAGTCGCCTCTTAAGACACCCACGGGAAGTGATGGAATGGTGCTATTCTTTTACGTCCGACACCATACAGAACAGACACGTATGTTTGATGATAAAAGGCAATTACATGGAAACTGTTAAGCAACGCTCCTATTACATTCCGAGACTCTTCCGTGCCTCCGAGAGCATGACAAATCAAATACGTTTATTTGTGTATGTGCACGGGTAAAAAAGGGTGGAACAATTTACAGGGTATCTTTATTCTGCCACCGTAGGTGGGTAAAATAGTATTTAAATTACATTAGTACACTAACAAATATAACATCATCTGCCTTTTCCCAATTATATTGGGGTCGGCTTCCAGTCAAACCGGATTCAGCTGAATACCAGTATTTTACGTTGAGCGGCTGCCTACCAGACCTCCACAACCCATTAACTGGGTAACACGGTACTCCTTGGCAAGACTGGTGTCAGATTATCTGGCTTCTGACTATCCGTAACGACTGCCAAAGATCTACAAATGACAGCCGGGACCAACGGCTTAACGTGCTTTCCGAGGCACGGAGGAGTCTCGGTATGTTAAGATGGTCACCCATCCACAGACCAACCTCGGCAAGCGTTGCTTAACCTTAAAGATCGACCCATGCGGCTATTATTATTTAGCCACGAGCTCCTGGTACATTGTTATACTAACAAATATAACAATGTACCTAATATATACATATGTTGGTAAGTATCTTTTGTTGTTGCGGAATTTGTTCGAAAGAGTCACCGCGGCCCTGAAACGCAAAGGGCTTTAGAACACGGATGGGTTTTAGTCAGTAAGAGTCTGACAGGCCCTTCCGCTCCACCCATAGCGGAAGAAGTCATTTGATCCTTAAAAAAAAAAAGTATCTATTGTTGAAACTTAAAGTATAATACTTATCAATATTGAACTAATCGTTCTTATATGTACCTATGTATCTATTGTTGCAACGCTTGCAATACAATATTGCACTGAAATAATAGTTCACAATTTCACGCGATATTTTACAATCTTACGGCGTTTGCAATTTTCCGGTGACATATACACATTGAATATAAAACTAAATTGTCTTTGCCAATCTGAACGTTAGCGTTAACCTCCGGTTGCAATTTGCAGATCTTTGACAGTGATTAGGTACGGGTAGGAAAGCCAGAAAACTGACGCCAGTAAGGCAAATAGGTAGCGCGTTACCCAGTTACTGGATAGTGGTGATCAGAAAGGCAGACGTTCCATGTCAAATACTGGTTTCAGCTGAATCCGGTAAGACTGGAAGCCGACCCCAACATATTAAAAAAAGGCGGAAGATTAATTGTTTGTCCGTCCTGTGTTTTATCTACGTCACCATTCACTTAGGCAGCATTTGATTTAGATGTTTCCGGATCAGATGATGATTCATCCGAATCTGGTTTGGACTTCGATCAAGACGTTTGTGAACTGCCCATCGACCCAGGAGACTGTGATGATGATAACTACCTCAGTGACAATGCAATCAAAGAAATCTACGAAATCAACGATCTTTACGAAGTCAAAGAACTCTACGAAATCCGCGAACGTTTTGGACTCAAGCACCTGAACGGAGTCAACGAACTTAAAGATCGCAACGTACGTCACACTCGACAGTAAGTTAAAAAACAATGTATGCGTCGCTAAACATTATACAGGGTGGAGACGACGATACAACAATAAATCAAAACACTGGCAATACTAGTTCATACGAATATGTTGTCTTTTATCACAGAGTTGTTGTCACTAACTGCAACAGACTGCTTGGAATATTTCATCAGAATAGAAGTCACTATCCTTGACTAGTTTGAGTTTTATTTTTAATTTCGGTGACAAGATTTATAAGTTTCAAAAGATTCCAATGAACCAGTATTACCAGTATTTTTATTTATACCTTGACGTCATTAAAAATAAGCGTCCTTATTTTCATGACAAAGATTACAATTAATTAAATCATATTACATCACAATTAATCACATTAGGTTATTTTGACGGTTTCAGTAAATTTTTCTTAGTGTAAAATTCATTCTGAGAAGTCTAGACCTCCTCAGAAATGCCCCCATTTTTTCCTTTGTCTACTTAGTTCCACTGTTCCATCTCGTCTATGGCTATTGCTTTCATTATCTCGCCGACCTAGCTTTCATTTAGCATTCCTCTTACTCCTTTTTAGCAACTATACATTAGTTAATAAAATCTCGAATCTAATCCATTTTGCCAGTAGTAAAAAAAAAAAAACTTATTTTAGTTTAATCTCAGATTTATTGCCACCAACTACATCAATCTGCTTGAAAACTGACATGTTTGGAACTTTTTAGTCGTTTTATGATACAAGTCATTTTTTTTCTCCATCTTAGTAAGTTACATTTTTCGTTTTTCAGTTTTGGCTACAACAGAAATACTGAAAAATGCGAACAATTCAACTTCGACGGCTGCGGGGGTAATGACAACAGATTTGCATCTCTTAGAAAA
The DNA here is from genome assembly GCA_002192655.3 of Mamestra configurata. Lineage (NCBI taxonomy): Eukaryota > Metazoa > Arthropoda > Insecta > Lepidoptera > Noctuidae > Mamestra > Mamestra configurata. The sequence continues at coordinate 22,350 of NDFZ01005210.1, forward strand.
TGTAGAAAAACCTGCTACACTCCACTGAAATATTTCCTATCGGAGGTCACAGATCTTCTACGGCTCAGGTTCACCAATAACAGTTCTGAAGTGCCTGCTACGTGAGACACTTCATCGTCACCGTAACTTTATCCGAAGATGTTGGGGTCAGTGATACCAGTAATATATGTATATGAAACGTTTCTATCCAAAGTTTCCTCTTGAGGTACGCGGTCGCCACTCCAGCCGGTCGATTCTGTAAACATGTCGAAGTGAAGTGATCACGAGGTGAGCTGTGAATCCATACAAACAAGATGTCACGCGATCACGGAGTGAGCTTCCATCACGGAGTGAGATTCCATCTTGATTATATGGATTGACAGCTCACCTCCTCATCACTTCACTCAAGCCTTCACTTCGATATGTTTATAGAATCGACCGGCTGAACCTTTCGACTCCATCCACTATATATTTGCGAGAAATGTACCCATCCCGCTGTCACTTAAGTTTGAGGATTCTTCGGGAATGTCAGTAACCTTGGTTTTCATGCGGATATCTTTATTCCTTCCACAAGGTGGACCGATAACCCGGCGAAGACCACGGGAATCCGCTGGATGCGGGACACACAGGACTGGTCGATGTGGCGACGTCTAGGGGAGGCCTATGTGGAAGTCCTTCAGGTGAAATGATGATGATGACTGTCTAATTGATCTCCACAACCCAGATACTGTGAACACGACATTACTTGGAGAAACTGGCTGCTTGACGTCAGCCTTCTGTGTTGATGAGTCATCGAATGTAGACGGCGTAGCATGGGACCCCCGCTCCAGTTTCACTGACAACCTTACAAAGGCGACAGGGCCCTTAGTTGATTGAAGAATGTACAGGTTATTTTCTTTACATTGACCACAATTATACCAGGATTCATCATTTGCCTTCAATTTTTCCCACGACGTTTGGAACAAAAAATCCTTGTAAATTACTTCATCCAAATTTCTTGGTTTATAATTGAAACTGTAATTTAATATGTACCATTTACTTTTATTAGGTAGGTACTATAAAGTTCAATATAAATTTTATTTTCATTATTTTACAACTAATGAATGATGGTTATTTAATAAACTATGATGTAAATTTTAACCGACTTCCAAAAAGGAGGAGGTTCTCAATTCGGTGGGTGTTTTTTAGCCTTGTGAATATGACCTCGGTCAAGGCGGTGGTCAGTTCTTAGACTATTATACCTAGTTAATAATATGGGATTGGGCGGGTCACACCAGCCGCATGCATAGTGACCGCTGGGCAAAAGTCTCCACGCAATGGGTGCCAGAGGATGGACAGCGTCGCCGAGGCCGGCCCAGAAAGCGGTGGCGAGATGATTTGGATGCACACCGCGAAGGCTGGTTCGAGGTGGCGCAAGAAAAAATGTCTGGAAGGGTATGGGGGAGCCCTTTGCCCAGCAGTGGGACACAATAGGCTAAGGAAAAAAAAAGAATAATAACAAGGCGTTAAAATATTATTCAATTATTTAACAATATTCAGTAAAACTTACATAAATATCCACACGAAAAATATCATTTTGTGATACAACTTTTGCATCTGGTACCGGTAAATTGACCGTCGGCCCAAGCTAGCAGGTATGAGTACGTTAAATAGTAACCATCTAACATACCGTGACTCTTCCGTGCCTTGGAAAGCACGTTAAACTGTTGGTCCCGGCTGTCATTTGTAGATCTTTGACAGTCGTTACGGATTGACGGAAGGCAGAAAAAAATATCTGACACCTGATTGACCAAGAAATATTGTATTGCCCAGTTACTGGGTCGTAGAGGTCAGATAGGCAAACGCTCCACGTAAAAACACTGGATAAAAAAGGGTATTTGACTAGTTGTTTTTAGTAAATTTCTCAAAACCTAGAAAAACGATCAGGCGCAGAAAAACAAAATACTTATTACCGAGTTGTGAGTGTTTTTTGAGTGTTTCAAAATCTGTTTATCACAAATTTTAAAACACTCAACAACAAAAACAGACAGTACTAATTGCGTGTGACGTCACTCACTAGAATCGCCATTTTGAATTTGCGCCATCTAGTACAAACGACATTTTGCATGACAAGGATAAAGGAGTAACTTCAGAAGCTAACTCCTCTATTTTGCTATTAATTTTATTTATTTGTTCACAAATCGTACAATTTTAGTGATCTATCAACTTTAAAACAAAAAGTAAGAAAGCATAACGTTTATTACTAGCGTTCTCTATAACTTATGAATTCTTCGCTGTCGCTATAAAAGTCAGATTTCTGGAAAGGGCACATCATTTCGCATTCCTCAAGCGTCCTAAAATTATTGTTGTTGCCCCCGCAGCCCCCGTACGCAAATAGGACACAGGCGTTGATATCTACCATAAAGGCGTATCTGTAAGATCAAAAATATAGGATCAATTTTGTTCGTCTGTCTCAACCCTTTATATCAGCCGGTCGATTCTATAAACTATAAAATTTCATGAATTTAGGTCAACGGGAAGGACCCTATAGGAATTGATCACGAGGTGAGCTGTCAATCCATATAATCAAGATGGAATGACAGCTCACTCTGTGATCACGTGACATCTTGATTATATGGATCGACAGCTCACCTCGTGATCAATTCACCCAAACCTTCACTTCGACATGTTTACAGAATCGATCAGCAGGAACGTGTGGAAGATGTTTAAATTAATATTAGAAACGTAGGTCTAAGATCCCTTGGAGCTCTAAAATCGAGCTTCTAAGTCAGCCCCATACAAAACATGCGACCATTTTTGCGACATATTTTGATACTCGCAAGTAAATCAAAACCTATAGGGTCCTTCCCGTTGACCTAAAATCATGAAGTTTGGCAAAAAGCAAGATCCTACAGCAAAAGTAAAGGACAAGGTCTAAAAATTATTAATTTGTAGTTACACAAAGAAATGACAGTGACGTATAGGTATCGACGAATGGGAGAACATTTTTTCAACTACAAAGTTAAGTTGGTCCTTCAATCCTACTTATCGTTTCGTCAGAGTAATGAAAGTGCTATCATAGTTATTAAACTTCAGTAGGTAATGTATGTTCGGAAGAAATCTAGACTCGATTCCCGTAAAAAGCGAACTAACTTTTTTTTTTTAAGGATGGGAACTCATCAAATGATTTCTTCCGCTCTTGGTGGAGCGGAAGGGCGTGTCAGACTCTTGCTGACTAAAACCCATCCGTGTTCCTTCTAAAGCCCTTTGCGTTCCAGGGCCGCGAATTTGTACGGAACCCCGAGCTTCCGAGTAAGACTAACACTTGTCTGGTTTTTTCTTCTTATACGCTTACCTTGTGACACTCATTGTGCAATGACCGAAATTGATTGGCAAGTGGCAATCCGTATGAAAACCTACTAAATCGTCTGAAAAATAAATATCGATTGGTTATAAGTTATAAGCAGGGATGAATAGTGAATAGGCGCCTGCTACTACTACTATGTACCTCATATAATAGGGGGCGATTCTATGGTTGCTAGCCCGGATCAAGGGATTTCCAATGAAAACACTTTGCCCGATCGGAGAAGCGAATTGACTGAGGACCACTATTAAATAAGAACGCTTGCTACTAAACCAACAAGCACTTGATCTTTAAAACATTCTACGATAAAAACTCGCGACATGAAATTGTAAACCACCTTTCGAAATATTTTCTTCAGAATCTTCATAACAGTCACATCTAGAAAAGATAATAGCCAGAAGAATTATTGTGTACTTCATTTCGAAGTAGAAATGAGTACCTGCTTACTTTATCATATATTTCTATGTGTAGGTAATTCATAATTAATATTTACAAGTACTTTAATCATAACAGATTATATTCGCCTCATTAGTTCCACGGTAAAAAATATAATTAAAAGATTAATGTTACTAATTATTAGATTGTTAAATTTAATAGCCATGAAAGTTTTTTATTAATATTGACAGGCTCGCGTGTGACCAAATTCTCACTTGATGGAAAGCAATGATGTGGTCGAGCATGCTTGCCTGGAAGTAACCTGTTCACTCTTCACTTAAAGCCCCAAGTTGTAGCTTTCACAGGTTATAAGAAATCACAGACTCCGTCAGGCAGAGCTGGGCAAAATACATAAATTTGCTTTTATTAAATTACAAATTACTAAATCGCATGTATTTAAAATACGAAATACAAAATACTTTTAAGTCGTGTGTTTAAAATATGAAATACAAAATACAGTACAGTATTTTAACTATTTTATTTAAAATGCAAAATACTGGTATTCAGCTGAATCCGGTTTGACTGGAAGCCGACGCGACGTCAATGTAGTTGGGAAAAGGCTAGGCAGATACATTTAAAATGCAAAATACTAATTATAAAATACTGTCAGGTGTCAGGTTAGGCTATGTTTTTTGCTTACGATAGCTTTCGAGCGCTCTTATCTGCAGAACGCACCCATTAATAAGATTGCTAAATGTATTTATGTTCAAATGTATTTTGAAGTCATAAGTATTTGGAATACTAACTACAAAATACCTCAGCGTCATGTATTTCAAATACCAATTACAAGTTACATTTTTAAGAAGGAATTGAAATACAAATACCAAATACATATTTGTATTTCAATAACGTATTTGAATTACAAGTAATCCCAAAACAAAACTGTTCGAATAAGGTGCAATGACACTGCTGAGTGGGATATACACAAAGAGTTATTGCAATCTATACATCGACCTTGTGGCCTTCAAACGCTGCGTCTTCTAGTCTTTCGGACAGGACCGATCGATGTGGTGATACTTGGGGGAGGTCTATGTCCAACAGTGGACGGCTTTAAGCTGAAATGATGATGAGTTTCCTAGTTTTCATTTAATACTATTGAATATGTACTGTGTTACTTAGGTGCAGTGAGCTTAAATTGTAGTCATTCCATCTTGTTTGGATGGAATGACAGCTCACTTCATGTTCACTTCAGCAGTGCGATTCCGTAACTGTCTCATTTCTTGGCTGTTTAGCAGATACAGAACACCACCTGACAATCAATGCAAACAAGATGGAATGACAGAGTGCCTGGCATGAATGTTTTAGACGTAGGTATAGTAACGTCTGAACGTTAGGTATAGTAACGTGTTGCGGAATTTGTTCGAAGGAGTCACCGCGGCCCTGTAACGCAAAGGGCTTTGGAAGGAACACGCATGGGTTTTAGTCAGTAAGAGTCTGACACGCCCTTCCGCTCCACCCAGAGCGGGAGAAGTCATTTGATGATTTTCCATCATTAAAAAAATAAAAAAGGTATAGTAACGTAACGTAAAGTTTTGCAATACTTAACTATAATATTCGCTTAGCACATAATATTTATTTGAATTGAATTGGATACTATATGAACATTTTTGTATGATAGAAATTGTGTATGTCGCATAAAATTAAACCAAAATACTATGGGGTTGTAGTTTTTTATACTCAAATAGAATGACAGCTCACTTCGTGATCACGTGACATCTTGATTATATGGATAGACAGCTCACCTCGTGATCACTTCAACCAAACCTTCACTTCGATATGTTTACAGAATCGACTGGCGGACAGTCGTATACGTCAAAACATTCGTGCTAGGCTCTCAGCTCACTTCATGCTCACTTCACCTAAGTTTACACGGTGAGACGTAGACAGAATAGGCCGGCTGATAAGTTGAGCTTTGAGATTTTTACAGACTATCTATACAAACGACTCACTTTACAGGTTTCGATCAAAAGGCCAATTATACTTTTTTCAAAGCAACGTTCGCATTCGTATGTCAGACGCAATCTTTCAAAAACACATTAAGTACATCCCCACATTTTTCTCAGATTGCGACTGAGATGCGACCTTGCTTTAAAAAACTACGAAAGCAAAATATAGCAGGTAAGATTGAAAGAGAAAATTAACTTTGTTGGTGAAAAAATGTTCTCCTATACATCAATGTACAGTCAACAAAGTTATTTGGTATACAGGCAAAAATATTATTTTTTCCACTGCAATATGTATTTCTAATGTGTGCATTATCACTTTTTAAGCTTATGACATACTTAAGAGTGTGGTATACAATAATAATCGTCTACTCAGCACTGTTTAAAAGTAGTTGCAAGTTAGCTGCCTACATACCAAATAGCTTTGTTGACTGTACGTCACGGTCAATTCTTCAATTGTAATCGTAAAAAATGTTTTTTTATATGACAAACAATACATTTTAATTTTGAGACTTTACTGTACTAGTACTCTAAGATCTATCTTCTTGCCAAATTTCATCAATCTAGGTTAACGGAAAGTATCCTATATAAATTTTGATTCCCTTGAGAGTGTCGAAATATATGTTTCTTTGCGGCATAAACGGCCCGTATCTTTCTTTAGGTTAATTTAGAAGTTTGTTTTTTTCACAGCTTCAAGGGACTGTGAACCTGAGTGATATGGTTTAATTTCAACTCGAAACCTCCACGCGTTCCCGAGGTAAAGGGTCTTGACAGACAGACGGACGGACGGACGGACAACAAAGTGAACCCATAAGAGTTCCATTTTTCCTTTTGAGGTGCGGAACCCTAAAAATAAGTAGAATTGGACCTCTGATAACACCTATGTAAATGCTTGACCAGATCAAGTATAAAAGGCTCAAAATGGGACAAAACTATTGTTTAGGTACCGGTATCAACACTGAACGTTGACGTACGTCTTTAAAAAAGGTCAAATGTCGTTCAGTATCTCATGTGGTGTCAGACTTGCTGATACCTGTTGACCTCGGCGATATGAGCCCAGGGCGGTATTTGAATACGAAAAAAGAGACGGCTTTGCTGTATGGTTCACCTACTGAGCGATCGAAACCAGTAATATGTATGTTTGGATTTTTACGTGTTTTTATGTATGTGTGTTTTTGTTATTATTTTGTTATGTGTAATGTGTGTGCTATGATCCATGTTGGTCGAAATAAACGTTTATTATTATTATTATTTACGGTGCATTTCGGAGATGTGCTAAGCCGCTGATCGATGCGAAGACGGTTAGCGACGCTGTGAAACGGTGCACAGATAATTGTTGCGAGGATGTGTAGCGGGCTCTTTTCAGATGCGATGCTAGCAGTTTCTCGTTCACGTCCTGCCCTTGCATACATAATTCGCACACATCCCTCGCACCCATCCCTCGCTTGTTTTGTACGTATAAAACCCTCGCGCCGCTGAGCCGTTTCAACAGGAACTGCGCTGAGCGAGGCTAGGTAAATGTAGCGATTCTATTAGTTTTTAACAAACACATCCTCGTTACGCATCCTCGCACATCTCTGGTGGAAACTCACCCTTATTCCCCAATTGACGGTCAGTAAAGAGGGCCAAAGAAACAGAGCCGACGACATAAAACCGGGGTCTTCTTCAGTGTGGGAAAACATCGAGACTACCTATAGCCTACTAGCCTTTTCTCAGCTATATAGAGGTCGGCTCCTTTTTTTTTTTTTTTTTTTTTTTTTTTTTGGGGGGGGGGGGG